>OX451741.1:883040428-883527931 GCA_948472305.1 Vicia faba | reverse complement strand
ATTATTATTATTATTATTATTATTATTATTATTATTATTATTATTATTATTATTATTATTATTATTATTATTATTATTATTATTATTATTATTATTATTATTATTATTATTATTATTATTATTATTATTATTATTATTATTATTATTATTATTATTATTATTATTTCATTATTATTAGCTATATATTATATTATTATTATTATTATTATTATTATTATTATTAGTGGTGGTTAATATTATATTATTATTATTATTATTATTATTATTATTTTAATATATTATTAATTGTGGTATTGAATTGGAGTTGATATAAAAAATTTAAAAAAAAAGAGTGATAATAATTTTATTATTATTATTAGTTAGATATTATATTATTATTATTAACAGTGGTGATTTAATATTATTATACTATTATTATTATTTAAGAATTAAAATTTTTTTTGTATAAAAAATGAGAATTAGGATATTAAGATATAATAGTGTTAATTAATTGAATATATTATTATTATTATTATTATTATTATTATTATTATTATTATTATTATTATTATTTATAATTGTGATAATTAGTTATTATATTATTATTATTATTTTTTATTATTATTATAATAATAATATTATCTATTAAATTATTATTATTAATATTATTATTAACTAGATATTAGTGATTTAATATTATTATTATTATTATTATTATTATTATTATTATTATTATTATTATTATTATTATTATTATTATTATTATTATTAGTAGTAGTAGTAGTAGTAGAAGATATTAAATTGAAATCGATGCAAAGAATTAAAAAAATATATAAAAATTAAGGTTAGAGTTGTGTAACAGTTTGAATTTAAATTAAATATATTTAAATATTTGACCTTAAAATAATATTAAATAATAAACAATTATATGTGAGTCGTGTTGTGATTGGTTACACAAAGTATATTGTCACACCTTAGACTTTGTTACATTGTCATACCTTAGACTTTGTTAAAAAGTTTGGAATGGAATGGAAGAGTGACTTTTGAAAAATATTTTTTTTTAAAATATTTTTAAATATTTTTAAAAATTTATTTAAAATGATAAAATTGTATTTATCATCAACATTTTTTAATTTTTGAAATACTATAATAATATAAATTACATTTAAACTATTTTTCTAAGTCCTCCAAAACCTACAAATCTCTCCTCTAATATATTTTTTAATTTCTCAAATTAGAAACCTCCAATATATTTTTTAATTTCCTAAATTAGAAAATTTTATGTTTTAACTAAAAATAAGAGCATCATTAATATTAAAGATCATTGGAATTTCTCACTTTGACAAACCATTGAATCACAATGCAACGATGATAAAACTAACTTTTCATTAAGATAATAATAAATTTTATAATGAGTCATTGTTGAATAACTTTTTTATTTTGTTTTTTAATATTTTATTTGATTATAAATAAACTCATTTAAAATAATTTATACTTTAATTTTTCTCACACTTTTATTTTCTTTTGAATTTTCAATTTCACTCTCATAATTATATCACTTTTTTTTTTAAAATTCTCACAATTTTATTTTTTACTTCAAAATCACAATTTTATTTTTTACTTCAAAATTAATATAAAATTTCAATCTAATTTAATTTATTTATTAATTTTATTTTATATTAATATTAATTTAAATAACTTAAATTAATATTTCAAGTTAAAATAAAACTTAATATAAATAAAATATTAATATATAAGATAAACTTGTGGGATCTAATATCGGTTCTTTAGAGTTTATTGAAATGAAAATTGAATCAATTATTTCATGGGTCTCACAAAAAACTCAAAATAGGTTGCACCGTCGAAGATGTTCTAAAGAATTTAGATCCTCTCCCGTTCTTTCTCTCATGTTCATGGTTCTGTTACAATCCATACCATTAATTTTTTTTTTAAAACAATACTTTATTTTCATTTATTTATTCAAAATTTTGTAGCCATTGGATTAAGGATAAACAAGGTACCTAGGAGCTGAAGAAGAATTACAATACCCAAAAAGTCTCACAAGATTCACGTGATGAACACTAGCTATTGCTGCAACTTCTGATTTAAACTCTCTTTCACCTCTCTCTTCTGCATCAATTCTTTTCACAGGAACTGAAGTTCCATCAATCCAAAACAATTGTCTTGAGTTATTTGAATTAGATGCGAGAAACACAAGAAATTGAGAGTTTCTATTTGATTATATTTGAGGAAGATATTCTGAGTATTTTATAGATCAATGATAATTTTTCTTAGCTGGTGATTGTGCTGCAAATTTTGTTTAATAAGTTTGTAATTGTGTAGAACCGAAATAAGTTTTGTCAAAATAATGCATCTTGCATTAACAGTGAGCCGAAATAAGTTTTGTCACAAGAGAACTCTTCAATACCATGTGATCCCCATCCCAAAATAATGCATCTTGCATTAACAGTGAGCAACCGCCAAGATAATGCATAATGCACCGTGTTCATGCTTTTTGGCATGAGTATGAATAATGTTTGCATGAACATTGTAGTAATATTTGATGTAGAGTGTATGGTGCATTACAGTAATATATGGATTATGTATATGCATGTGTTTGCTATAGCTTATTCTCATTTCCACTAGTACACTATTACAGTTAGTACTACGTGTGTGTATGTGTAGCATATATGTTTCATTTGGTCCTAACTAGTGATGACCATGATGTATATGCACATGTTTGCTATAGCTTATTCTCATTTGAAACATAGGTATGTCTTGCTAACAACATCACGTAAAATATACACTTACTATTACTATGCTATCATAACATACACCTACTATTACTGTGTTATCAATGTTTGATTTTAAAGATTTGAAACTATTCAACAGAACCAAAATATAACCATAAGAAATATAAATTTTCCACCATACCATTGAAAGTTTTTGAGATACTTATTACATGTTGCTTCTAATTGAATAATAACATGTAAATGTATTGTATTTCATATCTATATGTTGTGAGTAATTGGATTGAAGTGTAGAGTTAGGGATTTGGGACTCCATGACAGAACTGATAATATTTTGGTTTTTCTGGTTTCACAAACTGCGCTTAGCGCGCTTTCTTGGTTTTTCCGTTTCATTTACTAGCTTTGTTGTTGTTGTTGCAGTGAAGGAAGTTGTGTTGAAATCGAAGTCGCTTGTAACTAAGGACAAGATTTTAGTTTCTATTACTGCTGGAATCAAGTTCAAAGAATTCAGGTAACAGATACATATTATATAGTATGAAAAGAAACAACAAATACATATTATATTAGACTATGAAATGTTTGTGCATGTTTAGATTAAAAGTTCACCAATTTATTCTATGTTTGGTATTGGAATGCATGTTTAGTTTATATTTAGATTATAAATGAAATTTTTATAATAACTATGCATTTGTAAAAGCTACGTTGATATATGAACCATGGTGTTTTTCCATCTTTTATATGATAAAGAGTAATGTATAATTTATTTCATTTTAGAAAACCAAACATGATAAAGAAGGATTGGGTGGAGTTACCTCCACACAGTCAAAGTTATAAGGACGGTGTAAATTACTTTTTGGATATTGCATTCACCAAAGGAATGGTTGAAGAAGAAGAGATTTTGTGTCCTTGTTCTGTATGTTGCAATGATAGTTGGGAAGTAAGAGATGTAGTGTATGACCATTTATGTAGTAAAGGATTTGTAAAGGGATACACTGAATGGATTTATCATGGTGAAGATGAGAGTCTTATAGATCTTGATGGTGATAGTGATGATGAAACATCATCTCATGATGATATCGATGGCTTACTATTTGAGACATTTAAAGATGTGGCTGAAGGAGGTGGAGTACATGAAGGGATAAATGAAGATGCAAAGAAATTTTATAAACTAGTTGATGATGCAAATCAAGAGTTGTATCCTGGTTGTGAAAAGTTTTCCTCGTTATCATTCACTATTCGAATTTATTTGTTGAAATGTCTCCATGGATGGAGTAATGCATCATTCACTGCTCTCGTAGAGTTGTTAAAAGAGGCTATGCCAGATTTGAACATCCCTGTCTCTTTCAATAAAACAAAATCTATGATAAAAGATTTGGGCTTAGACTATAAAAAGATTGACGCATGTCCGAACAACTGCATGTTGTTTTGGAAAGATCACGAGAAAGATGATTCATGTCATATTTGTGGCACGTCAAGATGGATTGAATATCCTGAAGTTGCTAATGATCTTGAAGAATCTATAAAAGCTCATAAGATTCCCGCCAAAGTTCTAAGACATTTTCCATTGATTCCAAGATTGAAAAGACTTTTTATGTGTTCAAAGACAGCTGATACATTGAGGTGGCACGCAGACCATCGTTCAAGGGATGGGAAGTTAAGGCATCCAGCTGATGCCCAAGCATGGAAAGACTTTGATGCCAAACATTCAGATTTTGCTCGTGAAACTCGTAACATCAGACTTGGGTTGGCAAGTGATGGGTTTAATCCATTTAGGACCATGAGTCTTTCACATAGCACATGGCCTGTTGTATTAACAGTATATAACTATCCGCCAATATTAACAGTATATAACTATTCACATAATTTGTTATGGAATTATTTTGATTTGTGCAGCGTGAAAAGGAAAAAAGAGAGTCCACTCAATCAGAAATGTTTGTTGAAACTCGAAAAGGAAATAAAGGAAAGGAACTGAATGTAGAAACTGGAAAAGTAATTGTATGTAACATTGTTTATATAATACGTTTGCTTAATATAATCGGCCAACATTGTCTATAATAGTAGCTAATATTTTTTTTTTTTTGTAATTTATGCTAGTCCCAACTTCAAGAAATGGTTGAAAAGGAGGAAAGTGATACAGAAGCTTTTAAAGTTTTTTTTGGAAAGGAGTGTCCAGGCAGGGTACGCTGTTATGGGAGAAACATAACTAAAACTTCCTTAAAGAGAAAGGCAGAGATTAATGCTTTGAAACAAGCCCACAATGAAGAGGTCTCTATATTAAGGGACGAGTTTCAAGATAAGATTGATAGATTGCAAAATGCTTTTAAGACCGTAATACAACAATGCAATCCTCAAATTAATATAGAGTCAATTGAAGATTTGTTAGGATTATCTCATGGAGATGCTAATAGTTCCCCAAAGGATATAAGACCGCAAATGCATTCATCTACATCAACTCATGCTCCATGTCATGGAAAGGTAACCATATATACCAATATTATTGATTTATATTTTTCTAATTATGTTATAGTATCAAAATGGTTGTTAATGTATGCAAAAATTTGCAAGTAGTGACAACACCTAGAATAAAGTAAGTGGTTGAAATTGTTTAAGTAGTGACAACACCTAGAAGTGGCTGAAACTGTTTTATTTGTGCGAGCTTTCATTGATATTTCACAAACATACTTGCCTGGGATAAGATTATGGGACCCCTTGTTTGATAACACTCACTATGTATGCTGTAAATTTATCCATATGATACTGAACACCAAAGAAGATACAACAAGTAAGAGTGTTCATCAGAGTTCATTTACTCCAAAAAATAAACATAAAAGGATAGCAGAAGTTATACATACATACATACATACAGTTAAAGGCTATTGTAAGTACTGAATAGTGAGCCAAAAACAGAATGGTTTTCATAATTGATTTATTTGCTAGTAAGCTCATGTCACCTATTACAGTTTAGAACGAAAATTCACATCCATTAAAAACCTTCATAATTAATTCACATCCATGAGATGTGAAGAATATAAACAATGTGTTTTGCTCATTGGTTTAGTTTTTATTTGTGCGAGGTTTAATTCTTGTTGATGTCTTAATTGTCCTTTGGACCAAAAATACTTATGGTTAATGTGTTTTATTTTATTTTCTTATGCAGCAATGTATCAACGAAGATGTTGAAAAGGACGATATAAATGATGAAATTCAAGAGGACGACATAAATGATAAAATTCAAGAGGACGACCTAAATGATAAAATTCAAGAGGACGACGTAGATGACGAATTTCAAGAGGACGACATAGATCTAGATGATGAATTTCAAGAGGAGGATATAGATGGTGAATTTCAAGAGGACGACGTAGATGAAGAATTTATGGAGGATGACATATCTAACGAATTTCAAGAGGACGATCTGGATGCTTTACTCCTAGAAGACAAACTTGAATGAGTTGGATGATGTCTTTTTTTTGGCTTGTAGTTGAAAGCATTAAACTTGAAATATGATTTTTGTTCTTTTGCTGAACTATGTTTTTAGTTATTTTACTAGGGTCAAACTTCAAAGTATTAAAAGTAATATTGTTACGTTAGGCATTTTGTGTACTCTATATACTATATCTTGAATTAAAGTTTGAACTCGATTTTATTATATTACAACTTTTATGGATGTATGGTTTAAATTATATAATCAATATTATTTTTGAAGCTAATTATTATTGACTATATTATTTTGATAATAATTGCAAAATTGTATATTTTATGTGGACACTATAAAACAACAACCTATAAGCTATGGCTGCACTTCAAAAACGATCTTCCTGATTCAGGTTTAAGGCAACGATTGTTAATTGTAGCCGAATTTGGCAATGCAACGCTTAAAAAACGTTGTCTCAGAGGCCGTAAATAACCGTCCCCTATTCCTTTACTATAGGCAACGTTTTTCAAAAACGTTCCCAAAAAATATAAAAAAACGTTGCCTCAAACAATAGGCAACGCTCGCACAGGAGACGCCCAGAAAACGTCCCCTATTGTTTTAGGTAACGATTTTCAGAGTTCTGACAACGTTTTTCAATTGTTGCTGGAGAGCCTAAATGTTGTAGTGTTGTATTAAAAAACAAAACCCTCTAAAATTCCTTGAATCAAAATCTTTCTATTTTTTTTCAATTTATACTTCCTTTTTTCAAAATCCTTCTCTTCCATTTCTTTCTCTTCTATTCTCTTTCAAACAAAGTCTTAGTTAATGATTAAATAAAATAAATCTATATAGAAACTCAGCCCCAGCCATGTGACTGTACAGACAGAGCGACAGCACACACAATACCTTGAATTAAAAAATTATATATGTTTTTCTATTTATTCACAAGCTTTATTTATAGTGCTATATATACGTAATTGATGTCAGGCCAGCCACTTTGCTATCTACTCTTACAACTAATTTACACTAAATTTATAAATTATACTATAATGTTTTCCAACTTCCAATGTGGGATCCATAGACTGTTTTGATAAATGGCAAACTAGTAAACTGTACATCATATATTGATAAATGTTACACAACACTCGATTTCAAACGCTAACAACAACTATTGTCTTATTTCAATTCTTTAATATTAGGTTAATAGTTATTTATCCTTTTAATTTATTCCATTTTAAAAAAAAATTGATATATCATTTAAAATATTAAAATTCTAAAGTCTTTTACCTCGATAAATCTATACTCGCTTATATTACCGAAAGGATAAATGAATATTAACCTTATACTTCAATATTTAATCAATAATTAAATTCACGAGCCTCTTAAGAAATATTTATATCTAAGACCATGCTTTTTTTATGATATGCATTTAGTTTGTATCGGAAAACAACGTGATTTGAGAATAAAGATTAATTATTTGTTTACATAATTAATTCTTCTTTTTTTATCGACAATGTTTAGAAGTTTAAAATTTGAATTTTATTAAACTAAACTTAATTAAGTGGCAATTTAAAAAATTCTTCATTAAGTCTTACTTATGTGAAATGTGTTTTTACAAAATTTATACTCATGATTTCATTAATAATTGTATATATACTGTCTTTTACATAAAACTAATAGCAAGATTCATATAACATAAATATTAGTAAACTCAAGTTCCTGCAAAATAGATGAAACCCATGACATCGAAAATTGAGGGTGAGAGTGTGTAATAGGAGAGAAATAGAGAGAAAATTAGAGAGAAGTTCCCTCCTCAAAGTTAGAGGATCGATACGAAAGTGACAAAATAACTTGTATACATATTATTATACTCTAAAAACAGGCTAGCGTGAAATATGTTGAAATAATTATTTTAGAATTTGAAATCCAAAATCATGATCTTGAATAACCAAAAATAACAGCGAGATGCAAAGATTAAGAGAAGAAAAAAAATACATGTCAAGAAATAAAACAAGAAATGGCGATTGTAATTAGACGTCGTCATAACAAATGCTTTGCACCTAGCAACCGTTTTAATTCTCTCACTCAGGAAAATCAGTATCAGTAAAACTACAATCACTCCATGGAATATTCAGCTAATTCCAAACAAATGCTGTCTCCAGGTCTCTAATAGGTCCCAATTTTCCACCAAAGACTTAATAACCATTTATCTGAGGTCTTGAAGTAGTAGGACCAACAAGCCGTGAAAAGGGAACTTGTGGCCTTCCATTGTTCAAGTCCCTTTGAACTGAAAACTTATCATTTACTTTGGGATCTGACACGGATTTTGAGAATGCTTGAGCAAGTTCAACCGCTGAAGCTGCTCTACTGTAGCGTGGACCATCGGCACCGGCACCTTGAGATGATTCCACAGGCTTGCGCCATGTTTCAGGTGAAGATTGCCTCTCAGAGACTTGTTGCCTATCAGTTTCCCTCGGGTTTCTCCGATGATGATTATTATTATTATTATTATTATTATTATTATTATTACTATTATTATTATTATTATTATTATTATCACCACTGCGCCAATTCTTTCTCTGTCCAAGAGCCCTGTCACCATCTACCTTTTGCTCCTTCCTTTCAGGTTTTCGGCCTGTTCTTTGATTGAGACCATCGTCGGTTTTTTCACCATAACGAGTCTGGCTTGAATGATCGTGAAGTTTCTCAGACCTCAAAATGTTTTGTTCAACCCTTCACAATACATAGTTTATTGAGAAGCGTTGAATTAGACTTGGGTAACCATATTATATAATCTCACAAGCAAGCAAACAAACAAAAAACAAGTTCTTACCTGTTTGAACTCTCAACCACGTCATAGTTTTTTATTGCAACATCATCAACCCCTCGCTCCTTCAAAACCTGATGAAAAGATGAGAGTAACATCAGTGTTGTTAGATAGCAGCTATCGCGCTATAGTGGATAGAAATTTGGAAAATTTGCTAATATTCCGTAATACACTAATAGTACAAAATGTTGCCAAATAGCCAGCAGTGATGTGTAGCAGAATTTGAACAAAGTTATTTTGGCAATAGGTAGTTGACAATTTAACATAAAGTTATGTCAGTTGCTGCATTTGGCACTACAAGACCTTTAAAGCCGCCACATAACTAGTAGGGGTAGGGGGAATTCAATCGGAAAGAGGATAAACATTTTAACAGGACCAAAAATTAACATGCGCCATAAAATAGGGGTTGGATCCTCTCCACTCATCCCCTTCCCACTCTCGAATTGTCTCATCAACTCTCCTCTGCAGGAGAGAATTCATTGGCCGAAAAATGATAGCAAGGCATTAATTTAACAGCTATTCAGGATGATAAATAAATGAAAGAACTTACTAATTCTCGAGGACGAGCTCCACCAAATAAAGCATTCCTGAAACATTTGCATCAGTTGTTCCATCCATTAGTAAACGGGAAGCATGGGATAACTAACCAAATAAACTTGCTGAAAGTAGTCCATGAATTTCAAGCATTCACCAAAATTTTTAAGAAATTAAGAAATTACAAAGCTCAACATAGCCAGCACTTAATATTCACTTGCAGACTTGCTTTGAAACAAAAGCATAATTTCGAACCCTTCAAATGGACAGGTCAGGAACAGTAAACATAATTCAGGAATCCTAAGAGATGCTAGGCAATGATTGAGAAGCAACAGAGTTAAATTAAATAATCCATCAATCCCTAATTATATGATCCTTTTGGAAAGTTTCTTTCTCTAAATATAAGACTCTACAAATCGTTAGATATATGATTGCTCTTTTTTCAAATATATCCCATGTTCATACCACCAATTTGCTTTGGAATAATAAAAATCAACATTGAATGCAGACATACACAAAGGGTACATACACATACACATTCGTTACATTACCAATTTTTCTTAATATATGTAAAATGTGTCAAAGTCTTATAAATAGAGACAGGGCGAGTATATGTATAATTCTTGATCTGATACTAAGAGCATCGTATTTCCAAACCACAAGTGTCATATCCGCCGTTGTGAAGCTCAACGGAGACCATATTGATATTTGACAATGACAATTCACAACAGAAAACATAAAACGTTCCTCATAATGATAAGAATAAAAGCAAACATATGGCACTGTTTAACTGTTTTTAATTCCTTGGTCAATGCTAAAGGGTATAAAAAACAAGAAATTTAGAATTTAAATCTAAGGGCTCAATTCTAATTCAAAGGTCAATTCTAACAAGTTATAAATTGCGATCCTGGACTTTCACAAAAAATTATAACATGAAGATTTCTAAGTTGCAAATGAGCATCAAAGCAACAACAGAGAATGTACTTCTTAAAAAAACGTATATTCTCTGTTAATACAGAAGAATATTTGGGTACTCTATCATCTACCATAAAGCAAATAAGTTTTTATAGGGTGGTCAACTGACAAATCTAATAAAGTCATCTAAGACTAGTGTTCTCATAGTGAAAACGTGCAGCCTCATACTCACATGACACAAATGTTCTTCACTTTTGCCATAGACAACCTAAATCTTTAACTATTCATTATATAAGTGGCTTGTGTGTACTTTTCAACTTGACCTGACCTGAACAGCTGAGTACGCGTGTATCTACCTAATTCAGTAATTTTGGTGTATTTTGATTATTTGAATTCGGGTTTAAGTGATAGCGGTCACTCATTGTGATCTTTAACCATAGTATATTTTCATATTTCAATATCTTTAGCTTGTGGAAGTAGACCTATGGTATGGCTACAGTTTATGGTAAGGTTGAACCATCTAACATTATTAACACCACATTCATACATCCACCACAAAATAATAATAACACATAACTACTCCCTCCGTTTCAAAATGATTGTCGTTTAAGATTTTGCACACAGATTAATGAGTGTAATAATATTGTCATAAGACATTACACTTTTACTAAATTAACCTTATAAATGTGTTGGATGTATTGAGAATGACATTCATTTTGAAACAAAATTGATTTGCTAAAACAATGGTCATTTTGAAATGGAGGGAATATATAATAACACAATGAAAAACATTTCAGCTCACTGTCTCATGCAACTGACCTGTCTCTTTCCTTGTTTCCTTCTGACTGTTCATAGACCTCAGGCCGGGGCTTCAGAGGCTTCAGATTCAGCTTCGGACGCTGTCCTAAATCCTTCCCACTTTCGGTTCCAGCCGAAACTGGCTTCACAAGATTGGCATGCCCATGTCCCTGATAAACAGGTTCAACATGGCTAGAATCATTAACTTGACGATATCCCTAACATGGAGAGAAAATGAAAGCATTTAAAATGTGAAAAAAAAGAATGTAAAAAAACTGAATCTCATAAGTTGAATATGTGATTACCTGGGTGTGTTCTGTAACAGAAGGTTCTGAACTTTCCAGCGGCTTTGTTCTTGGCAGCAACTTGAGTTTAGGTCGCTCAATTGGTTCAGAAGCTATATGGTGCTGTGATTCAGAGCCAACAACTTTAGCATCAGTTCGAGCAGGCTGAACCCTGTCAGAAAACTGACCTACACTTCTCGGACGCATGTCTGAATACTTGGAAATCCCCGACCTATCATGTTCTGATAACTCATTCCTACCACCTCGCATCTGGTTATCAATACCTAAACTCCTTTCAGCATGTCTTGCTAGCATTTCATCAGAATGTTCATTTTGCCGCACTATATCCATCCTATTACTATTAATAAACGCATGCGGTCTACTCTCCACTTCGGAAGGTCTGACCGCCTCAACATCTGTCTGATAATGAACCGACTGCCATCTACCAGAAGCCACCTTATCAAGGGCACTAGCATGAGTCAACTTGGAAACAGCATTAGCAGCAGACCAAGCAGCTTGTTCCGACTCAACAGCAGCCGCCACCTCCTTCCTCATGGACCACGCATTTGGATAACCACCGCCACCGCCACCACCAGAAGCATTAGCAGCAGGTCCATGCTCCTTACTACCTCCAAAACTCTGAGAATTTACCCCCACATGAACCGTCTCAGTAAGCCTGGCCGAGTACGAATTAACATTCCCAACAGGGGACACCGGAGCCAGCTGCCTGCTCAATGAACTACTTCTCTTCACCTCAACACGAGAAGGCAGAGGAGCACGGAATGTCTCGTCACTAATTTGTCTCCTTGGGGCCGAACTTCCATCCAACGGCTTTCTCTCATCCTCATCAAAATTCCTCCCAATCTGAGTAGTATGCGGAAGAAACAGAGATTTGTCATCGTAATGCCTAGTCGCAGGCGACGTGTGGGGCCGAGACCAATGATCCGGCCTCCCCATCGGGGCTCCCCATGAAGCAGGCCGATCATAACCAACACGGTCGGAAGGCCTCACAGTTCTGTTATAAAACAGAAACAAAAAGAATAAATCACCACAATCTCTTCACATAAACAGATCCATTAATTTAAACAACTCATCATCACAGTGATCACATCAAACCATATAAAATAAAATAAAAACAAATAAACAAATCATGATAAATTAAACAGCGTAGATCTAATTGACAAATTCTCTCTCAAATAACGAAATCAGATTATTCTTACACGCCGGGAGCCGAAGGGAGAGGGAGATCAGAGGGTATAGAACCGCCATGAAAGTCCTTGAGCGTCATGGTGCTTCCACTAACTTTCTTCTTCGACATTATTCTTCCTCACAAAATTCAAAAATAAATAAAAAAACAAAAAATAAATAAAAATTCGTAACCCCAGAAGCTGAATTTGAGGGTGGTTTTTTGCTGTTGTTGATTAGAGGAAAGTGAGAAAGGAAACCCCAGATATGGGTGAAACAGAGAGAAACGAAGAAGGGACAGAATTAGTGAAATTTGGGTGCGAAAAAGAAAAGGGAAAAAAAGTGAAGAGAGTGAGAGAAGAGGTGGTGAATGATATAATTTGATAGGAGCGATTTTTGGGGCGTGTTTATGTGTTGTGCGGTTTATTATACTTGTCCATGAGATGTTTGCCACGTGAGGAATGATAGCTTTGGAAACGTTGGATTGGATGTAATTAGAATCCTAGATTGTGTCGGATGCTGAGGACAGGTGGCGGCCTTGTGCTACAATTGCCATCACGGTACTACCTCATGAATATTGATTAAGATTTTTGCACACACATTAAAAAATATAATTATATTATCACGAGAGATTGTATTTTTATTAAATTAATCTTATTAATATACAGAATAATAATTATAGATCACAATTAAAAAAATAGATATTATTATTACATTGAAAAATAATAATAATATTTATTATAAAATAAATTTTTTCTTTAAAATCACATTAATTTTAAAATAGATGAGTATATATTTTGTCACTTCATTTTATATGGAAAAGGAAAAAAAGATTACAAGATTAATTAATTGGAATACAAAATTTTACATTATCATCCATACATCATAATCATTTATTGGCTTAAATGTATTTCTATGCATTATTTTTCAAGTTTTTTAAGTTTTAGTTTTTATTTTAAAAATCAATTTTTTTGTTCTTAAATTTTATTTTATTTGGGATTTTGTTGATCCTCGTATAGTTTTGCATATGTGGCACACTTATTAACGACATGACACTGGTACAATAATTCTCTATAATGTGTGTTCATGTAGAGTTATTGTAAGAGTTCCATATCATTGATAAAGACGTCACATATGTAAAATTAGAGGGGATCAATGAATTTCCGAATAAGGTAAAGTTTAAGATCAAAAAGTTGACTTTTAAAATAGAGAGACTAAAACTTAAAAAATGTGAAAAATAAGAGGACTAAAAGTGCATTTAAGGCAAAATATTTTAAATATGACTAAAGAAAAAGTCAAATATATATATTAAAATTTAATGATTAAAATTAATTGACAGTATAAAAAATTTCTATATCATTCGTGTATATTAATTAAATTCAAAATTTATTATTTATTTGAGTTTAATGGTTATGTTGTGATTGTGTAAGTATCGTCTGATAAAAATTTCTTACTTAATCATGTACCATTAATTTAAAAATTACAATTTGATTTGATTGAATACATGATGCTGATTCATTGACACTGTAAATTGCGATTGTATATTCTATTTATTTTATAAAGTTATTTTTTATTAATGGCAAAATACAATTTTTCATCCCTTAACTTTATCTTCCATTTTGGTCTCTAAAATTTTTAAATGTTCAAATCCATCCCTTAGCTAATAAAATGATGGCAGATGAGTCATTTTTGTAACGCCTATTTATTTAATTACTTATTTAATTAAATTATTTTTGGATTATTTGTTGAACAGTTGTGAGATGTTGAGAATTGTTGGTATAAGTTGTTAGATTATTATTAATTAATTAATTAGTTGATTAATAATAATAATAATAATGTTAGATTTAATGGAGTAATTGTGTTGGGCCTATTTTATTGGTTGGAAGTAGTAAAGTGGAGGCGTGAAAGTTAAGCCCAATAGATTAATGATATAAGGTTAAGCTGACACAAGGATTTGATTTAGTTGGTGATTAAGGGTTTGTACGTTGATCGTAAGAGCTGCACGGAGGAAGGAGCAAGTTACCCTTTATCGAGCAGAGCAAAACAAGGATTACGGTCGGAGCTTTGGTTGAGCAAACTTCAATCCAGGTAAGGGTGGGGTTCTGACCTTATAATGAGATTTATGATATATATATATATATATATATATATATATATATATATATATATATATATATATATATATATGACTGTGTGTTGATGTTTATGGATTTGTTATAGTTACTCGTTTCTCTATATGTTATGGTCGTTAGGGAGTCACTGTATGACCGTATCGCATGATTAATGAACTGTTGTTATAGTTGCCCGTTAGTAGTGTTGTGGACGTTTTGAGTTGTATGTATGATCTCCCGGTAGGATCAGTGATTAGGTTAGTGTAGTTCATCACTGGGTGATGTGGTCATTATGATGCTGTGATGTCCCGGACAGTTGGCAGGAAATTAGGAATTATTGTTGTGGTCGTATTAGGAAGGTTTATGTGTGAATGTCTTATACAATGAACGAATTTGTTGATAGGAAATATAGTTGCCTGTTACTGTGGTATTCTGAGCAGTTGGTCGGAAGTTATGAATTGCATTAATGTGGTCGTTATGACGTCGTGTTGTTCTGTGTTGTTGGCCGAACTAGTGGTCGAGGAAGATGCTGATAGTGTTAAGTGTTGAGTGGCGTTTAGGCTGCGAAGTGTGTCGGGGAATATATTTGTTGGATGTCCAGCGGCATTAGGCTGCGAGACGTGCTAAGGAGTACAATACTGTTGTCGAGCGGAACGAAGTTGCAGGTTGGACCGAGGAGTATAAGTTAGTTGTTATTCTTCTTAGTTGTTGTGTAAGTTGTTCTGAGTTGAGAAATCACAGGTTGATGATTTATGTTGAGATGCCTCTAATTATGGGCAGATATTAAGTTGTAGGCTTATGACCAACGTTGATTTATGTTATTTTATGTTGAATTATTATTAAGTTTTAGGCTTATGCCAATGTTGTTGTGTTGTTGTGATTGTTGTTGTGAATTTTGTTGATAATGCAAAGTTGCAGGGAGTTTTAAATGATGATGAATTACCTTTATTTACTGATAATAATGGTGATATAGGCTTATTCCCTACGATGAACGATGATTGTTGTGAGTATGTGATAATGCATTTATTGAGTCACATACATTTGCATATTTTGCGACGGCCTGGACTGGAAAACTGCGAAGAAGGCTTATGCCTTGTTGATGCCTCTATTAATTGGCAATTTCTAAGATGGGAGCTCTGCTACGTTTTTAAGATGGGAGTTCTGCTCCATTAGTGCCACATAGTAACAAGTTGCATTTTACATTGCATATTGAGTTGTCGTGTTGATGAATTAATTATTATGTTTCATTGATGTTTTGTTGTGATTGATGTTGTTTAAAGTTGTGAAGCGGTGATTTTGCATAGACTAATTCTAATGTAATATTATCATACATCTTATTATAATGTTTGATATCTCACCCCTTCTGTTTGAATGTTGCCCTCTGTTGGTAACGTGCAGGTAATCAAGAGTGAAGGTGGTTTACCTTCAGTAGTTCGAGTCGGTGTCATTGCTCTGATACGTAATACTCGGGGTGATGAACGCTTGCTAGTTTATTGTTGTTATTATTTCAGTTGTTGAACTTTAAGTTGTTTTTAGTTGAATGCTTGTTATTTTAAGTTGTTTAGTTGGACAAAGATGATATATTCTTTTAAGTTGAATATTTGATCCCGCTGCGAAGTTATGAAAGTTTTTGATTTTTAAAAGGGTTAAATTATGTTGTTGTTGGTTCATCCAAGTTAATGTGTTATGTATCTGCAATGAATGCCGTTGTTTTTAGTTGAAATTTGTAGCATCCTGATTCGGTTGCCGAATTTTATAACTCTGATTTATATATATAATTGTCGAGTATAATTGGGGTGTTACAATTTCCGTCTATTTAATGCAAACACCTGTTTATGAGTGTATGTGTGGTAGCTGACTTGTCAGTTGAACTTCATCTTCCTTAATTTGACTGAGTTATACATGGTGTGCATCTCAAAATCGAATTAGGGCTTAGTATTTTTTTAATTGTTCATCGATTTCTAGGAATTGAAGGTTAATGTTGGAGCAGTCATGAAATTCGGTTGTTGCTCATCCTCCTTGAAAAAAAAAATATATGGAAGATTGAACTCCAATGTATTCACGAGCTCGAATCTGCCATGGAAACTCTTTTGCCATTATAGATACAAAGTTGTTCTTCATAGGGTAACAAGGGCCAAGAGTTATGGAAAACTTTTTTGGGGGTGTCCACATTTTAAAGTATGCATGTTTTATGTACAAATCGTTCGCACGCTAATTTCAGTTAGAGTTTCCATTGTTTTAACTTCATTTTTTTGTAAATTTCAAGGATCTTTGCAACCTGGGTATGGGTATTTCAAATGGTTCTATGAGGATGTCAAAGATGAGAAAAGGAAATGTATGATGAGTAGGTTGGAAAATTTAGCAAAGGAAATGGATGGTGCAAAAATAAAGTTTGAAAAAGTTAGGTTGACAAATGAAGAATTAAGGAAAGATTTGATTGAACTTTAAAGTCAGATGAAGAAGATCTTGAACTGGATTTTTTTTGTTTGGAATATGATGTGTTTTATAATGTTCTCTATATTGGTTTTTTTTCTTCATGTTTTAAGATTATGTGTTGTCTTGGGATGTATTAGCTAAATTCCATGTCTGTATCAGTTTAATGTTTTGGTATTTATTCGTTGAATTTATTGGCATGATATCATTGTAATGTACTCAATATTTTGGTATGTATCAGTTTAATTTTATTCCTATTGGATTGTTTATATACCAGTTTCTAAATTTTGGCATTTTAGTAGTTTGTTGATTCATACTTAAGTGATTTATAGTTCTCTAAATAAACTTAATTGACAATAATACATAGTTGACATTAATAGATAAATGTGTTCAATACACATGTCCATAACACATTAAAGGAATTCTAGGAAACATTGACATGTTCCATACACATGTTCATTAAACATTACATAATTGACAGTATTCCAAAATGAAAGGCATAACCTTAACACAAAAAGACAACATTCTAAAAGTGGTTCGAAATACAAGTAAAACCATTAAAGAGACAACATCCCAAAAGTGGTTCAAAATACAAGTAAAATACAAGCTAAATTTTCTTCTTTAGTGTGGTCATTTTTATTGAAGTAGTCATCCTTGTTGTTGAGAAGCTTGATTTGTTATACCCTAAATGCTTGCACCTACTACACTTGATAATTAACCCTTCTCTTCTCATTTTTCTGTGAGTCCCATCAATCTCTCCTTATTTATGATTCATCCTTTTCTTTGGTCTATCAGGCATTTTACTATACTTAGGTGGTTTCACATCTGGATATTGTGGCCTAACCCAGAGGTTTGATTCATTTACAGGATAAATCATATTTTATAGACTGGCATATATGGTATTTCATATATGGTCTTTCAAATTCACAAAAACATGTCTACTGGATTTTCAACATGCCTTACATATAAGCTTTGCTTAACATTAGGAAATAGCTCATCCATGACTGGTAGTAGACCCTACAAAACAATAAATAACATCACAACAAAGTATATATCATAAGATAAAATGATTATGTAAGAAGAAAGTAATCATGTGTACATACCTTTTGTTGATCATAAATGAATGTGTATGTGAAACATTCATTTTTACCTCCAAAGTCATCAATCAAGAGCTTCAAAAACCATGTACAACTATCCCTATGTTCATTCTCCACAACTACAAATACTACTGGAAGCATCTAATCATTTAGATATTTGCCTATGGAAGCCATAAATTACCCTCCAAAAGCCCCTTTAGAAAGCAACCATCAAGTCCTATGACATGTCTACATAACTTGAAGCTCTCTTTACATGTTTAACAGCATATGTACAATCTTATAAAATAGGGTTTTGATCTTATATACCTTCTTGAACAGGGTCAACATTAAGCTTTGTTAAGAACTTTCAGTCCTGCAACTAAGGTTTGAAATCTTGAGAACATGACTTCAACATTTTCATCATCTTCCATTTTAAAAGCTTCATATTTCTGAATCAAGGTCGGCACTTTGGTTTCTTTGACTTGATCATTTCATTCATGAGTCATTTTGAGAGAGTCAAATATAGACTTAACAAAGTATCTATTTATGATCTTCACACACCCAGTGTGATCGGTGGAAATAGAACTGACTATTTTTTAATGTTGGTTCGCGAAATGTCGCAGTAAGCAAGAGTCGCCACCGTCTTTTATTTTCTCCAACAAGGAAAGGACAAAAGCACAGCAAAATTCCTTTTCGAGATGTTTCTCGGTTCGGGAGCTAGATTATAGAAAGGGAAGGTGTTAGCACCCTTTCTATCTGTGGTTATCCATGGGCTCTTAGGTACTTGCTCACTATGTTTTCAAAAGAGTTTTGCTTTTCTTATGTTTGTGGGTTTTGAAAAAGTTTGTTTGAAAACTTCGATTTAACTCTTGTATCTGTCCTCAAGAGTGTATGACGTGTTGTTTGAAAACTTTTGTCAGAAAAGTGTAGGTGCAAAAAGTATCTTTGTTTTGAAAGAGCAAGTATCTAAGGACCTCTACCTACTCAAAAGAAATTAAGTTGTGTAAATGTCCTTTGGACAGTACTATCCCACTATTGAGAAGTAGGTAGCACCGTCGTTGGAGTTTTCGGGTTAATTCGATTATAGGGACATGTGGTCACTAAAGCAATGGTAGGACGTCTTAGCGGTAACCCTAATGTCTTAGATCGTTTTTTATCCGAGGCAACCGTTTCGAGGCAACTTGGATCTTTAGACAGGAGGGCGACCTCTAAAACACCCTATACTCAATGACCACGTCGAGGCAACCAAGTGAGGCGTACCCTAGGAGTGGCATGTGCGAGTGTGTCAGGATTCAGTTAAGTTATCTTTGTACATGTTATGGTGAGCTACGGGTTGATTTTAATTTCAGAGATAAGTCTCGTCATGCATAGCCTAGTTAACATACATCTAGCAGTTAATAGTTATGGAAAGTAAATTGCGGAAAGTAAATCTAATCTATTACAAGGCGTCGGGTATTTACATCGCCAAAAACAAACCCTTTGAAAAAGTAAATTGCGGAAAAATAAATGAAAGCGATAAAAAGTCCTAATTAAAGCTATTACATCCTCGGAGCAATTACATAAGTATGATCAAAAATAATATGCGCGAATAGAAATTGAATCGGAGAAGTCCTTAGGATTTTGACCCTTTTTGAGAAAGAAAGAAGTTTTGGAATTTAATGAATTAAGTCAAATTAAACCTAAAACTAATTAGTTAATTAAAAAGAAATATTTTTTAAGTTTTAATGTCTCAAGGAAGTAAATAAAAAAAGAAATTAAAATTGTCAAGAAAACCCTAATTCTATGTTGATTTTAAATTATTATGAAAAAGTTAAAATTAAACCTAATTAAACTAAATTAGTTATATTAGTATTTATTTACAAAATAATAAATTAAGGGTGAAATTAATAAATAATAATATAAAAAAATATTATATTTTCAGTTTTCTGGTTTTATTATAAAAAAAATTAATTGAGTTAATTAAATAATAATAATAATAATAATTAATAGTAAAATAATTAAATGAAAATTATAAAAGAAAAAAAAAGAAAGAATGAACCAGGGGGGGTGCTGGCCCAAATCAGGAGGTACGTTTGGAATTTTGTGGCCCATTAACCTCAAGCCTGCTTTGACTTTTGTGATTGTCCAAGGCACGTGTTGACTGGGAGTATGATGATCCTTCCATCTGGGCCATTGGATTTGAAGGTGGAGACACATGGCATCTGGGAATTGGAGATGCATGGTGGACTCCTTTGCAAGCTTTGTACTAGAATACTTGAGGAAAAAGAACAAATAATGTTTGGGGGACCTGGGATTCGAACCCAGGTCCCAACGTTTCCAAGCCAGTGCCTTAACCACTCCAACCACCTGCTTTAATTGTTATTGAAACAAGTGACAATTATTATATTAAGAAATTGGTCAATATGCTGAAAAAGAAAAATAACGCGCGTGTTTTTGAATAAACCAATGGAGTGTCAACACGTCCTTGTCTTCTTCCTTCGTTCTGCATAAAAACATATTAGATAGCGGGGGTTTTTAACCCCCACAAACTACAGTAAGGAAAAATAGCGAATAGAGTTGTGGTTTATATAAATGTTTCGCGATGGTTTGGTTTTGTTCGTCTTGTTCTGACGAATTCAGTCATGGGTCTCACACGTCTCAATTTTTCCTGGTTTAGGAATCCCCAATTTCAAAGCTTATGAACCCTAAAACTTGTTCATGGCACCTTTAGATTTATGGTGTTTCAGTTCAATTAAGCTATACCATTAGCTTCGTATGGTCCCTATTAACACAAAACAATCAAGAAAATATGTTATATGTGCATGAATTAGGAGTTACGATTCTGAAAAAAAGTGGCAAACCGTGGTTCTGTGCGTGATGATTCCTTGAGTTTTAGCACGTGAATTCAATTGCAAATTATCCCTGGGACCTCCTGCAATGTGTTAGAATCAATAAAAACCTTTGAATCGCTCTAGAATGCCAAAGTCAGTTTTGAGTTTTCTTGGAAATTTTTCAATATGCTATATGCTTTTCTGCAGCTTTCTTGCACCTCCATGAGTTAGGGTTTACTTGCATATATATAGAGGAATGGAATTAGGTCAAAATCTTGAGCAAGAATCCATTGCAATGATGATTTGATCTTTGATTGAAAATCAAATCTTTTTGCATTTTCATGATTGAACAAAGTTGCCAATTTTGGAGATTTTGCATCTTTGACTTTGAGCACGAAATTGCCAGCATATCTTGACCATATTTGCTTCACAAATTGATTGAAAAATCAAATCTTGCATTTTCCTACAATTTAAATTAATTAAATGAATTAATATTAATTAAAAATCCAATTAATTAATAAAAATAAGAAAATAAATTCAATTAAGCTTGATGGGTCGTGCATAGGCCATGGATGAAGTTTTAAGAAGAGATTTGAGGCCCATTAGCAAAAATAAGGTGTTTTGAGCAAAGTTGACTTTTGCAAATTCATGAAAATTTCCCAACTTCTCCAATGCATATCTTGCTCAATTTTGATCATATGAACATGTTCTTGGACATTTTGGAAATATCTTTAAGTCCTCTAACCAATGCCTTTGGTACCATGTCATTTGGATTTACCAATCTCAAGTTATGGCCTTTGACTTAAAGTGCACTTTTGTTGACTTTTGAAATTGACCTATAATGTAGAAATTGATAACTTCTTGTGAGATCATTTCTTGAACTTGGAGTGTGAAGATGGATTTTAGGAAATTACATCCCCTTCAAAATGAGCATTGGATGGGATTTTTCTGATGAACCATGAAAAAGTTATGCCCTGGTCAAGATACAATTGACTTTTCTACTATCCAAAAATAGTAACTTTTGCATCTTTGATGATTTTTGAGCTATCCTTGTGGAATCATGATCAAGACTTGATCAAATGATGATTGTGAACTCAAAATAAGATGTTGACCAAAAATTCTGACTTTTGACTGCAAAATGACCATTTTGCCCTTGCAGTTGATTGTGGATCAAATGGTGCTTTTGACTGTGCAAACTGACACTATGAGTCTTGAGACTTGGCATGTAGATGCTTGAGAGTGTATATAGGCCTATGAGACTTGATTGAACCATTGAAAACCCCAAATTCCTTGAAAGAACCAAAACCCTAATTTCATCTGGCTTAGGAGGTATTTGGATTGTGCAATCCTTGAGCAAATCTTGAACCATTTGAAGATGATTCTTGATAAATCTTGAAGAATATGGGAGAGAAAATTTTGGGGTACAACAGTTGCCCCTGTTCAATCTTCTTAGACCTGAGGATGTAGATTGGCTTGCGTGCCTTCCGTGATCCGAAGGTGGAAGATGATTGAACACTAGAGTGCCCAGAAATTTGCACTCGCATGGTGTAGTATCAGCAATGTGATGTCGGGAATGGGCTTACAGATGCCATTTGGAGATATGATGGATAGGAGGATGGGCTTATAGATGCCATCTGGAGATGTGACAGACTCTTGTCGGGGGATGGGCTTATAGATGCCATCTGGAGATTGTTTGTTGAATTGTAGCTTAGTAGGTTGAAAGAAGGAACTTGTATGGGGTTGCCTGATGATGAGTCCGTGTAAAACTGCATCTAAAAGAGAAGGAACCGGTGTAGGGTCGCTTCATGATGATCAAGTAGATAGTTGTCCTGTCTGGTTTCAGGTATTAATCTACAATCCGTCGTCCACCGATATTTCCTGGCTAGTTACAGGTATTGATCTGGAACTTAAGAGAAGTGGGTCAAGGAGATAGTTGTCCTGGCTGGTTTCAGGTATTAATCTCTGACCGGAGAAAGAAAGATGGTTTCCTGGCTTGCTACAGGTATTAATCTTCAATCTCTTCAATGTAGATAACTTTCTTGTCTGGTTTCAGGTATAGATCTACAATCAGTCGTCCACAGATATTTCCTGGCTTGCTACAGGTATTAATCCGGAACTTAAGAAGGCTGGCCGATGAGATAGTTTTCCTGTATGGTTTTAGGTATTAATCTCTGACCTGAGAAAGAAAGATGGTTTCCTGTCTGGTTTCAGGTATTGATCTTCAATCTCTTCAATGTAGATAGCTTTCCTGTCTGGTTTCAGGTATAGATCTACAATCAGTCGTCCACAGATATTTCCTGGCTTGCTACAGGTGTTGATCCGGAACTTAAGAAAGGTTGGTCGAGGAGATAGTTTTCCTGTCTGGTTTTAGGTATTAATCTCTGACCTGAGAAAGAAAGATAGTTTTCCTGTCTGGTTTCAGGTATTAATCTTCAATCTCTTCAATGTAGATAACTTTCCTGTCTGGTTTCAGGTATAGATCTACAATGAGTCATCCACATATATTTCCTGGCTTGCTACAGGTATTAATCCGGAACTTAAGAAGGCTGGCCGACGAGATAGTTTTCCTGTCTGGTTTCAGGTATTAATCTCTGACCTGAGAAAGAAAGATAGTTTTCCTGTCTAGTTTCAGGTATTAATCTTCAATCTCTTCATGTAGATAACTTTCCTGTCTGGTTTCAGGTATAGATCTACAATCAGTCGTCCACAGATATTTCCTGGCTAGTTACAGGTATTGATCTGGAACTTAAGAAATGTTGATGGTAATCATCTTTTGATTCAATCTGGAATAAGTATCAGAATATCGCCATATCTGGGTCACATTTGAACTGTCTCTAGAAGGAATCTGGAATAAGCAATAGAATAGCATCCGTGTCTGGAGCATCTCTAAGTTGTCTTTTAGAAGTTTGAATCTGAATAAGCAATAGAATAACATCCAGGTCTGGAGCATCTCTAAGTTGTCTCTGAAAGGAAATCTGAATAAGCAATAGAATAACATTCGGGTCTGGAGCATCTCTAAGCTGTCTCTGAAAGGAAATCTGAATAAGCAATAGAATAGCATCCGGATCTGGAGCATCTCTAAGCTATTTTTGAAAGGAAATCTGGAATAAGTATCGGAATGTCGCCAAATCTGGGTCACATCTGAACTATCTCTAGAAGGAATCTGGAATAAGTATCAGAATGTCGCCATGCTTGGGTCACATCTGAACCATCTCTAGAAGGAATCTTGGAATATCTTCAACTGGATCGGCATCAGAAAAATCTTTAGGAATCGACTTAACTGGACCAGAGAAGGCCTTTGACTGGATCGGCATCAGAAAAATCTTTAGGAATCAATTTAACTGGACCAGACAAGGTCTTGGAATATCTTCAACTGAATCGGCATCAGAAAAATCTTTAGGAATCGACTTAACTGGACCAGAGAAGGCCTTTTGATATGGCTGAGAATTTAACTGCATCTTTCCTGAAAGGTAAAGGTCAGTCATATGCAATGCATGAGATGGATCAAGCAATGATGTTCTCAACATAAATGAGATTGTGCGACATGATGCGTTTATGCATGTATCATGATGTATGGAAATGTGATGTGTTAGCTGGGGAAAATAAATCCCGGATAGCTGCTGGAGCATGATGTTGAATTCTTCGTTTCTGCTGGGATGATGAACGAAGATGGTTGCACGAATAAACCTGTAGGAGAGGATGACTCCGTTGGGGAATAAACATGGCGAAGAGATTACTCTGCGGGGAGTTACTCTGTGGGAAGAGATGCTTCGATGAGATTTTAACGATAACTCCGTTGGGGATTCCGTTGATAAGCTCTGTTGGGGATTTTAATGATGAACTCCGCTGGGGGGATAGAAAGAACTTTGCTGAGGATGATCTTTCCGTTGCAATTTGCTGAGGATAACCCAGTTAGACTCTTGTGGGGATAACCTCTGAATTTGGCTGAGGAGATGCATTTGTATTCTGCAGGGGACAAGCTTCCAGAATCTACTAGGGAGATGATTCAACTCCATTGGGGAAGCTTTTCAGACTGCGATGGGAAATGGCTCCGCTGAGGGTATCCTGTATTTCGCCGAGGAACAATCTTATATTTCTGTCGAGGAATATTAAGACTGTCGGGGATGCTTGCTGAGGAATATCTTTATACTCTGCTGGAGAATATTAAGATCTTCTGGGGATACCCAACTTTTTCAGGACTGATGGTAGACCAACTCTGCTTGGGGGGAGAGTATTGCTGACTTGCTTCGTAGTTGCAAGTCTCAGTGGGGAGAGCTACCATTATTGTCTTACTCTGCGGAGAGTGAAGGTATCTTAGCCGTATTCTTTAGCTGAACTTACCTTGGTACCTTGGTGGATAGAGCAACTGTACAGCTTGGACACTTCTTATTGCCCCAACTTCTGTGGGAGA
This sequence comes from Vicia faba, assembly GCA_948472305.1. NCBI lineage: Eukaryota > Viridiplantae > Streptophyta > Magnoliopsida > Fabales > Fabaceae > Vicia > Vicia faba. The sequence continues at coordinate 883,502,406 of OX451741.1, read as the reverse complement.
AGGTACCTGTGGAGGTGCTTGACAACTGCCGATCGACAAATCTTCTTCTGGTAGGTAAGTGACAAGATGACGGGACATAGTCGTACGCTTTGATCCCTAATTTTTGCCTGGACCACCCTTTCGGGTTTTCAGTCCATCGGATACCCTTTTTTGCCCAAGCCGCCTTTTCAGGTTTTCGACTTGCCGGGTGTACAGATTTTTTTATTTTCATCCCTTATTTTTTGCCCGAACCCTTTTGGTTCGCCGGGAAGCCCTTATTTTTGCCTAGGCCAGTCGACCTAGTGGGTCTTTGATTATGCGTAGTATTTTTTTTTACTATGTCCACGTTCTTAGAGCGCAGGGAGTTGTCACTGTCAGTAGTGTTGTGTCGCTATACTACCAGAAGATGTCTGATCATGCCAGATTCGTTGCTGGAATTCATGTCCAATGCCCCAAGTGACTCAGGCGGAGATTTGCCCCTGGCTATTTGGCATTTTGAGAGATTCCTTGAATCTTGACTTGACTGCCCCAGATGATGGACAATGATCATGCCGTGCCCCTTGATTGAAAGTGTTTTTCCACTTGAGGTGACCCTTTTGTTGAGAAGGTTTTTGTTCACTGGATATTCGTCGTGCGAATTTCTCTGCTGTTTGAACAAATAGTCATATGCAAACAATGTTATTTTAAGAATGCAAAGCTTATGTCTGTCTTGAAGTTTTTTGAAAATGCAGTTTTTCCATAAAACAAGTGAATTTTTGTAAAATGTGATGTCAACTCAGGATTTTACAACAAGCCCTACAGGAGTCAGGATACCTTTTGTAACAGTATGCTTTCGAACTAACCCATGCTTCAGCTAGGACTTTTAAGGGTTATAACGTGGCCTGGTTCACGGTTTAAGAAACAAAGGATAAAGGCTCAAATTTTATTTGTACCCACCCGTTCTTCGTGATGTTCTTCGATCCTAAACTCAGCTAATCGTGCATTAGATCTTGTTTGAGTCTTTGCTCTGATATTCCGGTGATGGTTCGGATTCTGACAGTTTACTTTGAATGGGCAGTCATTTCTTTTTTTGTTGAGGGTTTGTAGGACCTCTTTCTTTTTGATTTTATTATCCCAGTCTTTTTGCCTGAACTGTTTCTTTTGTGATTACAGTCAGCAGGATGCCCCAGTTTTTGTAAGTCTCCTTCATAGGTTTTGACTTATTGGGCTTTTATTTTGAGAGATAATGACTGCCTGTCCTTACGATTATACGGAACTATCACCATCTTTTGGTTTGAAAGGACTCCTTTGATGCCATTCATTGTGCACCTGGATCAACTGAGAAAACTACCCTGCCCCAGGTTATAATTAAGGGTTTCAATTCGTGTTTAAACAGAAAACTCCTACTTCTTTGGCTCGAGGGGGTTGACGAGGGATTATCTTCCTTATAACTCCACTATTTAGGATTTGAAACAATGCATGTACCTCATCAGCGGGGTATGTTCAAAAGCATACTGTAAAGATTTTGATATCATTTTCGTCATCCTCCCTCAAAAGGCTTAGAATTTTTTAATCGAGAGTTGAACATCACAAAAAATGAAAGTAATTTGAATATAATGAATACGAATGGACTGATTTAAAACAGGCATATGCGATGCATTAATGAAATAAAAAAGTTTGCCATGACAATAATTGTTTGAATAAGCAAAGAAAAAATATAACTTGAAAATTTAAATAAAACAAAAGCCTTCAATGATTTGGCATAGGAGCAGTGATTATGTTTGGAGTCTCTGGAGGGTCAAACTGGATTTCTTTGGCATCAATCATGTCTTGAACCTTATTCTTCAGGGCCCAACAGTTGTTTGTGTCATGTCCCGGACTGTCAGAGTGGTATGCACACCTTTCATTGGGATGATAGGTAGGAGCGGAAGTGTTTGGATTCCGGAGAGGAGCCCTTAATGTAATCAGCCCTGCCTTCAACATTTGTTGTAGCGCTTGAGTCAGTGACATGTTGATCTTAGTGAATTGTCTTTTAGGTGCGACCTCCTTACGTTGATGCCGCTGTCTTTGTTGAGCAGGCGTAGGATTAGAGATCAAGATTTCTCCTACGCGTTAGTCATGACGACTCTTTTGACCATACACAGCATTGGACTCTTTCTTCCTATTGTAGGGCTTTTTCTGAGCGTCAGAAAGTGTAGCTTCTTGAATCTTCCCGCTTTTGATGCCAGCTTCAATTCTTTCACCAGTCAAGATAAGGTCTGTAAACCCGACTGGAGAGTTTCCAATCAAATGGTTAAAGAATGGACCAGACAGGGTCCCCAGAAACATATCAACAAGTTCACGATCATTTAAAGGTGGCTGCACCCTTCCGGCAAGGTCTCTCCACTTTTGAGCATACTCTTTAAATCCTTCACCCGTCCCTAGTGACATACCCTGGAGTTGGGTACGCGTAGGAGCGAGGTCGGAATTATACTGATACTGCTTATAGAACGCAGTAGCCAAATCCTCCCAATTACGGATATTGGCTCCATCCAGCTGATAGAACCACTCCAGCTGAGTCCCTGAAAGACTATCCTGAAAGAAATGGATCCACAAATTCTTGTCAGCAGTGTAAGGTTGGATCTTCCTTACATACGACCAGAGGTGCAACTTTGGGCAGGAGGCTCCGTCATATTTGGCAAAAGCAGGTTCCTTGAATTTATGGGGAATCACCACCCCAGAGGATAAGCCTAGGTCTCCAAAGTCCAACCCGGGCACATTCTGTATCTCCATGGCGCTCAAGCGGTCTTCCAACTGTTTATACCTATCCTCAGCAGGAGGATACTGCTCTTCATCAAAATATGTCTCGTTGTCGAAGACCACGGGACTAGGAACCCTTCTCTCTTGTGGGCTATCTTTCCCTACTAATGAGGTAGTCAGCTCAACCTCATTCTGTAATCCATTCCCAAATCTGCGTCCAGTGTTGAACAAGACGGTCCTCTTCTTCTTCTTCTTCCTCTCTTTCAGAATCAGAGTCTTTAAATCCTGTTGACCCTGGGCTAGGCTCATAACCAACTCTTGGAACTGGGCATTCTGGGCCTGGAGGGCCTTGATAGCTTGTTCAGTGGAAGGTTCAGTAGATATGATGATTTGCTGAAATAAACAGCAAAGAAGATAAGAGACATGTAATGGTACCTGTAATGCAATGATATGTATGATATATGTATGCAATGTTTTCAAGGATCTCGTGGGGTAAACAAAGAAACTTGTTAGAATTTGAATCTGGTAGCTTGATTGAAGGAACTTCATGTTGCTGAGAGTCCTTCTTCAAGAGTCAAAGCTCACCATATCGAGTGGGTCATAGCCCCTGACTCAAGCTATCACGTCTTGATCTCCAGATAACTTTGGCTAGAGGAAAATAAATCCCCTTTGCCCCTTGCTAGACAATTGGTTCATCATGACCTGCATCACAAAACCTTGAGATCCTTGAAATGGGTTAGTCCTTATGCATGATGCATGCAATGTTATGATGTTATGATGTTATAATAAAGGCACACCACAAGTATTCACAAAAGGCACACATGGTAAAGGCACACAAGTCATACAAAAGAGCCCTTAAATTTCAGGCCAGCATGAAGTTTAGGTACTACCCTCTTTCAGTTTCAGTTGGTTAAGACCTGTCCTAAAAATAGTAACCGGGTTATAGAGGATCTCAATATCACTGACTACCCTCGATCGGTCATAATTCCAGTTTGGCAACCTTTTCTTGCAGCCGGAACCATCGCGAGAGTTTAGCCTCAATGAGTGTAGCATACTGCTACTGTTCTATGGCCAAGTTGGTCAATTTAAGGTTCTAAGGTCAGTTGGTGCTTAATGACTCCTCAGAAGACCCATATTCTCCTCGTTCCAACACAAGGGATATCGGTACAGACCAATGTGTCACACCAACGTAGCTACTGCTTCACCTGTGTTGGTCTACGCCGGACAGGTCCCTCACAGTTTATTGCTACTTACCTAAAGGGTATTCCCCAGATCCGGGTTAGGATCTTTAATACTCTGATATAAGCCCACAATATTAAAGCATTCAAGGCATACAATTGAAAACACAAGTGATCTAATCCTAAGGTACACCTCACTTATTTAGATCTCCCCAGTAGAGTCGCCAGTTCTGTGATCGGTGGAAATAGAATTGACTATTTTTTAATGCTGGTTCGCGAAATGTCGCGGTAAGCAAGAGTCGCCACCGTCTTTTATTTTCTCCAACAAGGAAAGGACAAAAGCACAGCAAAATTCCTTTTCGAGATGTTTCTCGGTTCGGGAGGTAGATTATAGAAAGGGAAGGTGTTAGCACCCTTTCTATCCGTGGTTATCCACGGGCTCTTAGGTACTTGCTCACTATGTTTTCAAAAGAGTTTTGCTTTTCTTGTGTTTGTGGGTTTTGAAAAAGTTTGTTTGAAAACTTTGATTTAACTCTTGTATCTGTCCTCAAGAGTGTATGAAGTGTTGTTTGAAAACTTTTGTCAGAAAAGTGTAGGTGCAAAAAGTATCTTTGTTTTGAAAGAGCAAGTATCTAAGGACCTCTACCTACTCAAAAGAAATTAAGCTGTGTAAATGTCCTTTGGACAGTACTATCCCACTATTGAGAAGTAGGTAGCACCGTCGTTGGAGTTTTCGGGTCAATTCGATTATAGGGACATGTGGTCACTAAAGCAATGGTAGGACGCCTTAGCGATAACCCTAATGTCTTAGATCGTTTTTTATCCGAGGCAACCGTTTCGAGGCAACTTGGATCTTTAGACAGGAGGGCGACCTCTAAAACACCCTATACTCAATGACCACGTCGAGGCAACCAAGTGAGGCGTACCCTAGGAGTGGCATGTGCGAGTGTATCAGGATTCAGTTAAGTTATCTTTGTACATGTTATGGTGAGCTACGGGTTGATTTTAATTTCAGAGATAAGTCTTGTCATGCATAGCCTAGTTAACATACATCTAGCAGTTAATAGTTGCGGAAAGTAAATTGCGGAAAGTAAATCTAAGCTATTACAAGGCGTCGGGTATTTACATCGCCAAAAACAAACCCTTTGAAAAAGTAAATTGCGGAAAAATAAATAAAAGCGATAAAAAGTCCTAATTAAAGCTATTACATCCTCGGAGCAATTACATAAATATGATAAAAAATAATATGCGCGAATAGAAATTGAATCGGAGAAGTCCTTAGGGTTTTGACCCTTTTTGAGAAAGAAAGAAGTTTTGGAATTTAATGAATTAAGTCAAATTAAACCTAAAACTAATTAGTTAATTAAAAAGAAATATTTTTTAAGTTTTAATGTCTCAAGGAAGTAAATAAAAAAAGAAATTAAAATTGTCAAGAAAACCCTAATTCTATGTTGATTTTAAATTATTATGAAAAAGTTAAAATTAAACCTAATTAAACTAAATTAGTTATATTAGTATTTATTTACAAAATAATAAATTAAGGGTGAAATTAATAAATAATAATATAAAAAAATATTATATTTTCAATTTTCTGGTTTTATTATAAAAAAAAAATTAATTGAGTTAATTAAATAATAATAATAATAATAATTAATAGTAAAATAATTAAATGGAAATTATAAAAGAAAAAAAAAGAAAGAATGAACCAGGGGGGGTGCTGGCCCAAATTAGGAGGTACGTTTGGAATTTTGTGGCCCATTAACCTCAAGCCTGCTTTGACTTTGGTGATTGTCCAGGGCACGTGTTGACTGGGAGTATGATGATCCTTCCATCTGGACCATTGGATTTGAGGGTGGAGACACATGGCATCTGGGAATTGGAGATGCATGGTGGACTCCTTTGCAAGCTTTGTACTAGAATACCTGAGGAAAAAGAACAAATAATGTTTGGGGGACCTGGGATTCGAACCCAGGTCCCAACGTTTCCAAGCCAATGCCTTAACCACTCCAACCACCTGCTTTAATTGTTATTGAAACAAGTGACAATTATTATATTAAGAAATTGGTCAATATGCTGAAAAAGAAAAATAACGCGCGTGTTTTTGAATAAACCAATGGAGTGTCAACACGTCCTTGTCTTCTTCCTTCGTTCTGCATAAAAACATATTAGATAGCGGGGGTTTTTAACCCCCACAAACTACAGTAAGGAAAAATAGCGAATAGAGCTGTGGTTTATATAAATGTTTCGCGATGGTTTGGTTTTGTTCATCTTGTTCTGACAAATTCAGTCATGGGTCTCACACGTCTCAATTTTTCCTGGTTTAGGAATCCCCAATTTCAAAGCTTATGAACCCTAAAACTTGTTCATGGCACCTTTGGATTTATGGCATTTCAGTTCAATTAAGTTATACCATTAGCTTCGTATGGTCCCTATTAACACAAAACAATCAAGAAAATATGTTATATGTGCATGAATTAGGAGTTACGATTCTGAAAAAAAAGTGGCAAACCGTGGTTCTGTGCGTGATGATTCCTTGAGTTTTAGCACGTGAATTCAATTGCAAATTATCCCTGGGACCTCCTGCAATGTGTTAGAATCAATAAAAACCTTTGAATCGCTCTAGAATGCCAAAGTCAGTTTTGAGTTTTCTTGGAAATTTTTCAATATGCTATATGCTTTTCTGCAGCTTTCTTGCACCTTCATGAGTTAGGGTTTACTTGCATATATACAGAGGAATGGAATTAGGTCAAAATCTTGAGCAAGAATCCATTGCAATGATGATTTGATCTTTGATTGAAAATCAAATCTTTTTGCATTTTCATGATTGAACAAAGTTGCCAATTTTGGAGATTTTGCATCTTTGACTTTGAGCACGAAATTGCCAGCATATCTTGACCATATTTGCTTCACAAATTGATTGAAAAATCAAATCTTGCATTTTCCTACAATTTAAATTAATTAAATGAATTAATATTAATTAAAAATCCAATTAATTAATAAAAAATAAGAAAATAAATTCAATTAAGCTTGATGGGTCGTGCATAGGCCATGGATGAAGTTTCAAGAAGAGATTTGAGGCCCATTAGCAAAAATAAGGTGTTTTGAGCAAAGTTGACTTTTGCAAATTCATGAAAATTTCCCAACTTCTCCAATGCATATCTTGCTCAATTTTGATCATATGAACATGTTCTTGGACATTTTGGAAAGCTCTTTAAGTCCTCTAACCAATGCCGTTGGTCCCATGTCATTTGGATTTACCAATCTCAAGTTATGGCCTTTGACTTAAAGTGCACTTTTGTTGACTTTTGAAATTGACCTATAATGTAGAAATTGATAACTTCTTGTGAGAGCATTTATTGAACTTGGAGTGTGAAGATGGATTATAGGAAATTACATCCCCTTCAAAATGAGCATTGGATGGGATTTTTCTGATGAACCATGAAAAAGTTATGCCCTGGTCAAGATACAGTTGACTTTTCTACTGTCCAAAAATAGTAACTTTTGCATCTTTGATGATTTTTGAGCTATCCTTGTGGAATCATGATCAAGACTTGATAAAATGATGATTGTGAACTAAAAATAAGATGTTGACCAAAAATTATGACTTTTGACTGCAAAATGACCATTTTGCCCTTGCAGTTGACTGTGGATCAAATGGTGCTTTTGACTGTGCAAACTGACACTATGAGTCTTGAGACTTGGCATGTAGATGCTTGAGAGTGTATATAGGCCTATGAGACTTGATTGAACCATTGAAAACCCCAAATTCCTTGAAAGAACCAAAACCCTAATTTCATCTGGCTTATGAGGTATTTGGACTGTGCAATCCTTGAGCAAATCTTGAACCATTTGAAGATGATTCTTGACAAATCTTGAAGAATATGGGAGGCAAAATTTTGGGGTACAACACCCAGTATAAGAAATCACATTCAACAAGATGGTTATTGCTTTATGATGATTTTTACAATCTTTTTTTGTTGATCAGTCATAACTCTGCTAGCTATCTATTTTCCAGTATTGTCTGTGGGAGGTTCACAACCATCGACAACCATATCCCAAATATCAGCATCATGACCTAGAAAAAAACTTTCTAGTATATCTTTCCAATATTCAAACTTTTCTACACAAAAGATGGAAGGTTTATCATTGTAACTTTTTTCGTTTGAATCTGTTGCAGTAACAGCTGGTGTGGGTTCAACCATTGTGTTTCTTAAACAAAAAAACTCGTCTGGATCTTTATCAGACATGATTAAGTGTTTAATAACTATCAATACCAAAACCAGAGCTCTGATGCCAATTGAAGGTGTGAGAAACACAAGAAAGGGGGTTTGAATTGGGTTTCACCAAATTAAATCTTTTCGTTGGTGAAAGAACAAGTTAGATTAGAACATAACAGTAAATGAACACGATGATCTTTATCCTGGTTCACTGTTAACTAAGCTACTCCAGTCCACCCCCTCAAGGATGATTTTAACTTCAACGAGGACTTAATCCACTACAACCAAACTGATTACAGAATAACCCATAATAAGTCTGATCAACCTTATTGGCACCCCCAATAAGTTCGTTGATCCTTATTGTAAATCCACTCAAGCCGCAATAGAAGTCTTCTTGAGATCATACATTCACTCAGTCTCTCAAGGTATCATTCAACAACAGTTGAGTACTTTCAGTGTATTACAAATTTACTTATTGTAAGCAGATTACACAGACTTTTCAGTACGATGAAAACACATAAGTGTTCTACTGCAAGATACGAGCAACAACTCCTTGCTTATTAATAAAACTATACACATATTATTTTTGTGCAGAGTTTACACGGCTCTTTGGTGTAGTTTTGTTGAGCCTGATTTGAACTTATAGATTCATCATTTTAGTGTTGTTTCTTACCTTTCTTCAGCTTCCAAGTCTTCCTTTTATAGCTTGTAAAAGATATCCGTTGAAAGGGTAGAAAGGTAAATCAAAAATATAGATATTGGTTCTCAACAGTTATAATGAGAGTAGTCATAGTCAAGTACAAAAGAATTTTCCTTGCGCCACTCTAGAAGAGTAGAGGTTACATACACTTTATGTACCTTTTGTACACTATCACACGTTAACAATTTTGAACTTTTCTGCTTATCTTCAGTGGCTTAGTGTAACACGGTAGGAGAACTGACTTGTGATGTTTTGCGTTTGGTCGCATTTGTTGCAGATAGCAAGAGTCTCCACCGACTTTTCTTTTATCCAATAAAGGAAAGGGTGAAAAGAACAGGAAAGACCTTTTAGATTATTTTCTTGAGTTCCGGGGGTAGATTATGAAAAGGGAAGGTGTTAGCACCCTTTTCATCCATAGTTATCTATGGGATCTTAGTTGCTTTCTAGATCACTTGCTTTTTTTATAAATGTGCTTGTGGTGTGGGTTTTTAAAGTATTTTGAAAAATGTGCCTTTGTAGTGGTTCTCGTCTCTGTAAGAACGCATACAAAGTGTTGTTTGGAAAATAGTTCAAAGAAGTGTTTGTTTTTTGAAAGTGATTTTGAAAAGGTGTCTTTGTAATGATTCTCGTCTCTATAAGAACTCATACAAAGTGTTGTCTTTTGAAAATGTTTCAAAATGGAAGTGTTGGTGTATAAAATGTTTTTGTTGTGAGCAAGCGAGCAACTAGGAGCAACCTACATACTCAAAGGTCTTTAGTGTTCTTTTCCTCCTCCTTTAGATGTTGCTATCTTACCATTTATTTGGTAAGAAGCCTCATCATTGGATGTGAAGGGACGGGCATGGGTCATCGTATAGTCATGATAGTAATGTTTGTGAGATATCTTAGCGTTTCTCTTAAGGGAATAAGATCATTTGTAAGGCAGCATTTGAAGCGTCATCGAGGGACTATGATCTTGTATTTTTGATTGTTTTTGCTAAGACGTCTCACATGCATAACATGACCATTTTTAGGCAACAAGTGGAGTTAACCCTAGGGGTGCATGTGTGAATAATGTGTTTGATTTGCATGCATTTAATCTTTGATTAGGGGTTGTCTACTTGTTGTTTTTATCTTGCCATACAAATCCTAATTACTAGCATTTATAAAAGCGGTAAATTGCGGAAAGTAAATATCCTACGCTATTACAATCACTTGGGGATGGGGTGTACAAATTTACAAATGGGGATTGCAAGAAATTAAAGTCCTAATTATCTATTACAACCATATTGAAAAAATGTACAAGAATTGAAATGTAAAATATATTTGTTTTATTTTTGTTAAGAGAAGAAACGGATTTGCTCAAGAAAATATTTTTAGTCTTTTTATTTTAAAAGAAGGCATGTAAATATAAAGTATTTTTGGTGTTTTTGATTAATGAAAATAAAAAGTGTTGTCTTATGTGTGTGCTTTCTACCACTGGGGTGGCTGTACAACCGGTATTAGAAGAAAAAACATAAACATGTATCACAAAGTAAGTTCTGATGATGAACTTCATCTCCTTCTCCACGCCAGCCAGAGCATCTGCAACTTAGTCATTTCTCAACAAAAATGGAAAAATGAAAACATAGCAGTTATGGCAAATTTCATCATGATTTCAGAAATACAATGCACCAGAACTGTAAATCAGAAGCAAGCATGAATTTTGCTAATCCTAATTTTGAACCCTAATTTCCTCAAGAAGTTCTGATATGAAATTATCTCTACTTAGGTAAAATACGTGAAATCTATGAATATGTACAGAATCAGAGTCATGATGTCTATATTGTATCTTTGGAAATGCAAACCTAACAATGCCTAAGTAATGAGATAAAAGTCAGAAGAAACTTACCTTGTTGCTGGAGATTGTTCTGTGAGTTAGAGCTTGGTTCAGACTACTGTGATGTTCTGGTCAGCTTCCTCACGTTCTCAAAAAGCTGAAGCAACCCTTAACTTGAACTATGAATGATTGGAAAGTTCTGCAGCAGTCAGGGTGCAAAGTTTTGGTTTTTGAAATGGAAATTGGTGAATATTGTGTTACAGTTTGAAAATAGAAGTTGGGAAGGCTTCTAAGTGTATATCAGAAAATGTGTGGAGGATTTGGCCAAGAAACGCACAAGGAAAAATAGATTTTTGATGTAAAAATCAGAAACTGGCAGGTTTTGTGTTTATGTTAGAGTTTCGGGTTCTTGGAATTTTCAGTAAGGTTTCAAGGCTTTTTCCAAATGTCTTCCCCTTTTCACTTTGCAAATGAAGTTTAATTTATAGGCAAAGGATTTAGAAGCTTGGAGAAATCAAGAGTACAACCATCATGGTTTATGGCTCGTTGACTTGTTTTTGAAGCAAGTTTAGCCAAGCATGTTTCAAGGCAAGGTAGGGTGGTTAGCAGCTTTAAGCACACCTAATCTGAGTTTGTAAGCATGATTTGTGGGAGAAGTACACTCAGAAGAAAAGTGAAGCATGGGCCCAAAATAAAATTTGTACAAAAGTTTGCTTTTCAAGGACAACAATGGTACTTTCATGCCACACGTGGGAAGATCCTTTGGATAAAGACTCAAAAGTTGGTGTAAGTATTAAATGATGATGAGATTTAACAAGTAAGAAAGCCTGCAACATGATATTGTGCATTAAACTTGAATCTGGATTAGAAGTTCAGCATCAACGTAACTTAGAACAAATTTCCAACTTCTTATCTTTGAATCTCCCTGCTCCAGCATGATCTGAAGGAGTTCTCAGACTTTTCAGAAAGTTTGTAACATGCTTTGCAAACTCTCTTTGAATCACTTTTGCAAACTATGATTGTACCTTCGTGAAAACCGTCCCAGAAGTTCTAACCAAATTCTGACTTGGAAAGGCTTAGAATTTACTAAGTGTTTCAGTTTCATGGACGTGTCTTCAAGGATCTGTAGCTTGAAATCCCTTCATTTCTAGAAGAAGTTATGTTCTGCAATGTTTTAGATCTCATTGAGATATACAACTCTTGTGTTAGAAGTTCTTCCTGAATCATCTTGCATCATGATGAAAATCTGGCCAGAAGTTCTGAACTTATCATATTTCTTATCCTTTAGAAAAATTTCTAAGTGTTTAGAATTTTGACTTTTGCAAAGTAATTTTGACTTTTGATTTTCTTGGTGAACCAACTTCATATTATAACATGTCTTGATGAAATGTGAACCTTGAAACTTGATTTTGATCCAAAAGTCAAAGTTTGACTTTTCAGTGTGCATTTTGACAATTTCACCCTTGTGGCAATTTCAGCCCTAAATTGATGTATCAGTGTTGCAAACTTGAGTCATGGAAGATCTTGTGAGAAAATTCTTCAGAAATGAGAGGGAAAATTTTGGGGTACAACAGCTGCCCCTGTTCAATCTTATTAAACCTGAAGAGTTAGATTGGCGAGCCCGTCATTCGTGACTTGAAAGTGGAAGAAGATTGAACACTAAAGTGCCCATAAATTTGCACTTGATGATGTGGTGGTTGATTATGTAGGGAATGGGTTAAAGATTCCATTTGGGGAAATGACGGAAGGTATAAGGATGAATCTTTTGGCTGATTTATACTGAAATAATAGATGTCTTTTGCCATGTTGATTTTTTTCCTGCAAGGAAGAGGATTAGTTGCATGCAGATGTATGCGTGGCATGATGATGTTCTCAAAATAAATGAGATTATGTTGTATGTGTTTGTCATGTATATGTTATGATTTACGAATGCGATGCATTTATTGCAGCGCGTCTTTGTCTAGGAAAATAAATCCTTGACAACATGCTGGGGAATAATGACTTTGGCTCTTTGCATGAGGAAACTCCGTGGGGAGTGTTAATTTCTGCTTGGAGGAATAAAGTTTAGGAACTTTGGTTGTCCATTTCTCTACTATGGAATTATTCCTGACTGGAGAGCATCATAAATTAGCTGTTATCTGGTCGAAATCCAGGCTTGGCAGCAATTTGAGGATAATGAAATTGATTGTTATCTGGTCGTATTCCAGGCTTCGCAGTGTCTTGCAGGGGAAGATGTGAATTAAACTGTTATTTGGTCGTATTCCATGCTTCACAGAAAATTTCTTAAAGTTAAACTGTTATCTGTTCGTATTCCAGGTTTCGCAGTGACTTACTGGGGAAGATTAAATTAACTATTATCTAGTCGAATTCCAGGCTTCATAGAAAATTACTTGGGAGAGTGAAGTTAAACTGTTATCTGGTCCAATTCCAGGCCTCACAACAACTTACCAACTCTAAACTGCTATCTGGTCGGATTCCAGGCTTCGCAGATTTCTGAGGTGGATGAAGTTAATTATTTTCCGGTCGAATTCCAGGCTTCGTAATAACTTACTTGAAAAGATGAAGTTGAACTGATACCTGGTCGGGTACAGGCTTCACAATAACTTGCTCGAAAGGATGAAGTTAAACTGATATTTGGTCGGGTCCAGGCTTTGCAGTAACTAGCTTGAAAGGATGAAGTTGAGCTGATATCAGGTCGGGTCCAGGCTTTACAGTAACTTGTTGGGGGTAGAGGAAAACTCTACTGGGGAAAAGAAGTTAAACCATTTCCTGGTCGAATTTCAGCCTTTTCAATATCTCGAGAAGTTAAACTATTATCTGGTCGGTTCTAGGCTTCATAGTATCTTGAGACGTTAACTATTATATGGTCGGGTCCAGGCTTCATAGTAAGTTTCTGAGGTGTATGAAGTTAATTGTTATCGGGTCGGATTCCAGGCTTCGTAGCAACTTCCTGAAGTTAAACTGTTATCTGGTTGGTTTCCAGGCTTCGCAGTAGCTTGGTGAATTTAATTGTTATCTGGTCGGTTTCCAGGCTTCATAACAAATTTCTGAGAGAATTAAGTTAATTGTTATCTGGTCGAATTCCAGGCTTCAGAACAACTTACTGAAGTTAATTGTTATCTGGTCGGTTTCCAGGCTTCGCAGTAACTTACTGAATTTAATTGTTATCTGGTCGGTTTCCAGGTGTGATACGGTGGGAGAACTGACTTGATAGTTTTGCGTTTGATTGCAAATGTTGCGGTTAGCAAGAGTCGCCAACGATTTTTCTTTTATCCAAAAGGAAACGTGAAAAAGCACAGGAAAGACCTTTGAGATTATTTCTTGAGTCCGGGGGGTAAATTATGAAAAGGGAAGGTATTAGTACCCTTTTCATCCATGGTTATCCATGGGCTCTTAGTTACTTGCTAGATCACTTGCTTTTTGTTTGAAATTGTGCTTTGTGTGGTTTTTGAAAGTATTTTGTAAAGAGGCCATTGTTTAGGCAATCTTTGTAATGATTCTTGTTTGTAAGAATGTATACAAAGATGTTTGATCTTTTGAAAATGTTTTCAATTTTGCAAGATGTTTGAAAGTATATGTGATTGTTTTGAAAATAGTAAGGATGTTTGTTTTGAAATGGAGCAAGTAATTAGGATTAATCTACCTACTCAAATGTCTTTCTTGTTCATTTTATTTTCCTTTGACATTGTTGTCTTACCATTGGTTTAGTAAGCAACCATGTCTTTGGATGTAAATGGGACGGGCGTGGGTCATCGTATAACCATGATTAGCAATATTGCAAGGTATCTTAGCATTCTTTTTTAGGGACTAAGATCATTTGTAAGGCAACTTAGATAGCGTCATCGAGGGATTATGATCTTGTATTTTTCTTATTTTGCTAAGATATCTCACATGCGTAATATGGTCATTTTTGTAAGGCAACAAAGTGGGTTTACCCTAAGGGTGTATGTATGCAAATGTGTTGATTTGCATGCATTGATTGGTCTTTGATTAGGATTTTCTATTTGGTTGGTTTTAATCTTTCCATACAAAACCCTAATTACTAGTATTTGTATATAAAGCGATAAATTGTGGAATTAAAATTACTACACTATTACATCATTTAGGAGAGGGGGTGTACAAATTACAAATGGGTATTTGCAAGAAAATTAAATCTAATTAACTATTACAACCATATTGAATAAATGTACAAGAATTGAATAAAAATACACAAATGCAAATGGAAAAGAAATGATTTTTATTTGGTTTTCATGAAAAGGTTTTAACCTAAATCTAATTAAGAAAAATGATTAATTAAAATTAATTAATTTAATTAAGAAAGAAATTAAATTAAAAAAGTATTTTTAGGGTTTTTTATGAAAAAGTTTTAAATTAATAAAATAATATGGAAATTGATTAATTAAAAAACCTAAGTGCTAAATTAATTTTATTTACAAGAAAATAATATAATATTTAAACCTAAACCTAAATATTAATTATTAAAAAAAGAAATTAATTTGTTAAAAGAAAATGTTTTTGACCTTTTTGTTTTATAAGAAAATAAAATAAATATGAATGCAAAAAAAATAATAAAATAAATATTTTTGGATTTTTTGTTAATAATAATAAAAGTAAAGTTAATAGTAATAATAAAAATAATAAAAGCAAATATGAAAGTAAAATAAAATATATAAAAAATGAACAAAAATGAAAACTGCAAGTGCGCCTGGGCTTTCAGATAATAAAAGCAAATATGAAAGTAAATCTGAAATTCTCTACATACAATCAATATAAATGAAAACTATGAACATGGTCAGTTTTAGAGCAATGATATCTATATTTTATCTTCACAAATCAGAAACAAGTGATGCCTGTATGAAGAGATGGAAGTTTGAAAACTTACCTCTTGCAGCTGGAGTCGTGAATGGAGTTTGAGCAACTTTGGAGATGGCCTGATGATCTGTTTAGCTTGCCTGGACCTCCTTGAGTGTATTCCAACTCTTACTTTTCTTTGAAAGTACCTGAATCTCCCTACTCAAGTTAACCTGCAAGCTTGATATTTGAAAATGGTGGATAGTGATGGAGGGGTTACAGTCTTGAAACAGGGGCCTGGATCACTTGTGTACGATGTATGTAAGGTGTTTGAATGATTAAGAATCAAAACGCATGAGTGGAAATGGAGATGGAGATTTTGGCTCAAAACTGTCAAGTTGAGCAGTCTTGTGCAACAAGGGTGTTTGGGAGAGTTTTAGGATGCTTGAAATCGTGCATTAGCTTGCAATAAACTTGTTAATATGTATGGAAAAGATTATAGCACAAAATTACTCCAGGTTTCTGAGTTATAGGGTTATGGCTCTATAACTTGCTTTTGAAGAAAAGTGAAATGACAAATCTCAAGTATTGTACAAGCATGTTCTGAGCTTTCTTAGGTCTTAGACACATTGCTTTTGGTTTATAGGAGTTATGTGTGCAGAAAGAACAAGTTAGAAGCTAAAGACAAGTTGACTAAGTCAAAACCTACAAAGGAGACTTAAGAAAAACTGGGGCATCCCGCTGGCTATAATCTCAAAACAAGAACAGTCAGGCAAAAATCAGGGATAATAAATCAAAAAGAGGTCACTACAAAACCTCGACAACATGAAAAATGTTGCAAAAATGACTGCCTTCGCAAACAAACTTAACTTATCCAAACCATCACCAAAACGTTATTCCAGACTCAATTGGAGTTCAAATGTACAATTAACTGAGTTTAGGGACTGAAGAACATCACGAAGAACGAGCGGGTACAAATACACTTTGAGCCTTATCCTTTGTTTCTTAAACCGCGAATAAAGCCACGTTACAACCCTTCAAAAGTCCTAATTGAAGCATGGGTTAGTTCAAAAGCATACTGTTACAAAAGGTATCCTGACTCCTGTAAGGCTTACTGCAAATTCTGAGTTGAATTCATATTCCTACAAAACTCTTTACTTGCTAAAACTGCATTCTCAAAACTTCAAGACAAGCATAAACTTTGCATTATTTGAATATCGCTGTTTGCATATGGCTAATTGTTTGACAGTGGAGAAATTCACACGACAAATATCCAGTGAACAAAAACTCTCTCGGTGAACAAAATCACTTCAAAGGGGATGATACTTTCAATGACAAATCTCCTATAAGCAAGGGGGCATGACATGTCACCGTCCAACTCGTCTGGGGCAGCCAGGTCGGGATTCTAAGAAATCTCTCAAGAAATGTAGAATAACTAGGGGCAGGTCTTCATTTGAACCACTTGGTATATGGAACATGAATTCCGGCAAAGGATTACGTACGGTCAAACAAACATTTTCTGGCAGTACTACAACACTTACTACTAGGGGTAGCGACAAATTCCCACAAAGTTATTTTCATAGGGAAACCCCCAGCCAGAGTTTCAATCTCTGGAAAACCCTATTCCCAGCTAAGTTGGTCTCGAGAAGAATCCTCAAGGAGTTCTGCCAAAAGAAAACACCTCTCCAGCAGATTAGAAACATGGTTTATTTCCTCAACAAACTACAGATTCCTCACTTGAATTTGTCCCTCAGGCTATCACAAATCAAGGGACCATAACCCCTCTTCCCCAGTAGACTTTCCTACAATCCCCAGTGAGTTACTGCAAAGCCTGGGAGATAACCAGATAACAATTAACTTCTTTGTCCCCAACAAGTTATTAACTTCCTTTCTCTTCCATCAAGAGATAATTCCCCAATAGAGCAACGGACAACTAAGACTTTTAAACTCTTTTTCCCAAGAAGGAATCAAAACTCTCCATAGAGTTTTCCCTCAAACAAAATCAATATTCCTCAGCGAATTTCTCCTCAAACAACAAAACGGGAATCCCCAGCAGAACGATTCTAAGCAACGTTCGAAGATACACACACTCTTCAATAACAATCCGGGATTTAACTTCCTAAGGCTCCCCAGCATTTGTCAATGAGTTATTTTCCAATACAAAGTTACATTTCAACAAAATTTATAGCATATGCGCACGAAACGCATATAACACAATCTCTTTTTTTTTAGAAACATCATTACACCATGCATTTCATACATCATGACATTGCATGCAGCTAACTGTGATCGGTGGGAATAGAACTGACTGTTTTTTAGCTGGTTTCGTGAAATGTCGCGGTAAGCAAGAGTCGCCACCGTCTTTTATGTTCTCCAACATGGAAAGGACAAAAGCACAGCAAAATTCCTTCTTTGAGAATGGTTCTCGGTTCGGGAGGTAGATTTATAGAAAGGGAAGGTGTTATCACCCTTTCTATCTGTGGTTATCCACGGGCTCTTAGGTACTTGCTCTTATGTTTTCAAAATTTGTTTGCTTTTCAAGTGTGTGTGGGTTTTGAAAAAAGTTTCGTTTGAAAAATTTCTAAGTAACTCTTGTATCAGTCCTCAAGAGTGTATGAAAAATTTGTTTGAAAACTTTTAGAAAGTGTGAGTGCGAAAAGTTGTTTTGTTTGTTTGAAAAGAGCAAGTACCTATGAGATCTACCTACTCTAAGGAATTAGGCTGTGTAAGAGTCCTTTAGACAGTGCTATCCCACCATTGAGAGGTAGGTAGCACCATCGTTGGAGTTATTCGGGTCAATTCGATTATAAGGGACAATGTGGTCACCGAAGCAATAGTAGGACACCTTAGAAGTAACCCTAATGTCCTAGATCCTTTTTATTCGAAGCAACCGTTTCGAGGCAACTGGATCTTTAGACAAAAGGGCGACCTCTAAGACACCCTATACTTGATGACCACGTTCGAAGCAACCAGTGAGGCGTACCCTAAGAGTGGCATGTGCTTGTGTGTTGTTTTCATGTTATGTTTATCTTGTACATGTTATTTGTGAGCTACAGATTGGTTTTATTATTCATATATTCTTGCAGGCATTTTTTTAACAGTTAGGAGTACGGAAAATAAATTGCAGAAATGTAAATCTAGCTATTATAAGGCGCGGGTCTATACATCGCCAAAAACAAAAAAACGCGTTTTGGAAAATAAAGTGCGAGAATTTAAATAAGGCGATAAAATCCTAATTAACTATTACATACTCTGTACATATACATAAATATAATCAAAAGAAATTAAAGCGCGAAAGAAGATTGAATCGGGAACGTCCTTAGGGTGTTGACCCTTTTTTGAGAAAGAATTGAATTTGTCCCTTTTTTTATTAAATTAATGAAATTAAGCCTAATTACTAATTAATTAATTAATAAAAGAAAAATTTTTTTTGTGTTTTTTATGTTTTAATGAAATAAAATAAAAAGGGAATTAAAAGAAAAGTCTAAGTCTAAATTTGTTTTTATTTGTTGTAAAAAAGATATTAAAGTTAACTAATTAAACTAATTTAATTTACATTTATTTACAAAATAAGTTAATAATAAAAATGTTTTTTTTTTGTTTTTTTGAATTTTATGGTGAAAAAATGCTAATTTGTTAATTAATAATTAATAAAACTAATAATTAATAAAAAGGGAAATTATGAAAGAAAAGAAAATAAAAAAAGAGAAAAAGGAAAAGAAAATAAGAACCCAGGGGGGTGCTTGGGCCAGAAATGAGTGTGCATCTGGAAATTGATGGCCCATTAACGATCAGGCCTTTTGACTTTTGCAATCAGCCGCGTGTGCGTTGACCAGATAGCATGGTGTTCCCCTTCTTTTGGCCTTTGGATCACTGCTTGATGACACTTGGCATTTGGGCGCTGGAGTCACATGGTGGACTGCTCTTGGGAACCTGTACACAATTACGTGAAGAAAAAATACATGGAAATTATGGGGGACCTGGGATTCGAACCCAGGTCCCAAGGGACTATGCATAAGCGTCTTGGCCAGCTGAGCTGTCTTGTTCAATTGTTACTAAAATAAACAACAATGATTATATGAGAAAACCAACAAACATGTTGAAAAAAGAAAAAATGGGCGCCCTTTATTTGAACGAGCCAGTAGCGTGTCACCACGTCACTGTCTTCTTCCTTATGCCTGCAAAAAACACATTAGTTAGCGGGGGTTTTTAACCCCCACAATCTGCATCATTGAAAAATAGCGAATAGGCGTGTGTGCCATATAAATTGGGCGCGACATGTCCATTGAACTCGTCTTGATCCTCTGAATCCAACCATGGGCGTCACGAAGTTCAATTTTTCCTGTTTACTAAATCCCCAAATTTCAAGCTTAGAAAACCTAAAATTCGTTAATGGTGGTTTTCGTTTCACTGCATAATAATTCAATTAAGTAATACCAACAGTTTTATAGGGATGCAAGCAATACAAAACAAGCCATAAATCTCATCAAATGCTCATGAATCGTGCATTTTGATTCTAAAAAAAAAGGACAAACCGTGGGACTGTGGTGGACGATTCCTTGAGTTCTAGCAAGTGGTTTTGATCCCAAATCACTCCTGAAGCTTCCAGCAATATGTCTGAAGCTTTAAATCTCCTTAAAAGGGCCTCTAAGGTGGAATTCAGTTTCAAACTTTCTTTGACTTTTTTCAATATGGTAATGGCCGTTTGTGCAATGTTCAGGTCGTGAATGAGGTTGGGAAGGCTTGCATATGTATGTATGAAGGGAATTAGGTCACATTATGAGCTTGGGATCCATTGCAATAAAGTTTTTGGATTTTGCTTTAACACCATTAAAGAACCTTCCAAGTTTGAAACAAAACCATGATTTTGTGCTCAAAATAGCCCTTACACGAATTTGGAAGTTGGCATATGCTGTATGAAAGCCATTAAAACCACAAAGATGCCATTTAATTCATTTTTTTGATTTTATTTGAATTATTATGGATTAAAATGAATTAAATCCATAAAAATTAAATAAAAATGAAAAAATAAATGTTTGGTCTTGAAATTAATCATGGGACACGTGGGTGGCATGACAAGGCTGAATCAAGTGGAAGAAAGTGGGTCCTTTTGTCAAAAATTGAAGTTTCAAGGATAGTTGACTTTTGCCATTTCACAAAAATTTCCCAACTTCTCCAATGCATATCTTGCTCAATTTTGATCATATGAACATGTTCTTGGACATTTTGGAAAGGTATTGAAGTCCTCTAACCAATGCCTTTGGTCCCATGTCATTTTGATTTACCAATCTCAAGTTATGGTCTTTGACTTAAAATGCCTTTTTGTTGACTTTTGAAAATGACCTATAATGTTGAAATTGATAACTTTTTGTGAGAGCATTTCTTGGATTTGGAATGTGAAGATGAGTTATATTAAATGTCATCCCCTTCAAAATGAGCATTGGATGGGATTTTTCTGATGAACCATGAAAAAGTTATGCCTTGGTCAAGTTACAGTTGACTTTTCAGCTGTCCAAAAATGGAAACTTTTGCATCTTGATGATTTTTGAGCCATTCTTGTGGAATCATGATCAAGACTTGATCAAATGATGATTGTGGCTTCAAAATAAGATGTTGACCAAATTTTTTGACTTTTGACTGCCAAATGACCATTTTACCCCTACAGTTGATTGAGAAGCAATTAGGGCTTTTGACTGTGCAACTTGATGCTGTGAACCTTGAAACTTGGCATGTAGATGCTTGACAATGTATATGAGCATATGGGACTTGATTGATCCATTGAAAACCTCAAATTCACTGAAGGAACCAAAACCTTAATTTTGACTGGCTTATGAGGCCTTTGAATTGTGCAATCCTTGATCCATTTGAAGATTGATCTTGACAAATTTTGAAGAATATGGGAGGGTAAATTTTGGGGTACAACAGTTGCACCTGTTCAATCTTCTTAGACCTGAGGATGTAGATTGGCTTGTGTGCCTTTCGTGATCCAAAGGTGGAAGATGATTGAACACTAAAGTGCCCAGAAATTTGCACTCACATAGTAGAATATCAGCAGTGTGATGGCGGGAATGGGCTTATAGATGCCATTTGGAGAGATGATGGATAGGAGGATGGGCTTATAGATGCCATCTGGAAGTGTGACAGAACCTTGTCGGGAATAGGCTTATAGATGCCATTTGGAAGTGTAATGGATAGTTGTGGAGATGGGCTTATAGATGCCATCTGAAGGTGTCGATCGCGTAAGAGATTCCTTAGTGAGAACTTGCTTACTTTGAGAAAGGAAGATAATTTCCTGGCCTGTTACAGGTGTTGATCTTCAAACTCTTCATGCAGATATGCCCTGGCTAGATACAGGTATCGAATCCACAATCAATTGCTCATAAATGTGCCCTGGCTAGATACAGGAATCGAATCCGGAACTTCAAAAGGTTGCTTACATACGTGCCCTGGATGGATCAGGTATCGAATCTACAAATAATCGCTCACAGATGTGCCCTGGCTAGATACAGGAATTGAATCTGGAACTTGGTCGTCTACAGATATGCCCTGGCTGGGTACAGGTATCGAATCTCTAAACTCTTCATGCAGACATGCCCTGGCTAGATACAGGTGTCGAATCTACAATCAATCATTCGCAGATATGCCCTGGCTAGATACAGGTATCGAATCTGGAATTAGTCGTCTACAGATATGCCCTGGCTGGATACAGGTATCGAATCTCTAAAATCTTCATGCAGATATGCCCTGGCTGGATACAGGTATCGAATCTACAATCTCACAGATATGCCCTGGCTGGATACAGGTGTCGAATTTGGAACTGGTCATCTACAGATATGCCCTGGCTGGATACAAGTATCGAATCTCTAAACTCTTCATGCAGACATGCCCTGGCTAGATACATGTGTCGAATCTCTAAACTCTTCATGCAGATATGCCCTGGCTGGATACAGGTATCGAATCTACAATCTCACAGATATGCCCTGGCTGGATACAGGTGTCGAATCTAGAACTGGTCGTCTACAGATATGCCCTGGCTGGATACAAGTATCGAATCTCCAAACTCTTCATGCAGATATGCCCTGGCTGGATACAGGTATCGAATCTACAATCTCACAGATATGCCCTGGCTGGATACAGGTGTCAAATCTGGAACTGGTCGTCTACAGATATGCCCTGGATGGATACAGGTATTGAATCTCTAAGCTCTTCACGCAGATATGCCCTGGCCGGATACAGGTGTCGAATCCATAATCAATCACTCACATATATGCCCTGGCTAGATACAGGAATCGAATCTGGAATTAGCGATAATTGATAGTAATCATCTTTGTATTGGCCTTTTTCCTGAAAAGGCAAAACATTAGTTGTATGCAATGTCATGATGTATGAAATGCATGATGTCATGATGTTCTCGAAACGAGATCGTGTCGTATGCACTTTATCATGTATGTCAGCAAGATGTATGAAATGTGGAATGTCTATGAATGTGTTTTCGTCTAGGAAAATAAATCCTTGACGAATGTCGGGAGTTAATTCCTGGGCTGATGTTTGAAGAGGAGAGTTCTTCGTTTCCGCTGGGGATGATGGTTGCAAGGATAAACCGGTAGGAGAAGATGACTCCGTTGGGGAATAAACTTGTTGAAGAGATTACTCTGGGGGGAATTGCTCTGTGGGAAGAGATACTTCGCTGAGGTTTTGATGATAACTCCGCTGGGGATTCCATTGATAAGCTTTGTCGGGGAATCTTGATAAACTCCGCTGGGGGATAGGAAGAACTTCGCCGGGGACGATCTTTCCGTTGTAATTAGTTGAGGATAACCCAGTTATAAGCTCTGGTGGGAAATAACCTTTGAATAGAGCCGGGGAGATGCATTCGTACTTTGCAGGGGAAAAGCTTCCAGAATCCACTGGGGATAAGCTTCCTATTGGGGAGATTGATTCAACTTTCCTGGGGAGACTTTGAACTGTACTGGGGAATAGCTCCACTGGGGTGTCTGGTATTCCGCCGGGGAACAATCTTATATTAAGACTGCCGGGGATGCTTGCTTAGGAATATCTGCATACTCCGCTGGGGAATATTGAGATTTTATGGGGATACTCGACTTCCTTAAGGCTGACAGTAGATTAACTCTGCTTGGGGAGAGTGTTGCTGACTTGCTGGAGATACTGTGCCTTTACGGGGTTGATGGGAGACCAACTCTGCTCGGGGGAGAGTACTGCTGAATCTGTCTTACTCAATGGGGAGTGGAGGTATCCTGGTCAAATTCTTCAGCTGAACCTACCTTAGTACCTTGGTGGACAGAGCAACTAGATCGCTTAGACCATTCTTATTGCCCCTGTTTCTAATGTCTCCTGTAATTAGTCTTTTATTTCGTATGCAAGTATTTATGAGTTAGCAATTAGTGTCAAATGCATATATCAAAAATGAACATTGGACGTTCTTCGCAAGACAAAACAGAAAAAAGGAAAAACAATTGGCAATTTGTCTGAAAAGTGAATTTGTATTGATTTTTGAATTTGCCTGTAAATAGGCGTTTATGTACAAGAGGCTGACGTCCTAGTAAGAGAACGCCGCCGAACAACATAGTTTATACAATTTTGTGCAAAAGGAAAACAAAACAGCTATGTGAAAAATCCCACTGGGTTTCAACTCTGCTATCGCCTTTATGTCTTCAAGCGTCTCATCACTTGGCTGCTTAGTTGAAGATGATGCTGACTGATCGATGCCGTCTGAGCCTGATAGTTGATGCCGAATTTTGGATGCAGGGTGATCAATGAGACATAGTATTACGCGTATCCCTAACTTTTGCCTGGACCGCCCTTTCGGGTTTTCAGTCCACCGGGATACCCATTTTTGCCTAAGCCGCCTTTTCAGGTTTTCGACTTGCCGAGTGTACAGATTCTTTTCATTTCATCCCTTATTTTTGCCCGAACCCTTTTGGTTCGCCGGGAAGCCCTTATTTTTGCCTAGGCATGTCAACCTAGCGGGTCTTTTGTCATGCGTAGTATCTTTTTACTATGTCTGCATTGGCGGGGTGAGGAAGGTCGTCACCATCCATGGTGGTTAGAATCATAGCTCCTTCTGAGAAGATATTCTTAATCACAAATGGCCCTTCGTACGTAGGGGTCCATTTGCCCCTGGGATCACTTTGAGGAAGAATGATGCGCTTGATTACCAGGTCTCCGACTTGATACTCTTGTGGTCTGACTTTCTTGTTAAATGCCCTGATCATCCGTTTTTGGTACATCTGACCATGACAAATAGCAGTGAGTCTCTTTTAGTTAATCAAGTTTAATTGATCAAGCCGAGTCTGGATCCAGTCATCTTCGCTTAAACCTGCATCCTTCATTATCCGGAGAGAGGGTATCTGGACTTCAATAGGCAAGACTGCCTCCATGCCATAAACCAAGGAAAAGGGGGTTGCCCCTGTTGACGTCCGTGCTGAGGTACGGTACCCATGAAGAGAAAACGGTAACATCTCGTGCCAATCTTTGTATGTCACTGTCATCTTCTGCACAATCTTCTTGATATTCTTATTCGCTGCTTCTACAGCCCCATTCATCTTCGGTCGGTAAGGAGAAGAGTTGTGGTGTTGTATCTTGAATTGTTCGCAGAGCTCAGTGATCATCTTATTGTTAAGATTGGTACCATTATCTGTAATGATCCTCTCAGGTACACCGTATCGACAGACCAGGTTGTGCCGAATGAACTGTGCCATGACGTTCTTGGTTACGGTAGCGTAGGAAGCTGCTTCAACCCACTTTGTGAAGTAATCAATCGCTACCAGGATGAAGCGATGCCCGTTTGATGCCGTAGGTCTGATCTCGCCGATCATATCAATGCCCCATATTGCAAAAGGCCAAGGTGCTGTCAAAACATTCAGAGGAACTGGAGGAACGTGCACCTTATTAGCATAGATCTGGCATTTGTGACATGTCCGAGAATGTTGATAACAGTCAGCTTCCATTGTGGACCAGAAATATCCTGCCCGAAGGATTTTCTTTGCCATGGTATGTCCACTGGAATGTGTTCCGAAGGTACCTTCATGTAGCTCTACCATGATCCTTTCCGCTTCAGTTTTATCCACACAACGCAGTAAGGTTGAATCATGGTTTCGCTTGTACAGAATGCCATTGCTGAGGAAGAACTTTGCAGCGAACCTTCTCAGGAACTTTTTGTCGTTGACGGATGCACCCTCGGGGTATTCTTGAGCTTCCAAGTACCTTTTCACTTCATGATACCAAGGTTTTTCAGTTACCTCTTCAGCCTCAAGATCACAACAATATGCAGGTTCATCCAATTTCCAGATAATGATCCGGGGAGCCTCGTTATCCCATTTGACTTTGAACATAGAAGACATCGTAGCTAGCGTGTACGCCAACTGATTATCCTCTCTTGGGAAGTGTTCAAAGGTTATCTCCTCGAAGTGGGGGATCAATGTCAACACATACTCTTTGTAAGGAATAAGATTTGGGTGTTTCGTATCCCACTCGCCTTTGATCTGATTGATCACGATACGGAATCTCCGAAGACACTCAGAAACTTGATCCTTAAGTCAATTGCAGCTTGAAGACCCATGATGCATGCCTCATACTCCGCCATGTTGTTGGTACAGTTGAAACATAGTCGGGCGGTGAGTGGAGTATGAGTGCCTTTAGGGGATATGATCACAGCGCTAATACCGTTACCCAAAGCGTTCGAGGCTCCGTCAAAGTGCATAGACCATCGGGATCCTTCCTCAGGTCCTTCATCCGGTCCAGGTACTTCACAATCAGTCACTACCATGATATCCTCGTCTGGAAATTCAAAGTTCATAGATTGGTAATCGTCCACTGCCTGGTGTGCCAAATGGTCTGCCAACACACTTCCCTTGATTGCTTTCTGAGTCGTGTACTGGATGTCATATTCCGTCAAGATCATCTGCCATCTTGCTATTCTTCCGGACAGAGCAGGCTTTTCAAATATGTACTTGATTGGATCCATTTTTGAAATCAACAGAGTAGTGTGAGTCAACATATATTATCTCAGCCGGCGAGCAGCCCATACCAAAGCGCAACAAGTTTTCTCGAGCAGTGAGTATCGGGTCTCACAGTCGGTAAACTTTTTGCTAAGGTAATAAATGGCATGCTCTTTTCGGCCAGACTCGTCATGCTGCCCCAGCACACACCCCATTGAGTTGTCAAGTACAGTCAAGTATAGTATCAGAGGTCTCCCTTCAACCGGTGGCATGAGAATGGGTGGTTCTTGGAGATACTCTTTGATTCTTTCGAAAGCAGCCTGACATTCATCGTTCCAACATACCACTTGATCTTTCTTCAGTAGCTTGAAGATTGGTTCACAAGTAGCACTTAGATCTGAGATGAATCGGGCAATGTAGTTCAGCCGTCCTAGAAAGCCTCTGACTTCTTTCTCTGTCTTGGGAGTTGGCATCTCTTGTATGGCCTTCACCTTGGCAGGGTCCACTTGAATACCTTTGTCGCTTACGACGAAGCCTAGAAATTTTCCAGATCTCACCCCAAAGGTGCACTTGTTTGGGTTCAACCTCAGTTTGTACAACTTCAGACGGTCAAACAACTTCTGTAGATGGTCAAGGTGTTCCTCCTCAGTTTGGGACCTTGCAATCATATCATCGATGTATACTTCGATCTCGTGATGGATCATGTCATGAAACAAAGTAACCATGGCACGTTGGTAGGTTGCCCCAACATTTTTCAACCCAAAAGGCATGACCTTGTAGCAGAAGGTGCCCCGCTGAGTAACAAAAGTGGTCTTCTCCATGTCTTCAGGAGCCATCTTGATCTTATTATAACCGGAGATACCGTCCATGAAGGAGAATACTTTATGCTGAGCAGTGTTGTCAACCAGAACGTCAATATGAGGTAGAGGGAAATCATCCTTAGGGCTGGCCCTGTTCAAATCCCTGTAATCAACACACATTCGGACCTTACCATCTTTCTTCGGTACTGGAACCACGTTGGCAACCCACTGAGGGTAAGAAGTCACTGCTAGAAAACCGGCATCAAATTGTTTCATAACCTCAGCTTTGATTTTCTCGGACATCTCTGGACGCATACGACGGACCTTCTGTTTTACCGGAGGGCATTCTTCCTTGGTAGGCAGGTGATGAACCACAATATCGGTATCCAACCCAGGCATGTCTTTGTAAGACCAGGCAAAGATTTCCACATAGTCATGCAGCATCTGAATCAACCGTTGTTTCACACTGAGCTCTAGATTGGCACCAATCTTGACTTCCTTTCTGTCTGTCTCAGTACCCAGATTTACTGTTTCCACCGGCTCTTCATGTGGATGAATGGCCCTCTCTTCCTGGAGTAGCAGTCTTGCAAGCTCACCAGGCACTTCGCAATCATCTTCACCTTCGTCTTCGGCTAAGTTGATCGGATTTTCGAAGTCATAACTGGCAGTAGCAGAGTCATTGCCAGTGGAATCCAGAGTGGATTGGAACCTGTATAAGTGAGTGTGTGTAAATATAGCTGTTTTGCAATATATAATAAAGAAAGACAAGGAGCGCAAGATTTGAAATGTAAAAAACGTCCAATGCTTTTATTAATGATATATGAAGGTGACACACAAGAGCCCTCACAAATGAAGCCACAGTGCCCTGGGTAAGACACCAGGCCATAAAGTTTCAAATCATTGTTTGTTACAAATTTAAAACAAAAGAGTTCATTACTGAGTGACAAAAGTAATAGGTGTGAAATCTTTCACCGTCCAGTTTCTTGGTCCACCGTCGGTCGTTGGGTAGATCCAGCTGTCAAATTCGGATTCCTCCACTTCGTCTTCAATAGCATTTACTCCCGGGTTGGTGATGAACATGGGAGGTCTTCCAATCCTTGCTTTACGCACAGCCCTCTGAGCCTCTGCAGTGAAACCCAGCCCAAACTTGTCAGTCTTTGGAGTAAAATCGGGAAGTCGGCCCCAGCTTGCGCACTCACCCTTCTCAATCACAACCCGGGCATCCTTTAAGGAAGCCATCTTCAAAGGAGAACCCTCTTCAGTCACAGTTTCAGCTGCTGCCAATGTGTGAGGCACCTCTTCAAAGTGTTGAAAAAGGGTCTCAATGAACTCCCCATCCATCTCTACGTACCGGAACGAGTTGAGGTGGCTGACCATGTATTCCTCCTTCCCCTGCACTGTAACAATGTTCCCTCGGACCGGGTATTTCAACTTCTGATGCAATGTGGAGGTCACAGCTCCAGCCTTGTAGATCCAAGGACGACCCAGCAAACAAGAGTAGGATGGTCGGATGTCCATCACATAGAAGGTAGAATCAAAAACTTGAGAACCAACCCTGATTGGAATGTCAACTTCCCCATGTACCATCCTTTTGGACCCGTCAAAGGCCCGGACAATAATGTTACTAGGCTTGAGCTCCAAACCCTTACAATCCAGCCTGTCTAGAGCTTTCTTGGGTAATACGTTCAACGAAGAACCGGTGTCTACCAACACATGGGCAAGAGTAGTGCCCCTGCATTCAATGGAGACATGCAGGGCATCGTTATGGTTCTTTCCCTTGGCAGTCAAATCAGCGTCAGAGAAACCCAACCCATTATCAGCAGTCAAGTTGGCCACACAATCAGTAAATTGATCAGCAGACGTTTCTTGTGGCACATGGGCCGTCTTCAGGAAGGAAATCAGGGCCTTGGCATGGGCCTCTGAACACAACAACAGTGATAGCATGGAAATCTTAGATGGGGTGTGTCCCAGCTGCTCAACGACATTGAAATCACTCTTCTTAATGATCTTGAGAATCTCTTCCATCTCTTGCTTAGAAGCTTCAACAGTGGTCTTCGGTGCCTCCGTCCGGGCAGGCACATCAGTAGCAACCCCTTTGCCCCGAGTGTCAGATGACTCGACAGCAGGGTAGAAACAGGAACTTGATCAGGAAGGGAAGCAGGCACACAGGCAGGTGTGATGACAAGGGGTCTCTGAATTGCTGGAGGTGCAATGTCTGGTGAGAACAGTCTTCCACTACGAGTGACTTTAGCAGGCCCGGTGATGTTGGTGACACCGGTACTAGTATCGAACTCTTGTTTCACTCCCAGAACATAAACATCTGCCCCATAGTGCCACGGGACAGCTTTGTCAGACTTATAGGGGATGGGCCCCGGAACAGTGATGATGATAGGAGCAATCTTCTGAACAGACATGATTTTGACAGGCTTCTTTGAGGGAGCCTTAGGAGGGTTATTGAAAATAGTGACAATAGAAACTTCTTCGGTACGGACAGCAGGAACAACAATCTTCTTGAACAATATCTCTTTGCTATCCATCGGGTTTTGGACGCCTGACTTCAGCAAAGGACAACCAACAGGTGAAACAACACATAGATGGCAACCTTTACTACATCCCGGAAATAAACCGGCTAGCAACAGGTTCCTCTTGACGGTCAACAGCGGAGTAGCAATATCATCCACAAAAGCTACATACAGATCCTCTTCCACAACATTCACTCCATGCTGGGGCATGGGAGCAGTCACAACATTGGGCCTTTCGGGCGCCTCGAACTGTATTTCTTTAGCATTAATAAGGTCCTGAACCTTATTCCTTAGAGCCCAACAATCATCAGTAGAATGCCCCGGGCTATCAGAGTGATAAGCGCAACGGGCGTTGGGGTTGTACTTCGGAGATGTTGTGTTTACCACCTTCGGAGCTTCCTTGATAGTTACCAGATTGGTTGACAGCAGTTGCGGCAATATCTGAGATAGGGTCATGCTGAGTCGAGTATACTGCCTTTTAGGCCTCTCACCTCTTGGTTAGTTGTATTGCTGAGGAGCAGCAGCAGGCTTTGAAATTACCACCGCGTTGACAGCTTGGCGGCGTTCTGGTTTATTTTGTCTCCTTGGACCATAAACAGCACTAGCTTCCTTCTTGAAGGGCTTCTTTTCAGAGCTCGAGGAGGCACCTTTCTGTATCTTCCCCGATTTGATACCAGCTTCGATCCTCTCACCAGTCAGGATCAGGTCTGTAAACCCAGCAGAGGAATTACCAATCAGGTGATTAAAGAATGGACCAGACAGGGTCCCCAAGAACATGTCCACGAGTTCACGATCCGTCAATGGTGGCTGCACCCTGCCAGCCAGGTCTCTCCACTTCTGCGCGTACTCCTTAAAAACTTCACCCGTTCCTAGTGACATACTCTGGAGTTGGGTACGCGTAGGAGCGAGGTCGGAATTGTACTGATACTGCTTATAAAAAGCAGTAGCCAAGTCCTCCCAGTTATGAATATTGGTTCCATCCAGCTGATAGAACCATTCGAGTTGAGTCCCTGAAAGACTCTCCTGGAAGAAATGGATCCAAAGATTCTTGTCCGCAGTGTAAGGCTGGATCTTCCTTACGTAAGAACGGAGGTGCAGCTTAGGGCAGGAAGCCCCGTCGTACTTCACAAAGGCAGGTGCCTTGAACTTGTGTGGGATCACCACCCCAGAAGATAACCCTAAGTCTCCAAAATCCAACCCAGGCACACGTTGAATCTCCATAGCATTTAACCGGTCCTCCAGCTGTTTGTACCGGTCCTCAGCAAGAGGGTACTGTTCATCATTAAAATCTGTCTCGGTGTCAGAGACCACAGGACTAGGGACCTCTCTCCCTTGGTGACTGCCTTCCCCAACAGATGGAGTAGTCAGCTCAGCCTCATTCTGCAGTGTATTCTCGAGTCTGCGTCCAGTGTTGAACAACACAATCCTCTTCTTCTTCTTCAGAAGCAAAGCCTTCAACTCCTGTTGTCCTTGGGCTAAGCTCATGACCAGCTCTTAAAACTGGGCGTTCTGGGCCTGGAGGGCCTTGATATCTTGTTCAGTAGTTGGTTCAGGATTCATGATGATTGAGTGCTGAAATAAACAGCGAAAAAGATTAAGCAACCTGTAGAAAAGGGTACCTGTTATGCACATGATGCATGATATGCTATTTATGCAATGCCTTCAAGGGTTCGAAAGTTCAAATTCGTTGTAGACAAAAAGGAACACACGTTATATTAAGAAATAATCTGTTCAGTACATCAGGGCCTCATGGGCAAAACATTACAAAATAATTAATCCCAAAAGACACTGCGCATCCTCTTTGGAGCAATGTAGGTGTTGAGAGTCTTTTCCTCGTGCAGTAGGCGGGTGAGCTCCAAGACCTTCTTCTCACTGGCATGTAGACTGGTTTCAAGAGAATTCCGTTCTTCCTTGAGTTGGATCCAGCTCTTCTGCATTTCTTCCCAAGATGTTGGCATGTCTGGATGTTGAATGGTGTAGGGCACTTCTCCTTCCACAATTGGCTCTTTGATCACGGGGAGAACATGAGGATATGGCATCACCAGCTTCTGGGAGCGGGCTCGTACCCACTTGAGATAAGGCTCTAGGGGGATGGAGTTCTTGTGCCCCAGTGTCTTGCTATCTACCCTGTTGGGCATCCTCCAAGCTCTGATGAATCTCTGGCGAAGTCCCTTGTGCATCATTGTCGAAGTCAAAAACTATGTCAGGAATCAACATGTCATGAGGGCCATCCCTCTGAGCATATCCAAACTGTCTCAAAGCCAGACATGGGTTGTAAGTAATACCTCCTCTGATTCCAAGTAAAGGAACATTAGGATACTCTCCGCAGCGATCAATGATGGTGACATTTTCTCTGGACCGAGAACACCAATGTATATCAGCATGTGTAAGAGTCATTAATCGTTGTGACCATCTCAGACCCCGCTCGTTCTTCAAAACTGATTGTGGAAGGTGCGAAATAAACCACCTTGCCAGGAGAGGAGTGCAGCACATGAGAACACCTCTTTTTCTCATGGTTCGAGTGTAACATGAGTGAAGGATGTCCCCAAGCAACGTAGGTATAGGATTCCTGGACATGAAGATCTTGACAGCATTGATATCTACAAGCTGATCTGGATTCGGGAACAACACCAACCCATAGACAAGGAGTGCCACAACTTCTTCAAAGGCTTGTAGGTCAAGGGAATTCCAACATTCTTGTGCCTTCTCAAATAGGAACTTTGCCAAGAATCCTTTGATTCCACTTCTGGTTTCCCAATGTCCCTTGATGTCAGATGGCTGTAGGTGTAATGCTTTAGAAACCTCTTCAAGTTTTGGCTCCTTTTCTGTACCGTTGTAGGGTAGTTGACTAAGGATAGAGACCTTCAGCAGCTGAGAAAACTCTTCCAAAGTAGGTACCAATTGATAATCCGGGAAAGTAAAACAGTGGTGCAAGGGGTCAAAGAACTGGAACAACACTTTCACCATATCCTCTTCAATGTTGGTATTGACCAAGCTGATGAGTCTACCATGCCTTTCACTGAAGGAAGAGTTCTCGGGAATCCTGGATGTAAGCTCCTTAAGCTGAGGAGGGACCCTTACAAGGTTGATCTGAATTGTCTTTCTACGGAGAGATTCCATGTCCTACAAAACAAGAACGAAGATGAAGATTCGAACCCTTGAAGTGGTTAGTAAATGCATATGATGCTGTATGATGTTATGATGTTATGATAAGGACACACCACAAGTATTCACAAACAGCAAACATGATAAGGCACACAAGTCACACCAGACAGCCCTTAGAGTTTAGGCCAGCATGAAGTTTGAGGTACTACCCTCTTGAAGTGGGAGGGCTCAAAAACCTGTCCTATCAAAAGTAATCGGGTTCTAAGGAGCTCAATATCATTGGGTTGTTTTCTGTGTTCATTGTTTTGATTTAGCCACTGAACTGGCGATCAAAATATTCCAAGAAAACAACCCTCAATGAGTGTAGTATCGAGTATCAACCAACTTCGGACTGCACCAAAGTCAGTCATCTCACTACCCCTAAAGAGGCCAGGATGGTCAAGTAAGGTTCCTAAGGTCAGTTGATGCTTTACGACACCACGTGACAGCCCCGTACTCTCCTTGACTTGACTCAAGGGTTACCGGTACTCACCAAAGTGCCACATCAATGTAGCAAACTGCTTCAATCGTGTCGGTATACCCCGCACAGTTCCCTCACAGTTTTGTTGCTACTTTTTAAAAGGTATCCCCCAGATCTGGGTTAGGATCTATGAAACTCCCAAAACAGGCCCATAATTTTAAAGCAAACAGATCAAGCAATTGAAAACATGATGATGAACTATTCCTAAGGTACACCCCACTTATTAGTGTCCCAAGCAGAGTTGCCAGTTCTGTGATCGGTGGGAATAGAACTGACTGTTTTTTAGCTGGTTTCGCGAAATGTCGCGGTAAGCAAGAGTCACCACCGTCTTTTATGTTCTCCAACATGGAAAGGACAAAATCACAACAAAATTCCTTCTTTGAGAATGGTTCTCGGTTCGGGAGATAGATTTATAGAAATGGAAGGTGTTAGCACCCTTTCTATCCGTGGTTATCCACGGGCTCTTAGGTACTTGCTCTTATGTTTTCAAAATTTGTTTGCTTTTCAAGTGTGTGTGGGTTTTGAAAAAAGTTTCGTTTGAAAAATTTCTAAGTAACTCTTGTATCAGTCCTCAAGAGTGTATGAAAAATTTGTTTGAAAACTTTTAGAAAGTGTGAGTGCGAAAAGTTGTTTTGTTTGTTTGAAAAGAGCAAGTACCTATGAGATCTACCTACTCTAAGGAATTAGGCTGTGTAAGAGTCCTTTAGATAGTGCTATCCCACCATTGATAGGTAGGTAGCACCATCGTTGGAGTTATTCGGGTCAATTCGATTATAAGGGATAATGTGGTCACCGAAGCAATAGTAGGACACCTTAGAAGTAACCCTAATGTCCTAGATCCTTTTCATTCGAGGCAACCGTTTCGAGGCAACTGGATCTTTAGACAAAAGGGCGACCTCTAAGACACCCTATACTTGATGACCACGTTCGAGGCAACCAGTGAGGCGTACCCTAAGAGTGGCATGTGCTTGTGTGTTGTTTTCATGTTATGTTTATCTTGTACATGTTATTTGTGAGCTACGGATTGGTTTTATTATTCATACATTCTTGCAGGCATTTTTTTAACAGTTAGGAGTGCGGAAAATAAATTGCAGAAATGTAAATCTAGCTATTATAAGGCGCGGGTCTATACATCGCCAAAAACAAAAAAACCCGTTTTGGAAAATAAAGTGCGAGAATTTAAATAAGGCGATAAAATCCTAATTAACTATTACATACTCTGTACAGATACATAAATATAATCAAAAGAAATTAAAGCGCGAAAGAAGATTGAATCAGGAATGTCCTTAGGGTGTTGACCCTTTTTTGAGAAAGAATTGAATTTGTCCCTTTTTTTATTAAATTAATGAAATTAAGCCTAATTACTAATTAATTAATTAATAAAAGAAAAAATATTTTTGTGTTTTTTATGTTTTAATGAAATAAAATAAAAAGGGAATTAAAAGAAAAGCCTAAGTCTAAATTTGTTTTTATTTGTTGTAAAAAAGATATTAAAGTTAACTAATTAAACTAATTTAATTTACATTTATTTACAAAATAAGTTAATAATAAAAATGTTTTTTTTTGGTTTTTTTGAATTTTATGGTGAAAAAAATGCTAATTTGTTAATTAATAATTAATAAAACTAATAATTAATAAAAAGGGAAATTATGAAAGAAAAGAAAATAAAAAAAGAGAAAAAGGAAAAGAAAATAAGAACCCAGGGGGTGCTTGGGCCAGAAATGAGTGTGCATCTGGAAATTGCTGGCCCATTAACGATCAGGCCTTTTGACTTTTGCAATCAGCTGCGTGTGCATTGACCAGATAGCATGGTGTTCCCCTTCTTTTGGCATTTGGATCACTGCTTGATGACACTTGGCATTTGGGCGCTGGAGTCACATGGTGGACTGCTCTTGGGAACCTGTACACAATTACGTGAAGAAAAAATACATGGAAATTATGGGGGACCTGGGATTCGAACCCAGGTCCCAAGGGACTATGCATAAGCGTCTTGGCCAGCTGAGCTGTCTTGTTCAATTGTTACTAAAATAAACAGCAATGATTATATGAGAAAACCAACAAACATGCTGAAAAAAGAAAAAATGCGCGCCCTTTATTTGAACGAGCCAGTAGCGTGTCACCACGTCACTGTCTTCTTCCTTATGCCTACAAAAAACACATTAGTTAGCGGGGGTTTTTAACCCCCACAATCTACATCATTGAAAAATAGCGAATAGGCGTGTGTGCCATATAAATTGGGCGCGACATGTCCATTGAACTCGTCTTGATCCTCTGAATCCAACCATGGGCATCATGAAGTTCAATTTTTCCTGTTTACTAAATCCAAAAATTTCAAGCTTAGAAAACCTAAAATTCGTTAATGGTGGTTTTCGTTTCACTGCATAATAATTCAATTAAGTAATACCAACAGTTTTATAGGGATTCAAGCAATACAAAACAAGCCATAAATCTCATCAAATGCTCATGAATCGTGCATTTTGATTCTAAAAAAAATGGACAAACCGTGGGACTGTGGTGGACGATTCCTTGAGTTCTAGCAAGTGGTTTTGATCCCAAATCACTCCTGAAGCTTCCAGCAATATGTCTGAAGCTTTAAATCTCCTTAAAAGAGCCTCTAAGGTGGAATTCAGTTTCAAACTTTCTTTGACTTTTTTCAATATGGTAATGGCCGTTTGTGCAATGTTCAGGTCGTGAATGAGGTTGGGAAGGCTTGCATATGTATGTATGAAGGGAATTAGATCACATTATGAGCTTGGGATCCATTGCAATTAAGTTTTTGGATTTTGCTTTAACACCATTAA
This sequence comes from Vicia faba, assembly GCA_948472305.1. Taxonomy (NCBI): domain Eukaryota; kingdom Viridiplantae; phylum Streptophyta; class Magnoliopsida; order Fabales; family Fabaceae; genus Vicia; species Vicia faba. The sequence continues at coordinate 883,466,319 of OX451741.1, read as the reverse complement.
AGAACCTTCCAAGTTTGAAACAAAACCATGATTTTATGCTCAAAATAGCCCTTACACGAATTTGGAAGTTGGCATATGCTGTATGAAAGCCATTAAAACCACAAAGATGCCATTTATTTCATTTTTTTGATTTTATTTGAATTATTATGGATTAAAATGAATTAAATCCATAAAAATTAAATAAAAATGAAAAAAATAAATGTTTGGTCTTGAAATTAATCATGGGACACGTGGGTGGCATGACAAGGCTGAATCAAGTGGAAGAAAGTGGGCCCTTTTGTCAAAAATTGAAGTTTCAAGGATAGTTGACTTTTGCCATTTCACAAAAATTTCCCAACTTCTCCAATGCATATCTTGCTCAATTTTGATCATATGAACATGTTCTTGGACATTTTGGAAAGGTCTTGAAGTCCTATAACCAATGCCTTTGGTCCCATGTCATTTTGTTTTACCAATCTCAAGTTATGGTCTTTGACTTAAAATGCCTTTTTGTTGACTTTTGAAAATGATCTATAATGTTGAAATTGATAACTTTTTGTGAGAGCATTTCTTGGATTTGGAATGTGAAGATGAGTTGTAGTAAATGTCATCCCCTTTAAAATGAGCATTGGATGGGATTTTTCTGATGAACCATGAAAAAGTTATGCCTTGGTCAAGTTACAGTTGACTTTTCAGCTGTCCAAAAATGGAAACTTTTGCATCTTGATGATTTTTGAGCCATTCTTGTGGAATCATGATCAAGACTTGATCAAATGATGATTGTGGCTTCAAAATAAGATGTTGACAAAAAAATTTTGACTTTTGACTGCCAAATGACCATTTTACCCCTACAGTTGATTGAGAAGCAATTAGGGCTTTTGACTGTGCAACTTGATGCTGTGAACCTTGAAACTTGGCATGTAGATGCTTGACAATGTATATGAGCATATGGGACTTGATTGAGCCATTGAAAACCTCAAATTCACTGAAGGAACCAAAACCCTAATTTTGACTGGCTTAGGAGGCCTTTGAATTGTGCAATCCTTGATCCATTTGAAGATTGATCTTGACAAATTTTGAAGAATATGGGAGGGCAAATTTTGGGGTACAACACTAACTGTTTACCTTTTTCAGGAAAGATCAATCAACATATATCTATCATCAACAATTTTCAAAGAGGTCGGAGATTAATTCCTGAAACAAGCCATGACGACTTTCTCAACGACCAACAAAAAAACAAGTTCCAGATTAATGCCTGAAACAAGACAGGAAAACTATCTGTGGATGACCAATTGTAGATTAATACTTGTAACAAGTCAGGAAAGCTATATACATGCGCAGATTCAAGATCAATACCTGTAACAAGCCAGGAAAACTATCTTTTTTTCTAAGGTCAGAGATTAATACCTGAAACTAGACACGACAACTATCTCTACGGCCAACAAAAAGCAAGTTCCAGATTAATACCTGAAACAAGACAAGACAACTATCTGTGAACAAATTGATTGTAGATCAATCCCGAAACAGGACAGGGTGACTATCTACACAATAAACACTTTATCCAAGACTAATGCTGGTTCAGTTTAAATCTATCCAAAGATTTATTCTGATACTTTTCTGATAGATGCTTTTTCTGGTTTAGTTAAATCACTCCAAAGATTTATTCTGATTCTTTTCTAGTTAAAGATTATCCAAGACCTATGCTGGTTCAGTTTAAATTGATAAATGGTTTATCCTAATTCCGTTCCAGTAGACACTTTCTCTGGTTCAGTTAAATTGCTCCAAAGATTTTTTTCTGATTCTTTTCCAGTTAAAGATTGTTCAAGACCTCTGCTGGTTCAGTCTAAATCGATCAATAGTTTATTCTGATACTTTTCCGATAGATGCTTTTTCTGGTTCAGTTAAATCGCTCCAAATATTTATTCTGATTCTTTTCCAGTTAAAGATTATCCAAGACCTCTGCTGGTTCATTTTAAATCGATCAATGGTTTATCTTAATTCTGTTCCAGTAGACACTTTCTCTGGTTCAGTTAAATCGCTCCAAAGATTTATTCTGATTCTTTTCCAATTAAAGATTATTCAAGACCTCTGCTGGTTCAGTTTAAATTGACCATTTGTTTATCTTGATTCTGTTCCAATAGACACTGCCTCTGGTTCAGTTTAAATTGATCATTTGTTTATCTTGATTCTGTTCCAATAGACATTGCCTCTGGTTCAGTTTAAATCGACCAAATATTTATTCTGATCCTTTTCCAGTTGAAGTCAAGCTTTGACTTAGTCTAATTTTTGTCAACAATCACTTTTGGGCAGCATCTATAAGCCCATCTCCGACAACTCTCCAAATGGCATCTTTAAGCCCATTCCCTACACAATCAACCACCACATCATCGAGTGCAAATTTATGGGCACTTCAGTGTTCAATCATCTTCCACCTTCAAGTCACGAATGGAAGACTCGCCAATCTAACTCTTCAGGTTTGAGAAGATTGAACAGGGGCAGTCGTTGTACCCCAAAATTTACTCTCTCATTTCTCAACACATTTCCTCACAAGGATTTTCAAAAGATTCAAATTTTCACAAATACAATTGGGTGTTCAAACATCAAATAAAAAAAAGAGCATGCCTACTTCAATTTCATATCCTTCGATTATACTCTTAACCTCTTTCGATGCAAGCTTGGCTTACATCCTTCGATTGAGCAATTACCCGTTTCCTGCATGTTTCGATTCACAAAGCAAAGGGGCACCCACCATGCTAGAGTACACAAGGAAAAAGCTTCCCTATGGCTAGCATTCATATTAGCACCCACAGGGTGTTGGCTATCTTCATACTGGCTCTGACTGGGCAAAGTCTCCCGTTGAAACAACTGGATTTCGATTCACAAGGGCAACGCCATCTTTATACAAGCCTTTTTTGGGCATTTAGACTTCCTGCATACATCCTTCGATTGCACCTTTTGCATTCTATATGATTGTGTTGGTGCACATGGCAATAACCTCTTGCATGCAAGCTTCGATTGCACCATTGGCCTTACATGTTTGCTTGGTTCATAATGCAATGGTTTCCTGCATACTTGTTTCAATTAGACAGATGATGCCTGCATACCTGTTTCAATTGGACAAGTTTCGATTGGACAAATAACTCCCTCCATGCTTGCTTCGAATTCACCTTCATGTCTGCTTCGAATCCACCTTCAACATTAGCCTCCTACATGGTGCACAAGGCAAGGGCGTCCTGCGTGCCTTCCTGCACAAGGAAATGGCTTCCCTTCATGCTAGCACCCACAAAGCAAGTGGCCTCCTACATGCAAGCTTCAATTGAAGCAATGATCCCTTACACGTTTGCTTTGATTCACAAAGCAATGGCTCCTTACAGTGTTTGTTTTAATTCAGGAAGCAAATGTTTATTTCCTGCTTGTTTCAAATCACAAGGTAGGAACTTCCCTCATGCATTGGCTATTTTCATACTAGCTTCAAATGGACAATATCTCCCTTTCAAACAGCTTGCTTCGATTCCACCCTTGAAAATCTTCAACACACAATTTCTACACTATGACACACAATTCACAAAGCAATGGCCCCTTACAGTGTTTGTTTCGATTCAGGAAGCAAAGGTTTCTTTCTTGCTTGTTTCAAATCACAAGGCAGAACTTCCCTCATGCATTGTCTATTTTCATACTAGCTTCGAATGGACAATATCTCCCTTTGAAATAGCTTGCTTCGATTCCACCCTTCAAAATATTCAACACACAATTTCTACACTATGACACATAATTCACAAAGCAACGGCCCCTTACAGTGTTTGTTTCGATTTAGGAAGCAAAGGTTTCTTTCCTGCTTGTTTCAAATCACAAGGCAGGAACTTCCCTTATGCATTGGCTATTTTCATACTAGCTTCGAATGGACAATATCTCCCTTTGAAATAGCTTGCTTCGATTCCACCCTTGAAAATCTTCAACACACAATTTCTACACTATGACACACAATTGTTGTCCAATCGAAGGACTTGCAAGACATACCTGGATGTCCCATTCGGAGGACATATTTTGGTGACCTATTCAAGGGGCATATATTTGGCCCATACGAAAGATGCACAAAAAGGGCCCATTCAAAAGACACATACTGTTTGGAAACAAGTATCATTGTCTAAAGAGAGGATTTGGTCGAAGGTTTGACTTATGAAGTCAAAACGAAAGGTTGGAAATATTCAAAGATGCTTGTGCTACAAGTCTAAGCCTGCTACACTGGACACAACGCTCCAAAACTGCTGCACAACAGTCCTGCTACACTGCCCCATATTCTTGCACCAAAATGGCATACAAGACTGCACCTTGAAACCTACAAGAATAGTATACTCAATTTTTTCAAATTCTTTTATTTTCCCTTCCAAACCTCAGCCAACTTCATCTATAAATAAGAGGCTCCATAACACATCTAAAGGGCTGGACAACACATCTAGAATACTTTGTGGCGTGAAAAAAAATCATCAAACTATCAAACTCTCAAACTCTCAAACTCTCAAACTATCAAACACTCTCAAACACTTAACACACATTCAAACCCAGAATCGAACGAAATAACACACTTGTTTCTTCCCTTCGAATCCAGAACCCAGTGAAACACCAACCCAACACTTGGTTCCTTCTTTCGAATCTAACACTAGAAATATAACACTTGTTTCTTACCTTCGAATTCAAGAACATCTAGGGCTGCAACTTAAGTCCAAACACACATTCCAACTTCAAGCAAGGTAAGTTCTCTTAACCTTAAACCTTTCGTTTCTAGCATAACATGTGAATAGTAATTTCCTTTCATTTCAAGCATGTACACGACATTTGTTTACTTTTCGTTTCTGCCCTTTTCGTTTGTTTTTTTTCTTGTCCAAATGTATGGTAGAACTAACCTGTATAAACCCCAAACGAAAGAAGAAATAATGTATGAAACAAAGCCTTAGGCTTCACCCCTTACTGCTTCACAGTCCTAAACGAAAGACAAAGAGGGCGTGAACGGAGGATGCACACTCATGCTGCTTTGCAGGCCCATACTGCTTCACAGTCCAAACGAAGGAGCAAGAAGGGAGAAACGGAGGATGTTCACACTGACTTCCAGGCTCCAATCGAAAGAAGGACAAAGGGTGTAATCGAAGGTTACTTGCTCACACCAACATTCTTGCAATTGAAGGAAGCAAAAAGGCAGAATTGAAGAGCACATCTTATCTTAACTTACAGACCCAAATCGAAAGAGGCAGGGAAGGGCAAAGTCGAAGGGACGTTGCTGCCTGGATCGAAGAACTCATGTTCTCTCCTTTTATTTTGTTTTGCCTTTATATTTTATTGCTATTCGATATGGTTATAATAATATAGGATATTTATTTTCTGTATTTTTATTACTTTATACAAATGTTAGTAATTAGGATGTATGGCAAGATAAACAAGTAGACCACCCTAATCAAAGACAAAAACACATGCAATCAAACACACTTTGCACACATTCACCTCTAGGATAATCCCACTTGTTGCCTCGGAAAATAGTCATGTCCCTCGAATATGGGTGTTTTAGCAAAGACCCTCGATAAAAGATCGTAGTCCCTGGATGTCCCTCGATGTTGCCTTTGGTAAATGATCTAGTCCCTATATGAAATTTCTAAAACGTCTCATAGGTTGCCTTCTATGATTATACAAACAACCCATGCCCGTCCCTTCACATCCAAAGATGGGGCTTCTTACCAAATCAATGGTAAGATATCAATATCTAAGGGAGGAGGAAAAGAACATAGACCTTTTGAGAAGGTAGGATGCTCATAGTTGCTCGCTTGCTCACAACAACAAAAAAAATTCACCAACACTTTCAATTGAAACATTTTCAAAACTCAAAACTCTTTGTACGCATTCTTATAGAGACGAGAATCATTACAAAGACACTTTTCAAAATCACTTTCAAAAAACACCCACAACAAACACCTCTTTGAACTATTTTCAAAACCAACACTTTGTACACATTCTTATAGAGACGAGAATCATTACAAAGACATTTTCAAAATATTTTCAAACCCACACCACAAGCATATTTTCAAACAAAGCAAGTGATCTAGCAAGCAACTAAGAGCCCGTAGATAACTACGGATGAAAAGTGTGCTAACACCTTCCCTTTTCATAACCTACCCCCCGAACTCAAGAAAATAATCTCAAAGGTCTTTCATGTTCTTTTCACCCTTTCCTTATTGGATAAAAGAAAATCCGGTGGGGACTATTACTATCCGCAACAATTGCGATCAAACGCAAAACAACCAAGTCAGTTCTCCCACCGTATTACAATTGGACTTCTCATACTTTCTGACAGATTTAAGCGCAATAGATTTTATCTTCTTATGCGGTTCATCTTGTTCTAGATCAATCTCATGACTTCTTAGAGAACTTATCAGTTCCTTTAGATAGGTGTTGTTTAGATCTTTTACAAGCTTGAGTGTAGTTACCATAGGCCTCCATTTGGATTGCAAGCTTCTAATAATCTTCTTCACATGATTTGTCGTTGAGTAACCTTTGTTTAGAACTTTCAGTCATACAACTAAGGTTTGAAATCTTGCGAACATGATTTCAACGCTTTCATCATCTTCCATTTTGAAAGCTTCATATTTCTGAATCAAGGCCAGCTCCTTGGTTTCTTTAACTTGATCATTTACTTCATGAGTCATTTTAAGAGAGTCAAATATAGACTTAGCAAAGTCTCTATTTGTGATCTTCACATACTCAGTATAAGAAATCACATTCAACAAGATAGTTCTTGCTTTATGATGGTTCTTACAATCTTTCTTTTGTTGATCAGTCATATCTCTCCTAGCTATATATTTTCCAGTATTGTCTATGGGAGGTTCGTAGCCATCGAATACCATATCCCAAAGATCAACATCATAACCTAGAAAAAAAAACTTTCTAGTCTATTTTTCCAGTATTCAAACTTTTCTCCATCAAAGATGGGAGGTTTAACATTGTAACTTTTTTCGTTTAAATTTGTTGCAGTAACAGCTAGTGTGGGTTCAACCATTGTGTTTTTTAAACAAAAAAACTCGTCTGGATCTTTATCTAACACGGTTAAGTGTTTGATAACTATCAATACCAAAACCGGAGCTCTGATGCCAATTGAAGGTGTGAGAAAAACAAGAAATAGGGGGTTTGAATTGGGTTTTACCAAATTAAATCTTTTTGTTGGTGACAGAACAAGTTAGCTTAGAACATAACGGTAAATAAACACAATGATTTTTATCATGGTTCGTTGTTAACTAAGCTACTCCAGTCCACCCTCACATGGATGATTTTTCCTTCAACAGGGACTTAATCCAATATAACCAAATTGATTACAGAATAACCCACAATAAGTCTAATAAACCTTATTGGCACCCATAATAAGTATGTCGATCCTTATTGTAAATCCACTCAAGCCTAAGTAGGAGTCTTCTTGAGATCAGACCTTCACTCAGTCTCTCAAGGTATCATTCAACAACAATTGAGTACTTTCAGTGTATTACAAATTTGCTTCTTATAAGCAGATTGCACATACTTTTCAGTACAATGAAAACACCTAATTGTTCTACTACAAGATACAAGCAACAACTCCTTGCTTATTTACAAAACTATACACATATGATTTCTCTATAGAGTTTTCTCAGCGCTTTGGTGTAGTTTTGTTGAACTTGATTTGAACCGATAGATTTGTCGTTGTAGTGTTGTTTCTCACTTTTCTTCAACTTCCAAGTCTTCCTTTTATAGCTTTTAAAAGAGATCCGTTGAAAGGGTAGAAAGGTAAATAAGAAATCTAGCTGGTTGTTCTCAACAGATATAATGAGAGTAGTCACAGTCAAGTACAAAAGAATTATCCTTGCGCCACTCTAGAAGAGTAGAGGTTACAGAAACTTTATGTACCTTTTGTACACTATCACACGTTAACCATTTTGAACTTTTATTTTCATCTTCAGTGGCTTCAGATGTTTGAATGTTGAACGTTGAAGCTTGTTGTAGAAGAATCTTTCTTTAAGTCTTAGAATCTAAGTCTCGGAGTCTTTAGAACTTGTCACACAGAACCTTGTCTTTAGAGTCTTCAGGACTTGGTTGTAGGAACTTGCTTTTCTTCAGATCATCAGAACTTGTTCAACAGAACCTCGTCTTCATAATCTTCAGAACTTTGTAACACATAAGTAAAGCTTTAGAAGACCTCCAAAGCTTAATCACAAAGTCACAATCTGAACTTCTTGTACTAACGTTCCTTAGACACGTTGCAGAAGATAGATTTAGAACCTTGACTTCAATTGTAACACGTAACCACATGTTTTCTTCCAGTAGTGTATGTTCAGAATCTAATGACGTCACACGCCTTATACCAGAGTCGAAACATTATAGCAGCAGTGTGATACGGTGGGAAGAAGTGACTGTTTTTTGGAATGCTGGTTTGCATTTTGCGTTTTGTGTTTGCAAAATGTCGCGGTAAGCAAGAGTCGCCACCGACTTTTATTTTATCCAACAAGGAAAGGAAAAAAGCACAGAAAAATTCCTTTTTTGAGATATTTCTCGGGTTCGGGGGGTATATTATAGAAAGGGAAGGTGTTAGCACCCTTTCTATCCGTGGTTATCCACGGGCTCTTAGGTACTTGCTCAATTGTTTTCAAAAATTTCTTTCTTTGTGCTTGTGGGTTTGAAAAATTTTTTATTTGAAACTTCGATTTAACTCTTGCTTCTGTCCTCAAGAGTGTATGAAGTGTTTTTGAAAACTTTGTTCGAAAAGTGTAAGTGTGAAGAGTTTTTTGTTTTTTAAAAGAGCAAGTATCTAAGAACTATCTACCTACTCGAAAAAGGAATCGTTCTATGCTATCTTCCTTTAGACAATGCTATCCTACTATGAATGAGTGGGTAGCACCGTCGTTGGAGTTTGATGGTCAATTCGAATTAGGGACTTACGGTCACCAAAGCAATGTTAGGACGCTTTAGTGGTAACCCTAATGTCTTAGATCATTTATTTTGAGGCAACAATATTCGAGGCAACCGTTTCGAGGCGACTATGATCTTTAGACAAGAGGATGACCTCTAAAGTGACTTATACTTAATGACCGCGTACGAAGGCAACCAAGTGGGGTGTACCCTAGGAGTGCGCATGTGCGAGTGTGTTGTTTTCAGTTTATTTTATCTTTGTACATGTTAAGGGTGATCTAAGTTGATTTTAGGTTAAAACATTTAGTCTTGTCATGCATTCCTATTATCAAACATCTAGCAGTTATAATTTGCGGGAAATAAAATGCGGAATTTAAATTACAAGGCGTCGGGTATTTACATCGCCAAAGACAAACCCTTTAAAAATAAATAAAGCGATAAAAAAGAATAAAAGTCCTATTAAGCTATTACAATCCGGGAGCAAATACGTCATTGGTAAAAGGAAGTAAATCGCATGCGGGAAATTAAATCGAGTGCAAATTTAGGGTTTTGACCCTTTTAAGAAAGCATCTTTTTTTTGGTTTTTATTTTAAGAAAGAAATAAATCTAAATTAATTACTGAATTAATAAATAAATTAATTAATAATAAAAAAAATTTATTTTTGGGTTTTTGGTATTTTAAAGAAAGAAAATAAAATAATTAAGTTAGTAATTAAAAACCTAATTATGTCTAGTTAATTTTAATTATTTACAAAAAAAAGTTAAAATTATTCTAATTAACCTAAATTAATTTAATTAGTATTAATAAAAATTAAAATTTGAAGTCTAATTAAATATAAAAAAATATTTTTGTGATTTTATTTTATAAAGAAAAGGATATTTTTTATTGGTTAGTAATTAAATAAAAACAATAAAACAATTAATTAAAACAAAAAAAATAAAATAGATGAGAGTGAGGGGGTTTGGGCCTGATTTTGGTGGTTTGAGAAGCAATCTGAGGCCCAAAACACGTTGGCCTTGTTGACTTTTGAGATTCAGTATGCATGTGTTGACTAGGCTCCACGTAGACCTTCAGATCATGGCCACAAGATTTGGCCTATAGCCATTTGGCCATTAGATGCTTGATGGACTATGGTGGACTGCGCGCTTGGATACACACACAATTGCCTGAAAGAAAAAATCAAAGAGAAATTGGGGGACCTGGGATTCGAACCCAGGTCCTGAAAGTGATATGCTTGCCTGTCTTGCCACAACGCTGCCTTGATTCATTTGTTAATATATTACATAATAATATAACAAACAAGCAATTATTGGTCAGAACAAATAAAACGTGCGCACAACATTTGAATGGGCCAACCGGGGGATGACACGCACTCGTCCATGTCCCCAGGTCTGTAATAACATTACATGCGGATTTGAATCCGCAGCTAAATGCGCAGGCTTGTTCCAAAATCCATCTCAGGCTACATAAATCCATTTCAAGGCCATGGTTGTATTCGTCCTTCCCTTCCGGTCACAATCATACCTCTCTTGATGGTCAATTTTTCCTGAAACAAAAACACCCAAAAAAGCTCCAAGAACCCTAGCTATGGTGATTCTTGGTACATGTCATATAAACGAAATTCAATAATACAAAAAGTTTGCAAATGTCTTTGTGATCACAAACATGTAATTACTTTGTCCAAATGATGCCAGAATGATGATTTACGAATTCAAGAAAGAAGCGGATCCGCGTGGTACTTATAGTGCTTTAGAGTGCTTGAAAACATGTGGTTTGGATTGCAAAAGCCTCTGGAGATGATCAGCAGTTGATTGAGACAACCCCCAAGTCCTGAAAACCCCTATAGCTATGGATTTGATTCCACAGTTTTTTAGTGAATTTTCAAGTTTTGTTCTGCCTATGCTTGCAGCCTCCAACCCTTGTTTCGATTCTTATGGCTTGCTTATGTATTGCATATTGTGTTAGGGTAACAATTATGGCCTGAATCCTTCCACATCAATGCATTGAAATTTAATTTGATTCACTCTTTACAACTTGCCAAATTTGCCAATTTTCAATCTTTTTGCACATGGTATGGTGAGATTCGAGTTTGATGATGATATTGATGATAATTGCAACCTGAAATAGCCAAAAGATTTCATGTAATCAAAGTTTGGGATTTTATATGATTTAATTTGATTTAAAATGAATAAATTCAATAAAAAATCAAATAAAATAATAAAAATAAGATATGGGCTCATGGCTGAAGCTAGGACACGTGTGCAATGAAGCAAGCTCAAATCAAGTGGAAAAGAATGGGCCCATTTGACAAAATTTGAAGTTTTGGGGATGGTTGACTTTTGACAACTTTGCAAAAATGCCCAACTTCAACAATGCATAACTTCTTCAATTTTGAACTTTTGGAGGTGTTTTTGGGCTTTTTAGAAAGCTTGAGATATCCTATAACCAACCCTTTTGGTCTCATCTCAATTTGATATTTCATGCTCAAGTTATAAGCTTTGGCAAAAAAGGTGTTTTTGTTGACTTTCAAAAATGACCTATAATGTCCAAATTTATAACTTCTTGTTAGTGCATTTTTTGATCTTGGGGTGTGAATATGGATTGTAGGAAATTTCATACTATTCAAAATGAGCTTTGGATGGGTCATTTCTCATAAAGTATGAGAAAGTTATGCTTGGTCAATGTTGAGTTGACTTTTCCTACAAAACCCTAATTTAGCAACTTTTGAGTCTTGATGAATTTTGAGCAATCCTTGGTGAATCATGATCAAACCTTGATAAAATGATGAAATATCCTTCAAAATGAGAATATTGATAAAAAATATTGAAGTTTGACTGTTTATAGGTCACAGTTGACTTTTGCCCTAGCACAGTCGATTTTTGGACCCTTTGAGCAATTGACTGAGCAAACTTCCTCTGCAAGGCTTGAAATTTGATATGGATGACCTTGATAACATATTAGGACATTGGGGAGCACTTGAGGTCATTTGGACTCAAGGATCTTTATGCAACACAAAACCTTAATTTAGGGTTGAGTGCCTTAGGAGATAGCTTGTTTGACCCACTCTTGAGCAACCTTGAGCCACTTGGGGATTTTTCTTGCAATGTTTTGAGAAAAATGAGAGGGAAAATTTTGGGGTACAACAAGCAGCTACACACTAGAACGAAACCATGACCTACTTTGACCCAATGATATAATTCAAGATCTTCCTATCTTGAATAGTAGGACTCATCCTTGGTTCAAGCTTAGAAGTAAGACATGAATTTGATGTTTTCTTATTTGATTCAGTGATGTCTTCTTCATTAAGGTGGCTTGAAATAAGTTCCTTGGATTTATCTATCTGACCTCTAATAGAGAGACCTTTGTTGGATTGAGAACTCACTGATTCAGTGCTTGAGAACTCACAAACTACATCTCGTACTACCTCATCAGTATACACAGAGGATGTTCCAACATTGTCTTCGACATCCTTCTCCCTTTCAGTGAATGACTCATCAATTATCACACTTGTGGATTCCATAACAACTGTAGTTCTGGAGTTAAAAACTCTATAAGCTCTCCTTCTTGAAGAGTAACCCAGAAATACCCCTTTATCACTTATGGGACCCTTTTGATCTTTGTCAATCAAGACATAGCATTTATTTCCAAAGGTATGAAAATATTTGACTGTGAGCTTCCTTCCTTTCCATAAATCATAGAGAGTATTTGAAGTACCTCATCTCAAAGTGACCCTATTATGAATGTAGCATGTAGTATTCATAGCTTCATCCCAAAACGCCAATGGAAATTGCTTAGCATGAAGCATAACTCTAGTTGATTCTTGTACAACTCTAGTCTTTTGCTCAACAATTCCATACCGCTGAGAAGTGATGGAACAAGAGAATTCATGACTAATACCTTCAGAATCACAAAATTCATAGAATTTTTCATTCTCAAACTCCTTTTCATGGTCACTTCTAACATTGACAGTCACATTATTCTTCTCCTCTTGAATGCTTTGACACAGACCTTTGAAGACTTCAAAAGTATATGATTTTTATCTAAGAAAGTTCATCCAAGTATACCCAAAAAATCATCTATAACCACATTGACATACCTCTTTCCACCCAGGATTTCTATCTACATTTGTCCCATTATATCTATAATGAAGAAGTTCCAACACTTTGGAAGTATTCTGATGTTGCAAAATTGGGTGTGACATTATGGGTTGCTTCTTAATTTTACACTCACTAGAGAGTTTCCCTTCTTCAAACATAAATTCTGGCATTCCTCTAATAGCTCCTTTATATGTGATTTCCTTCATTCTTTTGAGATCAAGGTGTCAAAGCTTTTGGTGACATGGCTTCACTTCATTCTCCTTCAACATGTCAGTTTCATTTTTCAACATTCTCAAGGAATTTGTCAAGTTGCAAGCTTGGAATTTAGGAGAGTTACCTCACTTTGTAGACGAGAAACAATACATAGAAGTTATTTTTTCTCATTCTCCAATTCAGTTATGATCTTCCTCTGTTCTTCCTCTGTCTTGAGGCTTTCTTCACACCTGTTACAAGTATCCTTATAGGGCACATCCATGTCTTCATAAAGTACATTTTCATCACATGATTCAACTTCATCTACCCATCTTCCAGAGAGAGCCATCACAAGTTTGGTAGTCTCAATGTTAGACTCATATCCTCCTAATCATCATCAGACCAAGATACAATAAAGCCCATTTTCTGCTTCTTGAGAAAAACGAGGCGTTCTGGTCTAATATGACCAAAACCTTCACAATTATAACATTGAATATCTTTGCTTTGATTGGAATTCTCTCCAGGTTTGGTATTCTTATAAGAATTATCATCATTGCTGATGTCATATGAGATGTTTCTGACATTTGGTGTTCCTCTTTTGTCCATTTTTTTTCATAATTCTATTGAATTTCTTTCCAAGTAATTCAATGGTATTGGACAATCCTTCATCAGTATTCAGATCAGCTTGACCTTCTTCATCTTCAACATTGGATACCCAATCTATGCTCTTGTTCTTTTTATCAAACTTGTCACTAATAGCCAATTCAAAAGTTTGAAGTGATCCAATAAGTTCATCAACCCTCATGTTGCTGATGTCATGAGCTTCTCCAATGGTTGTCACCTTCGTGTCAAATTTCCTAGGTAAAAACCTAAAAATATTTCTAACAAGCTTTTCTTCTGACATATTTTCTCCCAAGGAACTAGATGCATTTTCTATTTCAAGAACCTTCATATGATAGTCCTGGATGGTCTTGTCATCATTCATCTTCATATTTTCAAATTTAGTAGTGAGAAGCTGAAGTCTTGATATTTTCACTTTAGATGTACCTTCATAAGTTGTCCTGAGAATTTCCCAAGCATCCTTGGTTATAGTACATGCATTAATTAACCTGAAAACATTCTTGTCCACTCCCTTGAATAGAGCATTCAAAGCCTTCGAATTTCCAATATCCAATTTATCATCATATTCAGACCAATCTTCCTATGACTTCAAAGACACATTCCCATCTTTGTCTTTCACAACAGGATGATCCCATCCTTTCAAAACAACCTTCCAAGCTTTGTTGTCCATGGATTTCAGAAAGGCCACCATTCTAACCTCCACCAGTCATAATTTGAACCATCTAACAGAGGTGGTCTATTGTTGTATCCTCCTTCCTTGTCCATACTACCAAAAATTATTCTCCCTGGAGCTCATCCAATAAACAGAACATGATTCCTGCTCTGATCCCAATTGAAATTCTGGCACTTAAAAATAAATATCAAGACTGATGTCCCAACACAAAAACACAATATCGACAAATGTTATGACACCATCTACTGACATAAAACACTTTTACCAAAATAGAAAGTATGCAAAATTTAAATTGCAGAAGGTAAAAGACACAATCAATTGTTAACCTAGTTCGGTGCAACGTCACCTAATCTGGGGGCTACCAAGCCAGGAAGGAAATTCACTATGATAGTATTAGTTCAAAGTTAAACTAACCCTAGTTTACCACTTATAACCTAATTCCTGCCTTGTGCAACTTCTACTTCGACACCTTCTAGATATGATATCCCCCTCTCACTTTCCACAATCACCTCAATGATAAATACAACCACAAACAAGTGACTAGAACCAAAGAACTAAATAGAATATTACACTTCAAATACAATACCCGACCCTTTGCTTAAAAGCTCATGAGTGAGAATATTACTTAGTTTTGCTTAAAAGCTTCAACTAAGAACAATTAGTCAACCTCAATGTATCAGAAGATACTTGACTGGAATGCAAAGAAAACACAAAGACTCTAAAAGACTCCCAAAACCCAAAACCCTTATATTGCACCCACAATTTTCTTGTTCTGAATGCTTGCTATTTTAGGTTTAGCAAGTACTTATTTATAGACTCTTGCAGAATGTGCTTGGACTCTTCAATCAAATCCAATCTTCTCTTTTTAAATCAACTGCAAGATCTTCACACAAAAATAGGAACAAATCTTCAAAGTTTCCTAAAAGTCCCAAAGATCCTTTTTATGAAACCAAATCAAATATGCATTGTTTCTAAAATATCCTTGATTGGCTGCGCCTGTATGAGAACTAAAATCATCCAAAATCTCATATTTTTCAACCAAATCTTCAAGAAAATATAACAGCAGCACCTGCTGTACAGTAGGCCAAGATGTCAAGACATTTGACTCAATATTTGTCTGAAACACCTGACAGCAGAACCTGTCATGACAGTTGATCAAGATGTTTTGACATCTTGCTTAACAACAGTTAAGAACCATATTTTAGCAAAATTTATTCCATAAAACCATGGATCTAACACTTCTTCAATGATATTCTCGAATACGTTAGGATCCACACACCGGTGATTCAAAAACATAAATTTTCAATCTTTCTTCCTTTTATCCTTGTGCACAACCTTTTGTTTATCATCTGCATTCGCTTCCAACGCCAGACACATCTTGAAATCTGAAGATGACTTTTATTTGCGTAAACCACCACTCATAGGTTTCTCCTTTGAAAACCGATAGATTCGCGACAAATTTTGCTGTTGTTGTTCCGATTTACCATTACAAATTATCTCTAAATCGTAACCCAGACTCCTTGATACCAATTTGTTAGAAAAAAGAGTTTTCAAGAAAGATGAGAGAGCAAGAAGAAGAGAGAAAATTGTATTTGAAAATTCATGATTGTTGTTAAGTGTGTAGTTGTACATGAAACTATACAAGTCATGTCTATTTATAGGCGATCAATATCCAAACTCAAACTTACAATCCAAACCCAAAACATACAAAATATATTTTGACTTCAACACAACAACTTAATGCTGGATTCGACCTTGTCAAATACAACTGACTTCTACTACTTCAACTAACTACTTCGACAAAGTCAAATATTAATTTTTTACAAAATATTAAATTCCAACTTCTAACAATAACATATATTATTTATATGTTGGTTACTGTGCTGGACTGGGCCCACCTTGGCCCAAAGCGCAGATAAAGGTCCAATCCAAGCAAACTCCTCGAGGAATGCTCACAAATGGACCACTGCCGACGTGCCCGACCACAGACTGTAGCCACTATGCCCTCCATTGCCCGCGACACACAGTGTCTCCGACCGAGGGAACTCCAGCTCGAGTCCTGCTCGAGCACCCTCCCCGTAGGGCAAATTCTGTCTATTCTGACCGTTATCGAATCCTCTAAGCTCCAGAAAGACCGCGTCTTCGTCCCTCCTTATTCTTCATAGAGAACCACCAGGAAGGGGACCACGTGCGGGGCCCCACTACGCACATAGAACCTGGAAGTTCCGTTATTGGGCCAGTTTTGGTCAGCCCAATGAGGGGACCTTGGCCCAGCGCTGGGGGCTATAAATACCCTCTGTTCCCAGAGGGTCAGGTATTTATCTATTACACACTTATACGTTTTTGCCTGCTCATTCCGTCTCTCATTTCAGCATCGAAGTATCTTGCAGGTACCCCCCCATCTTACTCAAATTCAGCTCGAGCCAACCGTGACGGTCCAAGTCTGATCCGAAAAGATCAGTGGCGCCGTCTGTGTGAAACTAGCTTCCCCGTCTTGCAAACTCTCAAAGACCAAAGCTAAAAATCACCTCCTACCATCATGGCTGACCAAGTTCAGGATGACCAGAACGTCTGCATCGTCGACGTCAACAACAACCTCGCGGATAAGAACGGAATTCCCGACAACACCGACAACCCCGACCACAACACACTCCCCGGGGGTGCCATCCCTGGGCCCTCGGGCCACCGCGATGGAGCCACTGCCTCATCTTCTTCAGTCCCTCCGCCACTCGAAGAAGACAATACGGCTCCCCCAAACTATCTAGCTGCCCAATTTCAGGAAGTCCATATCCCCATCGGGGCAGATGCCACGATCCGCGCACTGTTCGCGGCAATCAATCAAACCAACTACCTCATCTTTTCCCAGGGGGAAAGATTAAGGGCGCTAGAAGACGACAAAAGACCCGCGAGGAGACACAGGAGGCCTCAGACCCCACCTCCTCGAGTAACAGAGGTACATCTCCCGTCTCCCCCGCAGAGACAATACAGAGACACCTCCCGAAGCCCTTCGCCCCGACAATCGGGGAGACGACCCCCCTTGGAGAGGTAACCCGTCATTGAAGCCAGAGGGTGCAACCACATCCCCGTACGGCAAGAAAGAAGACACCCTGGAGACAGGCACGGGAGGGCGGACCAACGAGCATCCCACTCGAGGGGCAACCAGCACGACTAGGACCATCGGGCCCGATAATATCTCAGGTCCTCGTCCCTATCCCTAGAGCAAAGTGATGAGGACGACCCCTGCGGTCCCCTTTCACAAGCCATCATGGAGGCGCCCATTCCCCCAGGCATGGAGAAGCCCCCACATCTGAAAGAATACGACGGAGTCGCGGACCCAGTCGACCACATAGACGGGTTTGAGGCTATGCTGCATTACCATAATGTCGGGGGACCCATCAAATGCCGGTTGTTTCCCACGACCCTCAGAAAGGCAGCAATGGATTGTAAGTCTAAGAGTGCCTAAGAGGGGGGTGAATTAGGTATATAAAAATTTATTCGGTTTTATGAGAATACTTGTAGTAATTTGTGGTTAAGAGTTTGAAGGTTTTTGATTATATCTTATCTTTTCTTGATTATGGTGATGAAAACGATAAAAGCGGAAAAGTAAAGAACACGGCGATATATCCTGGTTCCCCTCACAATCCGAGAGTACTCCAGTCCCCTTTCCAACACGAAAGAGATTTCACTATAGTTTAGAATGATTGTACAACCTATGCTTACTATCTAACCTATAGGGTGACCAAAGGTTCTTAACACCTTTAAGGTCAAACAAACACTAATGTGAATGAAGAACAATCCTCTTCAAATCACAACACTTACTTCCAACAATCCTGGATAGTAAGGGAATACTTTCTTTTTGTAATACAATTATTTATTTGAAAGAGATGGAGAGCACTATCAATCTTTGTTTGATCTTCTTCTTCAAGAAAGAAACAATTCTCAAGCAATGATTATAAATGTTCACAATGAATGTATGAAACTTGTAATGATTTCTTAATGAAAATGTATATGGCAAGTTTCATAAAATTTATGATTTGTAAGAACACTTGAAAGTTTGTAAGAATATGCAAATTTGAATGATGAAAATTGTTAATTGAAGAAGGTTATTTGAATTTGAAAATCTGCACAATTTATAATGTCACAAATACCTCTTCATTCATGCCATTTGATATGAAAAGATGCAATGCAATCATCAAAGAATACCATTTGAATTATGTTCAAAAAACAAAAGAAAATCTATACTGGTTCGCTGGGAACCGGTTCCGACCCAGGCAGAACCCAGTTCTTAGTGAACGTTATAACCCAGAATTCAAAAATAACACGCAGGAACCGGTTCCCCTATAGGTACAACCCGGTTCCTGGTACAAATTCCAGGGAAGTGATTTTTGAACAAGTTTGGAACCCGGTTCCCTGTTAGGTAGGAACCGGTTCCTGAAAGTTTATTTTCAAAAAATCCTTTTGAAAAAGATTTCAAACATAGTTTTTCTTATTGTTAAAAATGTGGGATATGTATATGATTATGAATGCATATTTGTGAACATATATATTCAAGTTTAAGAATTATTTATACCTTTTGACATTTGTTGTTTCTTTAATAATTCTTCTTCTAATCTTCAAGACTTGTAACAAGGTTTTATATGATATTTATAAACTTTTTGCACATCCTTTGAATGTTGATATCCATGTTGTCTTCATCAAAACCAATGCTTTAAACATGACTTGAGAAGCTTGCAATTACATGGATTAGTATAAAGGTATCGCCCCGGATTCAATCACCTCGTGGCGAAACCTGAAGAATCAATTCATAAGTTCGTTCACCGCGTCTCGGCGACATCCAAAGACCGAGGCAGCGCTCGAGGCCATCATCCAGAGACAGGATGAAACCTTGAGGGAGTTCTTCAACCGTGAAGCCATCCAGGTCCCCTGCACGGACCACATGAAAAGATACTTCCTGGAGAAGGGGCTCCTCCCCGGCACAGAATTCAGAAAGGCGGTGGGCATCGAACCACCCCGAACGTTCGATGCTCTCCTCGAGAAGGCCCGGGCATATATGGATTACGAGGAAAGGGAAGCGGCCAACAGAGCCCGGGACCCCAGAACTCGCGGATCCAGCAACAACCCGCGCCAAGAGGCCGCTCCTCCTCGACGAACCTGGGAGAAAAGAAAAGAGGACATACCCCGAGAAGTCCGAGAATAGAGAGGAACCTCGGGGCGTTTCACAGAATACACTCCACTCACGGCTTCCTGCGAGCGCATCTTGGCAGAGTGTGCCAGCATGGATTTCAAAGATGGCGGCGTCAAGCACCCTCAACCAGCTCCTGCCAAGCCCAGGGTAGACAAGAGGAAATACTGTCAGTACCATAAGAGCCATGGTAACCTGATTAAAGACTGCGTGCACCTCAAAGACGCCATCGAAACCCTCATCAAGGAAGGGAGACTTGCCCAATACCGGAAAAACGACACTCCTCGTCGCGACGCCCGGGAGACGAGAGAGCCGGAGGAGGATGCCCGACCATCTGACGAATCGGTTCCTATCCAAACCGCCTTCTCCGTCACAAGACCTGAGGACTTCTACGTCCCCGAACACCTGCAAGAGCCTCTTACGACGCACAACAGGTGGGAGTACTTTCCCTCCATCATGGTCATCAATGGTGAAGGATTCAACGACCTGACCATAAATTCGGCCAAGAGGAAGCTGGATGAACTGGTAGACTCTGCCCCTTCTCAGACGATGACTTTTGAAAGGGTGAAAGGTAGGTCGGAGCCTATCACCTTTTACCTCGAAGAACTCCCCGGAGGGCCCCCCAACACGGTCATTCCCTTACTGATAAGAGCAAGAATGGCTAACTTTGACGTACACCGCGTTCTGGTTGACGAAGGAAGTTCCGTCGACGTGATGTACAGTCAATTATTCCGGACCCTGCAGCTCGACGACTCGCACCTCTCACCTTATGTGGGATCGGACCTACAGGGCTTCAACGGCTCGACCTCCAAACCTTGGGGATCGTCGAGCTCATGGTTACCTTCAGCGAAGGAACAACGACGAGGCAGGTCAAGGTGCGCTTCCTCGTCATTGAGTGCCCGTCCCTCTACAACTGTATCCTGGGAAGACCAACACTAGCAGAGCTGACCGCGGTACCCTCCACCATCCACTTGAAAATGAAATTCTACACCAAAAGGGAACGAGTTGCTACCATCCAGGGGGACCTGGCCGCTGCTCGAAGGTGTTTCAACGCTGCATCCAAGGGACGCGACACGGTTAACACTGGGACAAGGCCCGCCAAGAGACCAGTGACGACAAGACAAGAGCCCGACAAACCAGAGCCCGTCAAAGCAGAAGATCAGAGAGCTACCCCAAAGGTCGACTCCATAGCTCTGGACACCCGTTTTGACCAGGACGAGCCTTCCAACGGCGAGAAAATCCCCCTCCGACCAATTCCGGACGGGGACTTCGAGCTCGTCCCCCTCGGCGAGGACGCGAGCAAAGGAGTGAAGATTGGTACTGACCTCCCCGACCTGGAAAGGAAGCAGATCAAAGCCTGCTTGCGCGAGAATGCTGACTTGTTCGCATGGAACGCCGCAGAAATGCCCGGACTCGACCCTGAGGTCGCCTGTCACTGTCTCGCCATAGATCCAGCCGCTAAGGCAGTAGTACAACATAGACGTAGGCAGTCTTCAGAGAAAATAGAGGCTGCTGAAAAAGCTGTAAAAGACCTCTTAGAGGCAAATTTTATTTCTAAGGCCCGGTATTCAACCTGGCTGTCAAACGTTGTATTAGTCAAAAAGAATAATGGAAAATGGAGAATGTGTGTTGATTATACCGATCTTAATCAGGCATGCCCAAAGGATGTTTTTCCTTTACCGAACATAGATATGTTAGTCGACAACTTGGCCAATTACAAAATACTGTCGTTCATGGATGCCTATTCAGGCTATAACCAAATCCCAATGGCCATGGGCGACAAGCATTGCACTTCCTTCATGACCAGCTCGGGCAACTATTACTACAACGTAATGCCCTTTGGCCTAAAGAACGCAGGGGCAACTTACCAACGTATGATGAACAGAGTGTTCCACAAACAAATCGGAGACATGCTCGAGGTTTACATGGACGACATGATCATCAAATCCAGAGCAAACATCGATCATGCAGCCCACCTCAAAGCAGTCTTTGCCAAAGCAAGACAATGTAAGATGAGGTTCAACCCCGAGAAGTGCATGTTCAGGGTCAATGCAGGGAAATTCCTTGGGTTTTACCTGACAGAACGAGGAATTGAAGCCAATCCCGACAAATGTCGAGCATTCTCCGACCTCCCGACACCTACGTCGAAGAAATCAATACAAGTCATGAACGACATGCTCACCTCGCTGTCCCGCTTCGTCGCGAGATCCGCTTATCACGCCCTCCCCTTCTTCAGACTCCTTCGCAAAGAGGCAGCCTTCGAATGGACCGAGGAATGTGAACAGGCTCTACGCCACCTAAAACAAAGTCTATCCCAACCTCCTGTACTGTCTCGACCAGTCGACGGGGAGCCTTTATTCTTATACCTGGCCGTCTCGAATGAAGCCATCAGCGTGACTCTCATTCGCGAGACCACCGACGGGCAGAAACCCGTTTATTTCACGAGCAAAGCCCTACAAGGACCCGAGAGCAGATACCAACAAATATAAAAAGTAGCTCTAGCCCTTGTCAACGCGGCGAGGAGACTCAGACACTATTTTCTGGCTCACACAGTCATAGTACAAACCGACCAACCGGTAAAACAACTCTTAGGTCGACCTGACATGGCAGGCCGAATGTTGAAGTGGTCCTTGGAACTCTCTGAGTTCGACATTCAATACGAGATCAGGAAAGCTCTAAAGGCACAAGCCCTGGCCGACTTCGTCGCAGAAATGACCGCTCACAACCCGCCCGCAGGGAAAGAGCACAAGTAGACCATCTTCGTCGATGGAGCTTCCAGCTCGTCCGGAAGCGGCGCGGGGATCCTCCTAGAAAACGAGGAAGGCGTAGTGATTGAGCACTCGTTAACCCTCTCCTTCCCAACTTCGAACAACCAAGCAGAATACGAGGCCCTGCTCGCAGGGCTGAGGCTAGCCGAGGACCTAGGAGCACGCGAAGTGCAAATTTTCACGGACTCTCAACTCGTTGCTTCCCAAGTCCAAGGGAGTTACCAAGCTAAAAACGTCAGCCTCATTGAATACCTAAACTTAGTCTGAGAACACATGAGGAAGTTCGACCGGGCATAAATATCACACGTCCCGCGTGAGCAAAACACAAGCGCTAACATACTGTCGAAGCTCGCAAGCACAAGAAAGAAGGGCGGAAACAAATCCGTCATACAAGAATCCCTGTCGCGCTCGAGCATCGAAAGGACCTCGACCCCAGTCGAGGTGCACGCCATCGGAGACGCTTCGTGTTGGATGACCCCAATGTACAATTTTCTGACAAAGGACGAGCTCCCTTTGGACCGGTCAGAAGCGACCACAACGAAACGACGAGCATGCTCCTACGTGGTGCTCGAGCATAAACTGTACCGCAGGGGATTCTCCATTCCCCTCCTGAAGTGCATCGACGAATCCACAGTCCCCGAGGTATTACAGGAAATACACGAAGGGATCAACGCCTAGCACATGGGCGGTAAGTCCCTGACGAGGAAAGCTCCACGAGCGGGGTACTATTGGCCGGCGATGCAGTAGGACGCCAAAGATCACGTTAAGAAGTGTGACAAGTTCCAGAAGCACGCCGACATGCATCTCGCCCCCCCTCACGAGCCGAGCATACTGTCATCCCCGTGGCCATTTGCGTGGTGGGGGGTGGATATCCTCGGACCATTTGTGCAAGGGACTTACCAAAACAAGTTCCTTATTGTGGCCGTGGATTACTTCACGAAATGGATAGAGGTCGAGGCTCTTGCGAAGATCACCTTGCACAACATCCTCTGTTTCTACAAAAGAAATATCCTCGCCAGATTCGGGATCCCGAGAGTGCTAGTCACAGACAACGGCACCCTATTCACCGACCACGGGTTCCAAAACTTCATCACCAAACTAGGAACCAAACAACATTTCACCTCGGTCGAGCACCCCCAAACCAACGGGCAAGCCGAGGCCGCCAACAGGGTCATCCTGCAAGGACTCAAACGCCGACTCAGCGAAGCAAAAAGAGGGTGGGTCAAGGAGCTGCACAGCGTCTTATGGGCTTATCGCACCACACCCCATTCAACGACGGGCGAAACCCCTTTTCGACTAACATACGGCACCGAGGTCGTCATCCCCGTAGAAATCAGGGAACCCTCCAGGCGGACAGAAATGCCCCTCGATGAAGAGATGAACAACGAAGCACTCAGGGACGAACTCGACCTGGTCGAGGAAATTCGATCGGGGGCAGCCCTGCGCGAGGCCGCTCTAAAACAACGAGTGGCCCTGCGCCATGACGACAAGGTCATCAAACGCGAGTTCCAGATCGGCAACCTGGTATTACGAAGGAACCAAAAAGACTCCCGGGAAGGGAAATTGGCCACGAACTGGGAAGGACCCTATCGCGTTCACGGCGCCACAGGCACCAGGGCTTATTACCTCGAGCTACTAAATGGAGAACCACTACCACGACCCCGGAACGCTGCTAAGCTGAAGCAGTACTATAGCTAAAGCCCTTAAACACTAAGGACTTTCACCATCGAACATCCACCTCTAGTCAACAGAGAGAAAGGTCTCGACCACGTAGACATGCCAAGGTACGGGCCCGATCTACACCTAAAACGACATAACGTCGTTCAGCCAACAAGGTCAAACGACAATGCCCGACAGGGACACCTCAATCGAGCTCCACTGTCGATGTACCCACATGGCAGAACACCCAGCTCGCGATAGGCAGTTCACGCCGCGGGCATACAAACTCTATTTGGGTCATACGCTCGGCATGCAGGCTTCACTCCGCACAACTGGCGCATTTCGAAGTACGTCGGACCATCAAAGGGGTCGAAAGAATATCTCCGCTCGAGGACATAACTTAGACAAATTTCGTCACAAAGTAACAGTTGAATGCAAAGCTTAGATACGAGCAAGTTAAAGTTAAATAAACATCCATCAAAAAAGTTTATACACAAGGTAAGTTAATAATGAACCGACCAAAAAGGTCGGCGATATTCGAGGTTACAAGCCATGGCACAACGGCCAAAAGAAATAAGCACGGGCGCGCAGGCCCCAAAAATGATCACGGGCACGCAGGTCCCAAAACAAATACCAATACGCGGGCACGCAGGCCCGAACAAAAACTTCACGCTAAATGTTCCCAGGACTACCGGCATCTACCATAGGAGACTCAGGAGGAGGCACGACCTGACCGTCAATAATCTGAGACATGAACCCGACTCCCTCGGTATTCATGCCCGGATTCAGGATGGCGAGCTGGCTGACCGCAGCCTCGAACCCATCAGCTAAGGCACCGACACAGTCTGTCTCAAGGAGGTGGATACGCACAACCAAATTCGAACGGGTCCGTAAAGAGGTTGTCTCCTCCGACTCGTCGTCAATAGGAAGCATATCAGCTTTTAGCTCCTCGACTTCCTTAGACAAACGTTCGTTGTCACTCTCCAAGCGTTCCTTGTCCAGTTGGAGGCAATCCCTCTCCTCAGCAACCTTCCCAGAGTTTTCCTTCTCCCCGCCAGCAGGTCGGCTTGCTCGCGAAACATTTCCTCGGACTGCTCGAGGGCCGCCTTTAACTTACGAGAATTGGCAGCGAGAGCGGCTTTCTCTGACTCCAACTCCCTAACACGGTCCGAGGAGTCCGACCCTTCCTCGGCGAGGACCACGACCATCTCGGCCATCTTCACGATCCCGACCATACTGGTGGCCAGGTGTTTCCTTCGGCTTTCTTCGTCAAGCTGTCTAATAGTCTCGGCCTCGTCATTGCTCACCGTTAGAGGAAACCCCTCGAAGAAATCTTTCTCTTTAAAACAGGGGGTAAGCCGAAGGCCCTCGCAGCTACAGACTCGTCGCCAACCTCCGACCTGTTTTCAGCCTAACTTCTCTTTCTGGTAATCAGCTCGGTTGGCTGCTCAACATCAGGAGAGCCCGGGGACCCACTAGAGGCATCTCCGCCCGAACTGATCGGCGGGCCCATCCCCGTGGCTTGCAGAGCTCGCACCAGCCTTTTGTTTATTTTCTTGTCCTGGGTTAGTTTCAACAACCTCTCCTGTCGTTCAGCCATGTCGCCTGCAAAAAGGAGAAAAACTCGGGTTAGTTGCAAGTAAGCAAAAACAACGAAAATGGAATAAAATAATAAAAGCAGAAGCAAGAAACCTAGCAGATCTACGACCTGCCCGTAAGATTGGCACTCGACGAGCGCCTTCGTGTCGATGGGACGAGCCTCGAATGTCGGGTACCCGTCCTCGTCAAGAATATCATCCCCCTCCCTCGTGACCCACCGGGCAGGGAAGAAGCTGTTGACGTACTTGCAAAGGACAGCATAGGCCTCCTCGTCCTCGGCGCTCATGCTTCCCGCAGGCATATGATAGTACCCGGTGTCATGGTCGTAATAGCCCTAGCACCAATGTATCGGGAACTTAGAAATGCGCCCTACTACCGGACGACCCTCAACATCCATGAGGGGCTCCCCGTCCGCGTCGACCACCGCGGTTTCCGATTCGAACAAGGAATCCAAGGCAGTTTAGGTGACCAGCTGCAGAACATATCATTTATCCTTGATGCCCCTCACCGAATCCATATACATCCTGAACAGCCTCTTCGACTGTTTCAGGGATACCCAACTGTGCCTGCCTCCTCGAGACTGACGCTGCAGGTGAAAGACCCTGAAGAAAAGGGGAATCGTCGCCCCGATCCTCAAGAAACGACACGTTAACTCGAACGCCCGAAGGAAAGCGATCGAATTAGGATGAAGCTGCCAAGAGGCCAAGTTCAGATGGCAGAACACCCCGACTTGAAAATCGCTGAAGGGGAGCTTAAGACCGAGATCCCTGAACACGATTTCGTACATAGGAAACCCGTACTCAGTAAACTCCGAGCAGATTCGCGCATCGACTGACGGCCTCATCACCATAAAATTCTTTTGGAAACCTGGCTGACTACCGCCATGCTCGACGACAGTATATGCATGCCGACTACGCCGACAGTATGCCGAGGCAATCCTCCGGGGCTCGGCGCCCACCCAATCCAACGTGGGGTCATCGATGGTGTCGGCTAAAGTCACGTTCTCTTTGGTACTTGGGTCCTCGACTTCATTTTGCCTCGAAGATTCCGGTTCGTCGACCATTTACCTGCAAAGCACAGGAAACCGGTGAAATTCGAGAGAAAATCCGCGCGCTCGCCACAGAGACAGGAAGTAGTACACAACAAGCCGAACACGGACACCCCAGCCCCGACCAGGCATCGGGGATAACAAGGGAATAGCACGAACGCCCTGGGAGAAAAACATGAATGACTCGAGCAAGGTCCTGACTTCGCTTGCCCGACACTAGAGTACCGCGAGGAGGCTACCCTACATACTTCCTAAAGGATCAGCATCCCGGCCAATCCATGGGTGCGCCGACCAAACCCATGAATGTCACGGGCAGTATCGTGACTCATATGCCTAAAACTATGAACGTCACAGACAATATCATGATTCATACGCCTAAAACTATGAAGGTCACGGGCAGCATCGCGAGTTATGTACCTAAACTATGAGTTTACCGGGCACAATCATGAATCTACCGGGCACTACTCCCAGATATGGGTTTCTAACATCAAGAATAACGTCAAAACTACCTACAACGAAGAAAAACAGGAGTAACAAACACTTACTTGGAAGAAAAGAGTACGAGTGACGACGGTGGAAAGAATCGACGACGAATGGTACGGTGATTTCACAGCGTTGCAGCAAACGACGGCAGCGGAATCAGGGAAAGAGAGAGGAGCGTGAAGGGGAAAAAAACAAATTATGGGCCCAAGGGTCTTGTTTATAAGGATGACGTGGAATTTGGAACGTCGTACCGGGGAAACCCGAACCTCTGCATCCTCGACACCTACTCCCCTAGGCAATGATGGCCCTAGTCGCTAGGGTGGCGCTACAGTTCCCAAGGACTGCGCCATCCACCCGTGTATCCCCGCGAGATACGCCTCGAGCACGCGTCGAAAAGGCAAAACCCTGGTCCGCGCATCAGATCCCCGTGGTAAAGGCGAGCTGAAGTCAAGTCATAACTCCTGCCCCAGGAGCAACGACTTGGGGGGCTCCTGTTCTAGACTGGGCCCACCTTGGCCCAAAGCGCAGATAAAGGCCCAATCCAAGCAAACTCCTCGGTGAATGCTCACAAACGGACCACTGCCAACGTGCCCGACCACAGACTGTAGCCACTATGCCCGCCATTGCCCGCGACACGCAGTGTCTCCGACCGGGGGAACTTCAGCTCGAGTCCTGCTCGAGCACCCTCCCTGTAGGGCAGATTCTGTCCATTCTGACCGTTATCGAATCCTCTAAGCTCCGGAAAGACCGCGTCTTCGTCCCTCCTTATTCTTCGCAGAGCACCACCAGGAAGGGGACCACGTGCGGGGCCCCACTACGCACGTAGAACCTGACAGTTCCTTTATTGGGCCAGTTCTGGTCAGCCCAATGAGGAAACCTTGGCCCAGCGCTGGAGGCTATAAATACCCTCTGTTTCCAGAGGGTCAGATATTCATCTATTACACACTTATATGTTTTTGCCTACTCATTCCGTCTCTCATTTCAGCATCGGAGTGTCTTGCAAGTGCCCCCTATCTCGCTCAAATTCAGCTAAAGCCAGCCGTGACAGTCTAAATCTGATCCGAAAAGATCAGTTACCGTTGGTGAATCTCTTATGACCTCCTATGAATCTCTTTTGTATTCGTAAAAACATATTATTAGTTAAAAATTTATTTTTGATCTTTTTCAAATTAGCTTGAATAATCACTTTCTCCAACTTCTGCGATACATGTTTACTCAGTAACATAAATATCTAAACTAACCATCATTATAATTAAAATTCTAACATTTATTAAAGTATATTCAAAAAATATAATTTAGCGAGTTTTAAAATAAATAAACAAATCATTTAAAATTTATTATTATTATTAATTATACTTTTTAAACACGTACAAATTACACAATAAATTTTTTTATAAAATTAATAATTCAATTTTTTATCATAATTTATTAAAAAAGTTATGATTGATTTTAAAAATTATTTTTCATATAATATACGTTATCCGACTCTAACAGTAATTGGTGAATGTCACCCTCTATAAATTTGTTGGTGAATGTCACCCTCTATAAATCTTTTACAAACATATTAAATATATCTCAAGATGTTGCGACTACGTGCATATGTCAATGTTTCTCCTACCGTTTTTAACTTTAAAAAATAGTTTTTTTTTAATATTTTTAAAAATAGATTCTACAAATTCGTTTTTAAAATATTATAATATTTTTTCTAAATTAAAATACTAATTTTAACATCTTATTATATAAATGTATATTATTGAAGAACAAAATCATAATTTTTTCAAAAAAATATATAATTTTAAAATAATTTTAATGAAAATTTATTTGAAATGATTTTAAAATTAAATAATTTTTTGAAATTTTGATATTTAAAAAAAATTTCAATAAAAAAATAAATATTTAAAATAATATTATAAGAATAACTATTCAAACTAAACTTTTATTTGAAATTTTTATATAAAAAATTTTATAAATTTTTTTGTATAAAATTATAAAAATTATTAAAAAAACACAAAATTATATAACACTATAAAAATCATTAAATAAAAAATCTAAAACAAACATATTAATAATCTTCTCCAAAAAAAAAATCACGTATAATCTTACGTCCTTTATCAAACGACTTGTTGTGTCATTGTCATAGACGAAAAAAAACTTTTAAATTCATAATAATTTTTATGCTAAAACAATTTTTTAAATTTCAATTGAATACAAACTTAATATATATCATAAGAATAATTATAGGAAAACGTTATATAATATTCTTTTCCAAATGTTATTTTTATGTGAATCTTACCATTTTATATAAATATAATATTATTTAAAGAGTACATTTTTCATATAAATTTTACCTAAATAAATCAAATATTAAAAAGAGTGTGTTTGAATAAATACAGTTAGCCCACTATTATTTAAAAAAGAAATATGTAATTTAAGTAGGTCAAAAAGTTCATTCCATATAACAACTTTATAAAAAATTAATTGTAAAATATACATTAAATTTAAGTGTCTTTATTGTAACAATTTTTTTGTTTTAATTTATGTTTTTCATCCGTTTTTATTTATTTTTGGTTGAAGTTAAACATTAATTTTTTTTGTAAAAAAATGAATTTTCTTTAATTATTAGTATGATATCTTTGCGTTCGCACGAATACTGATCTGACACTCTCTTTGAATTAAACAAAGTTAATTTATAATATGTTCAAATAATTCATATATCAATAGAAATCCTTATAACAAAACATACTCTAATAATAATAATCAATAGAATGCAAAAATAATATATCTAATTCTCAAACAATTATTAACTAAAAGTACCTGAATATAAATGACTATAATTTTATCCTATAAATGAATAATACCATGCGGTTCAATCAGCAAGAGTTGTTGCAGTATATAAATAATGTTTGTTGTATATATAAGACTATACTCTCAAGTTTTTCAAGACTCAGTTGTTCAAACGGTAAATTTTATAATGTTTCACAATTTTGAAAGTTAAACTCGCAGAGGAAAAAACCAAAACGTCATGGTTGAAATAGTGATACTTAACCCACCAAAATCAAATATTACTACTTAGTAGAAGAATAATCAAATTAAACTGTCAAATGACTTTCTTTAGTTTATGTCATTCAGTTTAGTCACTGGGTAGTGGGTTATTGTTAACAAATCTACCATTTCCATAGCTACCAAATGATTAATATCAATAGAGACAATAGAGCATAACATGTGTTTATTTCTACACCATACACTATTGTTCTAGCCAGTATACATCACAGTAGCATTTGTTTATTGATAATATTATTATTGATACAACTCAATTCACACGAAGTCTACATCACAGTAGAAATTAAAATTCTAATCAAGGTTTCATGCGGTTTCTTCTTTTTGCTACTACTCAATTTTGGTCTTTTGGGATGTTGTTCCGGAGAGTCACCATCAGCAAGGGCTGCCAACAAATTGAAGGATAGATGAATATTCTCAGAAAATCAATGACAGGAAGTGCATATTTTTGGATGTTTGAAGTTGTTTTTCTCATACCATTCGGCAATTAAGTTCTTTAAGGCACAATTTGGTGCTAATTAATGATGTTCAAGTGGTTTCCCTGTCTTTGGAAAAGAGTTGTGATTGGATTTGAATCACTTCTCTATGCTTTCCCTTTGATAAAAACAAACACACACAATCACAAAAAAATGAGTAAAGTTAGTTTTGTTAGCATCATGCATATATGTGGAAAAAATGATTTTTTTTTAAAGAACTATGTGACTATACCTGTTCAATTGCAACAATAACAGGATTTGTCATGATTTCAAGTGTTATTGGACATAGAAACTCATGAGGGATGTTCAAAGAAGTGCTTCTTCTAAACATCTTATTGGGCATGACAGGATCATCATCTATAACAACCCCAGTTTCTTCCATACATGTAATCCTTTTGTATTGGTTGAGAAGACCAATTATTTTCCGTGTCTCTCTTCTTGGTGTCCCTTTCTTTCTCTAGCAAGGTATCCAACAACAACTGTTTCTACCTCAAGATCCTTAACACTGTGAAGTTCCAACTTTTTCGCAAGCCTTTCGACAATAGCACTGTAGGCATTACAATCATCTTCGTCGGAGAACACAACCATCATATCCATTGCTAACTCTATGTCTTGTGTATTTGTCCTTCTCCTTGCCCTCCTGAGTTACATGTGCATTAGCTCTAGCTGAATAAAGTAACAATATATAACATAATCTCAATATTCACATCAAGAGTACCAAAACTGAATTGAAATAGAAATGATTAAAATCGAGTTATCAAAGTTCAACAGAGAATCAGGTTTTGTTGCAATCACATTTTCCACGCATTAATCCATTCATCACATTAATAGTCAGTGGATCAAAATGCGCTTATTTCTACATCTTAATTCTTCGATTATTAGGTTGTCCTGATGGTAAGAACATATTAATTTATCAAATTGTTCTCTAAAAGATCAATCAGTGTGACAATAAATGTCATTTTTTGTTTTGATTTGATGAGAGAGAAAATACTTACAAATCATTCGGCTTGGTTGACTTGGATAGCATTGACGTTAATGTTTTGTGATTCATAATATCTACATGACAGTTTCTCTGCCGCACATATTTATGTTCACCTTAAAAGCAATTTAAGCACATTGCCATCAAAATTTAGTACACCATCTTATGTTCACATTCGTGTTCAAATCAATTCAAACACTCAATGTCAATGGAATCCAAAATAAAAGGGCATGTAATAACCAACACAGTTTTGAAAACTCATGACAAACTTAAAATTAAACCAATTCAAGTACTTGTAACACAATTATGCACTTGTAATCAATGTTTGAATACAAAGTCATTTAATATCGGACATAATTCAAGCGATTTGAAACAACAGCAACAACAAGGAACGGATCTAACACACCTATAGCAAAACAACAAACAACTTCCATCACCTCGTAGCAAACCTACGAATTTCAGCATCAGTACAAGGAGAAGGTGAGTAAGAAGGAACCGTACCTACGCGCTACCACTGATAGAGCTCGAACTTGCCATTTCTGTCCAGGTAAATTGAAGCTACTGATTTACCGTTTTTGTTAAGACTCTTGAACATCCCTTGTAGTAGCCAAGTCCATGTCGGCTCTTAAAATATTTTTATCCAAAGCTCTATAAACACAATTTTGAATAGTATAGTTTGTCATCCATTACCTATAATAATAATCCTGTCAATAGATTTAGATCTCATATGATCTAAATAGACAAATGTTGATCACCCTAGTGAAAATTATAATTATACTTCAGCATGCAAAATTTAAATAATTCAAGACAAGAAAAGTTCCACTTAGAATTGAATTCTAAACACTAAAATGTAGTAAACTAACTGTATAGATATAAATATTACTGAGACTGAAACAATATTGGTGTTTTCCACTCTGCACATCCCCATCATAATTCTTGCAGGCCCATACATAGCCTCCGTCACTTTTAACAGCATACGTAACCATATCATATATAAGACGGTGTTCATACCTAATAATAAAAATTCAACAATGTGAATTAACAATATATTGACAATATGCAATATCCATGTTCAGTTTGCAAATCGGTTTTTAAAGTTCAACTATTTAAAGATTAGTACAGTTCTGAGAAACTACCTTAAAACTTAATGAGCAACTCAATTAGAGGTGACATATATCATGATATCTATATGATATCTCTGTTACTTCATATGTATCAACAGCAGTGTAATAAAAATGGGCGACATGAGATGTATGCATTATTAACAATACCTATTATTGCCTCTGTATCAGCAACAATGCCTGCTCCCCAACAAATTGTCTTATACACTGATCGATGCAAGTGTACGTAATAACCACCCTTAAAAAAGGTCCTAATAATCAAATCCATGAAAAGAAACCAATTAGATTAGCATTAGTCATAAAAATGCACCACAAACTCAACAAATAAAGAAAATGCCACAACCAAAAAGAAACAGAAAAATTGATTTTTCATACCTATCCTTGGACTTATATTTTGAGGAACACTGGTATTATAGTTATCAAAGTGAGATACATCACAAACAAGTGAACGTATCGAAATGGAACTTTTAGCACATGGCCAGTTTCTTCATGAACGACTTCCCTGTAAACATAACAACATCAACGAAATTGCATAGTCCAAGATGATAACTGATAAGTCTATTCACCCTTGATTTATGTTTTTAATGTTGTAATTCATGTTCAATATATATGATTATCGAGAAATTCATACCTTGACAATCTATTCCGGGCAAACGCCTGTGCCAAAACCTACCCTTGAGGTTAATAGCCATGTATGGTCCATCTAACTCACCAATTCAACTACACCTGAAACACCATATTAATTATTATTATTATTATAATCACACAATCAAATTCTTGGTGCTTATTACAACATATATATATATATATATATATATATATATATATATATATATATATATATATATATATATATATATATATATATATATATATATATATATATATATATATATATATATATATATATATATATATATATATATATATATATATATATATATATATATATATATATATATATATATATATATATATATATATATATATATATATATATATATATATATATATATATATATACAAACATTTGAAATTAGTGAAAATCAACAGACTGAAACTCATCATTGGAAGCAGTTACTTAACATCCATAACAATTCTTTGAGAGACTCTTTGAATCTCGACTTGACTTCCCTAGATGTGTTGGACAATGGTCATGACGTGCCCCTTGATTATGAGAGATTTGTCATTAGAAGCGTCTTTCCATTTGAAGTGGTTCTGTTTGAGAGAGCTTTCATTTATTGGATATTCGTTGTGTGAATTTCTCTGCTGTCAAACAAATAGCCATATGCAAACAACGGTATTCAAATAATGCAAAGTTTATGCTTGTCTTGAAATTTTAAAAATACGTTTTAGCAAGTAAAGAAGTTTTGTAAGAAAATTCAAACTCAAGATTTAGGGTAAAGCCTTACAGAAGTCAGGATACCTTTTGTAACAGTATGCTTTCGAACTAACCCATGCTTCAATTAGGACTTTTGAAGGGTTGTAGCATGGCTTGGTTCACGGTTTAAGAAACAAAGGATAAAGGCTCAAAATGTGTTTGTACCCACCCGCTCTTCGTGATGTTTTTCAGTCCTAAACTCAGCTAATTGTGTGTTTAAACTCCAATTTAGTATGGAATGGCGCTTTAGTGATGGTTCAAACAAGTTAAGTTTGTCAGAAGGCAGTCATTTTTGCAACATTTTTCATGTTGTTGAGGATTTATAGTGACCTCTTTCTTTTGATTTATTATCCCTGATTTTTGTCTGACTATTCTTGTTTTTGAGATTACAGTCAGCGGGATGCCCCCGTTTTCTTAAGTATCCTTTGTAGGATTTGACTTAGTGGGTTTTTCTTTTTGAGAGATAATAACTGCCTATGTGATAGGGATCCATCACCGTCTTTTGATTCCCGAGGAATGTTTTGATGTCATTCGTTGTATTATAAGATCAGATAACTGAGAGACTACCTTGCCCCAGGTTTTGACTAAAGGTTTCAATTTGTGTTAAAACAGAAAACTTCTACTTCTTTGGCTCGAAGGGGTTGACTAGGGATTATCTTCCTTATAACTCCAGTATTTAGGATTTGAAAGAACATATATACATCGTCTGCAAGGTCTGTTCAAAAGCATATTGTATGAGATTATGGCATTGTTTTCGTCATTCCCCCTCTAAAGGCTTGTAACTTTTAGCAAGAGTTTAATGTCATAAAGAAAGTAAAAACAGTATAGTTTAAATATAATGAAAACGAATGGATTAATTCAAGACAAACATATGCAGTGCATTAATGAAACAAAGTTTGACATTAATAGATAAGTGTTTGAACAAGCAAAAGAAATTACAACTGAAAATTCAAAGGAAAAGAAGCCTCTTTGTCTGAACTTGTCACTTTAGGTGGTGAGCCTTTGAGGGACGGCTAGAGAATTAAGTCTGGCCATCTTGTGTGAACTCCAACATTCCTTTGTTGATCAGGTTTTGAATCTTGTACTTTAGCGCCCAACAATCGTTTGTATCATGTCTAGGACTATTGGAATGATAGGCACACCTGGCATTGAGATTGTAGCTGGGAGAAAAAGTTTTGGGATTTGGATGAGGTCTTATTGGCGTAATCAGATTCATCATCAGCATGTGTTGCAAAGCTTGAGACAATGGTATATTGATGTTGGTAAACTGTCTTTTGTGCTCGCTTTGCCTTTGCTGATTTTCCGGTTGATGTTGATGAAGTCGTCGTTGGGCTCGTGACGTGGAAGCTATTTGGGAAGGTCTTCTCTCCCTTAAACCGACTTCTTGTCTCATGGGAGGCTGAATGATAACTTGATCCCCAATTCTAGATGTTTGCCCCATTTTGTTACACCCGTCTTGACAAAGCTTGTTGATGAGGGCTCTCAGCTCTTCTTGTCCCCGAGCCAAGTTCTGGATGAGAGCCATCTGGCCCACCAGTTGTCCCATCATTTGGACTTTCATTACGGCTATCTCGGCTTATAGCCGCTCCAACTGGTCATTTCTATCGTCCCCGAAATTTCCCATGATCATGCCCCTGGTGAGGAGTGCCTTCACCTCTTCTTGTCCCTTGGATAGGTTTAAGAACATCTCTTGAAGTTGGGCATTTTGAGCCTGGATGTCTTTCACCATTTGTTCTATATCCATCTTACTGAAGTAAATAGTAGGAAGATAAGGAGACCCGTATGGGAGAAACCTATCATGATATGATGCATGATATGTGGATGTATGTTTTCAAGGATCTCGCGGGATTAGTAGTCACTTACAGTTTTGATTGGAGAACTTTGTATCGGTGGATGTGCTCCCACGAGAATTAAGATCATGATGTCGAGTGGGTTGTAGCCTTTGACTCAAGTTTGTTGTACTTGATCCTTGAAGGCGTTTTGTTAAAGGAAAATAAATCCTCTTGCCCCCTGATAGACATCTTGTTCAACGTGACCATGTATCAAAGGCCCTTGAGATCCTTGAAACGGTTACTGAAAATGCTATGGTATGATGCTATGATATTATGTACAAATATGCAAAGTAAGTAAGTTTATATGCACACAAAGCAGACAAATCCTTAGGTTTAGGCTTGCATGGAGTCTCATAGGTAAGTACCCTCTTGAAGCTTAGTTGGCTCAAGCTGTCCTAGTTAATAGTAACCGGGTTCTAAGGGATCTCAATATCATTGACCTTTCCCACAAGCTTTGTTCAATAGGCGATTGACTCACAACCAAACAAAACTCAGGAGTCCAGTCTCAATGAGTGTAGCATCGAGTATCAACCAACTTCGGACTACACCAAAGCCGGTCATCTCACTACGTCCTAAATGGCCAAGTTGGTCAAGTAAAGGTTCTAAAAGTTAGTTAGTGCTTCATGACATCACTCAGCGGCCTCGTATTCTCCTTGACTACTCAAGGGCTACCGGTACCCACAAATATGTCACACTAACGTAGCTATTGCTTAGACCATGTCGGTATACCCCTGTTGGCTCCTAAATTCGACACCCTTGTTTCATTAATGTCAGCCATTAAAGCTGAAGGATGTTTTCGACCAGCTAGGTCCGTCGAAATGCCCATCGAAAGATGGCAAGGTACTTAGAAGATTTCTTCCAAGAGAGAAGTTGGTTGTCTTCGACGTCGAAGGTGTTTCTTGTCGAGGATGCTTCTCGACGAAGGTGTTCGATGGTTCAGAGTGGAATGGTTTGAAGTTCAAGCGTTTGGAGGGAAAATGGTTTCCAGCGGTTACCAAGTGCAACGTGCAAAGATCTGGGGGGTCGAACGTTGAGAACGTGCCAAGTGGAATCATCTCGAAGCAGTGTAACTGCCCGACGGTTACTTGGGATGTTTTAGTATAAATAGTAGTAGTTCACGCAGTTTCTCGCGGGTGTTCACAATTATATACAAAGTCACTCATATAGATTCGAGTACCCAGCGTGTGAGAAAGAATTGTTGAGAAATGTATGTGTGAAACACCAACTTTATTAATCAAAGTCATTTACTTTTTCCAGAAATTTACTTGCTTTCTTCCTTACTTTCCTGTCGAAATCCTTTACTTTAAGCCTTCGTTTATTTTACCAAGCCTACTTCTTCATGCAATTTACTTAAAGCCTTTTTATTTTATTGCCATTTAATCAATATCCAATTTAATCAAAACCTCAAAATCAACCTATGTCCTAGGATCAATCTGATCGATCCTGCGAGTAACCAAATAAGTAACCATTTGGAGGATCAGCGGTTGTTTACCAATAACCACGGTAAACAAATTGGCACACCCGGTGGGACTGTGTGTTGATTTCTGAAAATAATCTCATCCTTTTCAAGGAGCGTTGTATGTTATTGAGAAGTGGTAGAATATACACTAACGATAACAATACTGCCAGAAGAAGGGAAGAGATGGCGAATCCGCCAAACAATAACGAAATGCCACAAACGAATGTGGGAGCAACGGTTATCTCGACCGTAAGTGAAGCGACAACTGCTGGTTCGACACCAGCAGTAACGGTCACAGTAACGGGGCCATTACCTCCGTTCACAGGCCCCAGAGTGCCCTTGGGAACTCCCCCACCAAGGGGAAATTTAGGCACAAGGCCTTTTGTTCCCCCAGGATTTATGACAGGCGGTCATAATCGAGAGCCACTCTATGGCATGCCAACTTCTGACTTGGCTAGCCTGACGAATGCTGCGTCCACTTTTTCAGACCCTTTAGTGAGTGCCTCTTCGCCACTCCAAGGTTCTGGAGTAGGCATGGCGAATAGAAATAGGACCCAACTCTTAGGAGGAACGTCCCAAGTAGCACATGGCCTTACAAATGCCTCGACAGCAGTCTTGAGGCAACAAATGGACGAAAGCAACCATGATATGGTGCAAATGTTGGCACAAACTTTGAGTACAATGCTAAACCCTCTAATACAAAACACTACTCAATCGAATCAGCAGATGACAGCGCAAATGACGCGTTTGGCTGATTTCTTTGGAGTACCCCAACCTATTCGACAGCCCCAAAGGGCGCAAATAAGGGGAAACCAGGGGATATTCTTAGAGGAAGAAACCACCATCAACCAAGTCCAACAGCCTGTCGAGGAAAACCTTAGGGCACGTTTGGAGCAACCTGTCGAGGAACCCAGGGTGATAACCCCAGAGGTAAGGTTAGTTAACAGAAACCAAAATGCTGACGAAGTAGTTCAGCATATCCAATACCAAAATACGGGTTTGGAAAATAATCTGGCAACCATGATCGAAAGGATCATGACTCAAAATGGGATGAACATGGGCTTTCGAAGGCCCAACTTTACGTCCCCATTGTCAGAATACGTGTTACAAACAGACTTACCTCCTAGATGTAAAGTCCCCAAATTTACTAAGTTCTCTGGGGACACGACAGAATCTACTGTCGAACATGTGGCGAGATACTTGATCGAAGCAGGAGATATTTCAAATAACAAAAACCTGAGGATTAAGTACTTCCCAAGTTCTTTAACAAAGAACGCTTTTACTTGGTTTACAACTCTTCCCCCCAATTCGATCCATCACTGGACCCAGTTGGAAAGATTGTTCCATGAACAATTCTACATGGGGCAAACCAAGATAAGCCTGAAAGAATTGGCC
This sequence comes from Vicia faba, assembly GCA_948472305.1. Lineage (NCBI taxonomy): Eukaryota > Viridiplantae > Streptophyta > Magnoliopsida > Fabales > Fabaceae > Vicia > Vicia faba. The sequence goes on along the minus strand of OX451741.1, from coordinate 883,427,404 downwards.
AGTGTAAAGAGACGTTTCACTGAACCTATAGACGAATATCTAAATAGGTTTAGGTTGCTCAAAGCGAGATGTTTTACACATGTGCCGGAACATGAGTTAGTCGAAATAGCCGCAGGCGGTTTAGATTATTCCATTAGGAAGAAGCTAGACACCCAATACCTGAGAGACATGGCCCAACTGGCCGATAGAGTTCGACAGGTAGAACGCCTCAAAGCTGAAAAAGCAAAGGCAACGAAAACTCACAAGAGAGAGAGGATAGCGTATGTTGATATGGATGACGAAGATCCAGAATCCTTCGACGATACTATAACTGTCGAAGAAGGAGAAGTCGATTTAGCGGAACTAAAACAAGGGCCACCATACTCTTGTAAACTGTTAGTCCCCTCAAGTGGGAAAAATCCCATTGGTCCAGAAAGGACCAACGATAGGTTCCCCCAAAAGACTTATAGTTTTGACATCACAAAATGTGATGAGATCTTTGACTTGCTTGTAAAAGATGGCCAAATGATAGTACCCCCAGGGGTAAAAGTGCCTCCTCTTGATCAAAGAAAGAAGAGAGGTTTTTGCAAATATCATAATTTTTTGGGCCATAAAACTTCTCAATGTTTTCTTTTCAGGAATCTTGTGCAAGACGCTATCAAAGAAGGGAGGTTGAAGTTTGCTGACAAGACCCCCATGGCTGTTGAATCAAATCCGTTGCAAGCTGAAGCCCACTATGCTGAGCCTTCTGAGGTGAACGTGATCGAGGCAACCAGGAGCCAGTCGAAGAGGCCAGGAATCACAATGGTCGAAGTCTCAAAGGACCATATCAACATGCCAATCTTTGGCAGTTTTTCTGGGAATTTATCCAGAAAGACAATTGAAGCAGTTCAGAAAGCGGTCGAAAGCCCAAAGCTGGAGACCGTTGAAGCACAAAAAACTGGACCAAAACCTAGTTCCCACTTGGCCACAGTTCAAGGCCAGACGGAGAATTTGGAGATTCAAATGAAGCAGCTGACCCTTGCCAACAAAGATACAATGAATATCAATATGGTCGAACTATCTGACCCAAAAGCATCAGAAGAGGCCATGAGGCAAGAACAGGCTAATAAGACTGCTTTCCCTCGGGAAAATGAAAATCTGGCAGATTTTCTGCAAAGATGCCAGAAAAAGAAATCAGAGGTGATGCTGTGTCCAAGATGCAGTTCGATCTTTGACAAAAAAGCTGCTGAGCACATCAAGGCGTAAGAGCAGCGAATAAGAGAAGGGAAAATGTTGATCTTCGACATGACCCCAGAAGAGCCTCCCAAAGAGGTTCAAACCAAGAAAAGAGGCCATTGACTTTCAGGCCTCCAACAAATGTGCCGGTAGATACCTGGTACAAAACCTCTGGTCGAAAAAGGCCGAGTGAGGAGAGATGGCACTCTTTCGACGTGCCAAGGGGTTCATCTTTAACTCAAAAGAAAGAGCCTCAAGTTGCTGCACCTAAAGTTGCACAAGTGTCAAGCAACTACAAAGGAAAAAATCCCATGTCTCGATCTCAATGGAGGAGATACCAAAGGAGACGAAAAGCTGAGAGGGAGGCTGCCAACGAACCAAAGGCAGAAACCAGTTCAAATGTTCCTCTAAGGAAGCAAAGGAAACCTCTGGAAAGAGAGCCAGTAACCAACAGGCTAGTTTGGCCTAACCAAGGTGAAGTCGAGGACGAAGACGATTCTGAGTCTGATGATACTTTGGACATAATGGTGAATATAGTCTCAGTGCTGCCCAGAGAATTCAACCGACAGGTGGAGGTCGAAGCAAGTGACTGGGAAGTGGAGCAAGAAATGGCCAAACATAGGCCAGTATGCTATTTCGTCATGGACAATGGCACTACTGAGGAACAAAATGGGTTCTTCGAACCACCCACAGAGGCGATGAAAAATCACCTCAAGCCTTTATTTATAAGGGCTAAACTCGAAGAAACTACAGTGAATAAAATATTGGTGGATTGTGGGGCAACCATCAACATTATTCCTCACTCTATGCTAAGGAAAATTGGCAAAAGGGATGAGGACATTAAGCCTCACAACATGGTCCTGTCGAACTATGAGGGCGGCATAGGGACCACTATGGGAGTGATCCAACTAGATATCAAAGTAGGGTCTATCCTTCGACCAACGATGTTTATGGTCATATCGGCCAAACCTAACTACAATCTTTTGTTGGGCCGTGAATGGATTCATGGTGTTGGAGCTGTGCCATCATCAATGCACCAGAGGCTGCTCCTATGGCGTCCAGATGGGATGGTCGAAAACATAGAGGCAGATCAAAGCTATTACCTGGGCGAAGTGAATCACCTGGGGTTGGCAGATTTCGACAAGAACTTGGCTCACATAGGGCCATGTCCAACACCTGACTTCGACATGGCGCCAGTGCCAAATACTTTTTGTTCCCTATACCTGCATCCTGAGCATGGTTTCCAATGGGACAGAGAAGACTTGTCCCACATAGACTTCAGTGGGTTAACTGATATCCAACCAACTGGTTGGGGAAGTGAATTCAGTGATAATGACTGAGTCACAATCTTTGAAGCGAATTTCGGCTTATGTAGCCGAAACTAAGATGATAACGGCTCTCGAAGCCGAAGTGAAGTACATGGCCACACAGGCCAATGATCAACAGTTATCTGCTGCAGGTCCAGGAAAGGATTTCGATCCAGAACCCCCTGATATCATGCCAGAAGAAATGCAGGAACAGAGGCTCGACGCCATCTATGACGATGAGCCTTTGGGCTTCGAAAAGGACCCCTTGGCGAACAACATTAAAATGTTAGCGCAAGATCCTTTAGAAGAAATCAACTTAGGCGAAGGGTCAGAGAAAAGGCCAACTTACATCAGCGCCAAAATTGACCCAGAACTTAGGTTGGAAGTAATCCAATTGTTGAAAGAGTTCAAAGACTGTTTTGCATGGGATTACGACGAAATGCCTGGTCTCGACAGAGGATTGGTAGAACTTCAGTTGCCAATCAAACCTGGGAAGAAGCCAATCAAGCAAAGTCCAAGACGCTTCGCTCCAGAAATACTGTCGAAGATCAAAACGGAAGTCGAAAGACTTCTGAAATGCAAATTCATACGCGTTACAAGGTATGTCGAATGGATTGCAAACATTGTGCCAGTAATTAAGAAAAATGGTACGTTAAGGGTGTGCATAGATTTCAGAGATTTGAATGCTGCTACACCCAAAGATGAATATCCTATGCCTGTGGCGGAAATGCTAGTCGATTCTGCCGCTGGCTATGAATACCTGAGTATGCTCGATGGTTATTCAGGATATAATCAAATATTCATTGCTGAAGAGGATGTGTCGAAAACAGCTTTTCGATGCCCTGGGGCCCTAGGCACTTAAGAATGGGTAGTGATGCCTTTTGGCCTAAAGAACGCTGGGGCAACATACCAGCGAGCAATGAATACTATCTTCCATGATTTTATTAACACTTTTATGCAAGTATATATTGATGACATTGTTATAAAATCTGTTTCCAGGAAGAACCATATTGACCACCTTCGACAATCATTCGAAAGAATGAGAGAACATGGTCTGAAGATGAACCCTTTGAAGTGTGCATTCTGTGTGAAAGCTGGAGATTTCTTGGGCTTCGTTGTCCACAAGAAAGGAATCGAAATCAACCAGAACAAGACGAAGGCAATTCTGGAAGCGAAAGCGCCATCGAATAAGAAGGAACTGCAATCTCTGTTAGGCAAGATAAATTTCTTAAGGAGGTTTATATCTAACCTAAGTGGGAAAGCTCAGGCCTTTTCACCCTTACTTCGACTGAATAAAGAGGGGTTCGAATGGGGGCAAGAGCAACAAGAAGCCTTCGACAAAATCAAAGGGTACCTCACCAAGCCACCTATTTTGGTGCCTCCTCGTAGCAATAGGAGTATGAGATTGTACATAGCTGCATCCGACAAAACTTTGGGAAGCATGTTAGCCCAAGAAGATGAGAATGGAGTCGAAAGACCCATTTACTATCTTAGTAGAGTTTTGAACGACGCAGAAACTAGATATAGTGAAGTTGAGAAATTGTGTCTATGTCTGTATTTCTCTTGTACAAAACTCAAGCAATATATAAAACCAGTTGATGTGTATGTTTCATCTCATTTTGATGTTTTCAAGTATATGTTGTCGAAACCTATCTTGCATAGTCGAATTGGCAAGTGGGCATTAGCATTAACTGAATACTCCTTGACCTTTATGCCTCTTAAGGCAGTGAAAGGACAAGTGGTTGTGGACTTTATAGTCGACCACTCAATTCAAGTTGAGGATATTAATTATGTGGAGATAGAACCTTGGAAATTCTACTTCGATGGTTCCAGCCATAAAGATGGAACAGGGGTAGGAGTCTTGATCATTTCTCCAGAAAAAATTCCAACAACATTCAAGTACAAGATCTCAGGTTCTTGTTCGAACAATGAGGCTGAGTATGAAGCTCTAATTACTGGCCTTGAGATATTGTTGGAATTGGGGGCAACTCGAGTCGAAATAATGGGAGACTCAGAGTTAGTCATTAAGCAAGTCACAAAGGAATATAAATGCATAAGAGAAAATCTCATTGTGTACTTTGTGATAGCGAATCGTTTATTGAAAAAATTTGAAATGGTCAATATTCGACACATACCCAGAGTGGAAAATCAAATAGCCAACGACTTGGCACAAATTGCATCTGGGTATAAGATTTCAAAAACGAGATTACAAAGAGCAATCGAAGTTCGAGAAAAGATAAAAGCAACTTGTCTATCACCAACAGACTTGGAATCGACGAGACTAGGATATGCTGATCAAAGTAACTTCGAAATTTCGTTCATAGATAATTTGTCAGAACAAGATTGGAGGAAACCCATTGTGGATTATCTTCAAAATCCAGGAGCTTCGACAGAACGAAAAACAAAGTACAGGGCGTTGAGTTATGTACTCATGGGTAATGAATTATTCAAGAAGACGCCTGAAGGGGTATTGTTAAAATGTTTAAGTGAAACTGAGGCATACATAGCCCTTTCGACTACGCACGCTGGAGCATGTGGGGCTCACCAAGCAGGCCATAAGATGAAATGGTTGTTGTTTCGACAAGGACTATACTGGCCCACTATGCTGAAAGATTGTGTTGAGTTCGCTAAAGGTTGCCAAGAATGTCAAGTCCATACAGGCATCCAACATGTACCAGCAAGCGAACTTCAATCGATAGTGAAGCCTTGGCCTTTTAGGGGATAGGCGTTGGACCTCATTGGAGAGATTCGACCAGCATCATCAAAGAGTCAGAAATACATACTGGTAGGCATTGATTATTTTACTAAGTGGATCGAAGCTATCCCTTTAGTCAATGTAGACCAAGAAAATGTCATTGAATTTATTCAAAAGAACATTATCTTTAGGTATGGAATCCCTGAGACTATAACTACTGATCAAGGATCAGTTTTCACTGGTCGAAAGATGCAAGAATTCGCTCAGGAAACAGGTTTCAAACTCCTAACATCAACGCCTTATTATGCACAGGCAAATGGTCAAGTCGAAGCAGCAAACAAAGTAGTGATTGGCTTGATAAAAAAGCATGTTGGGAAGAAACCAAAGAATTGACATAAGACGTTAGACCAGATTTTGTGGGCTTGTCGAACGTCCCCAAAAGAAGCCACAGGTACAACACCATATAGGCTAACTTTTGGCCATGATGCAGTGTTGCCAGCAGAAATTTGTCTTCAATCTGCAAGGGTTCAGAGACATTATGATATTCCCTCTGAAATTTATTGGAATATGATGTTAGACGAACTAGTGGATTTAGACGAAGAAAGATTGCGCCCTCTTGACCTACTCAGGCTTCAGAAGAAAAGAGTAGAAGACTCTTATAACAAAAAGGTGAAACCTAAGGTATTTTCGCCTGAAGAACTAGTTTGGAAGGTGATTCTTCCCATGGATCGAAGGGATCGAAGCATGGGGAAATGGTCACCCAAATGGGAAGGACCATTCAGAGTTATCCATACTTTTTCTGGTGGAGCCTATGAAGTCGAAGAGCTAGGTGAAGATAAAAGGCTCTTAAGAGTAAATGGTAAATATTTGAAAAAATACAAACCTACACTCCAAGAGATAAAAATAAAATAACAAAGTAATGACTAAATTAACCATAAAAAAGCCAAAATGGAAATTTTTTATAATTTAGCCAAGATGGCAATGTTGTCGAATACATATTACAAAATATGGTTAAAAAGCTGAATCAATCAGAAGGGAATGGAGTCCTTGAGTCGAAGATATTTGATTTGCTGCAGCTCCAATCTTTTGTTGCACCAGGCATTCGCCTGCACAAGCTTGGCAATCTGATCGTCGAAGCCTTGGGCTTTCTCAGCAAATTCTAGGCCTTGTGCGATTTCAGTTTGACTCTCGGTGTCTGGGACGGTCGAGAGAAGTTCCTCCTTGCGCATAGTATTGGCATTTATCTTAGCCTCTATTTCTTCGATTTGCGCCCTGAAGGAAGCATTCTCTCGATCGATGGCATCAACTTCTTCTTGTTTAGATGCTTTTTGCTTCGACAACTCCGCAATTCGAGAAGTTGTCTCCGAAACAGCAGTCCATGCAGAAGAGCTTTTGCCATATAACACTTCAAGTTGGCTATTAAAGCCCCTTTGTCGCCGATAATCAGCTGAGACTTGATCAATAATGGAGTGTAACTCCATGATAAAGCCTGAGACTTCTGGAGGCACAGCTAACAAGTCTACGGCATTCAAAACAGGCCCCAAATATGATGGAGCAGTAGGGTCCCCCTCCAAAGCTTTCATCAAGTCCTTCTTGAAAAACTGAGCCTTAACCTTCGTCAAAGCCTCATCGAGAGGAGAAGTTTCAGTAGACTTCCCCGACAGGGTAGGAACCTCCTGGCTAGCGTCAGACGAACTCTTGCTCTCGATGATGGCGTTCAGATAGCTAACAGGATCAGTTTGCTTCAAGAGTTCTAAGTCCTCTTTCGACCTGTGCTTTGTTGAGGTAACAGCCCTTGCAACAACATTGTCTTGGGTTTGAGGCTGTTGAGTGACAGTTGCCTCGACTTGATTCCCTTCGACTCGGACTGCAACAGTACCAGCGTCATCATGGTGCCCTTCGCCAGCGTCATCATGGTGCCCTTCGCCAGCGTCACCTTGGTTCTCTTCGCCAGCGGCACCTTGATCCTCTTCGCCAGCGTTGCCGTGGTCCCCTTTGTCACGATTCTCTTCCGACAGATCCACCACCTGAATCTCTTTTGGCTGTTGCTCTTCTGTTTGAGGATCTTCTGCTGGTTTTTCTGCCGTCTCAGCATTGGCCTCATTTATTTCAGTATGGGCTTCATCGTTCGCCAAGTCTTTTTCTTGTGGCCTGCTGATTTCAGCAGACTCTAATGTTTCAGAAGTCCTTGGCGGTGAGCTTTCAGTGGTGTCCTGAAAAGAGAAGCAGAAGAATCTTCAAAATTCGAAAGAGTCATAGTCGAATGTAGGTATCGGCACTTGAATTACAAAGAGATCTAAGAGATTACCTGTAAATTAGCTTCAGCCCCAAGGCTGGAATTGTCGCTTTCGACAGGCTTATTGAGAAGAACGTTTAATTCCTCCTCCGTTGGCTCCTCAATGATTACTGGAGGTGGCCTGGGCTTTCTCCCAGCGACCTTTATTCTAATTGTTCGACCAGCAGCCTCAGGAAGAGGAACGTCCTTCTTCAGCTTTCGCCTCTTTAGAGGAGCAGGGGGAGAATCATCTTCTTCATCGCTCCCGGATTCGACCGTCAGTGCTGGCCGTTTCTTGGGCGAAGGTGCCTAAAAAACCAATGGGAATTCGATTTAGCAATTGCATCAAAAGTCAAAACCAGAAGAAAATAATGAAAGTCTGGTTACCGATACAGAAGGCTTTTTCGAAGGGCCTTCCCCCTGTTGGTTTGTTGTGGTCTTCGCCGGTGCTATAGTCTTTGCCGGCGGTGGAGGTTTTGTTAAGGGGCCTCCTCCCTGTTGGCCTTCTGCAGCCTTCTTGGCTGCAGGCTTTCGAACAACTGAAAGCAGATAAAATAATTAACAGGCTAGCAGTCGAAAGAGAAAGACAAAGTAATTTGAAAGGATGAACTTACATTTCTTTATTTTGTCCAAGACAAGGACAAAAGATTTCTGAAGCTCATCCACGAAGTCCTTCTCGTCGAAAAACTCCTCAGCGTAATAACTTTTCCACCACTCCTCGAAGGATGGTGAGCAAAGAAAGTTAAGCTGGTAGTCAAACAACGAAAGAACTGTTCGACCAACATATCTTCCGATATGTTTAGTGGCAGCTTCTTCGGTGTAGTCGTTGCAGAAGTATAACATAGACTTCTCCCTTGGAAAAATTGGAGAAGGTAGTGTTTGAATAATACCAAACTGGCGAGACACCAGGTTTGGTTGATATGCAATCAGACTCAAGTGAGTCTTAGAGCTCCTGAATCGAAGAGGCATGATTCTTGGTGTGAGGAATGCCTCCCACATTGTTGTATGTTCGTTAACCTGAGGACCACTCGACGTCCTAGGATGTGGCCTTGTGAACCACTCTGGGCCAACCTTCCGTCGAGCAAACGGAGCCATAGTCGAAGCAAACTCTTTCCTTCTAGCAAACATCAGAACGAAGTTTGTGAAAGTTTGCTGAAGCTCCAGTCCATCTTCCATTGGAGTCAACAGAGCCAGTCTGGTTCCTTCGACACGTCTGTTCGCTATCTCTGGAGCCTGCTCATTTATTTGAATTTTCTTAGGCAAGAAAGATTCGAAGGTGGCATTGAGCCACAGTTGGAGCAGCCAAAAAGGTCCAGCAAGCAGCAGACTGGCCCTGTTCTCGATAATCTTCAGAAGAGTCGCTCCATTACTAATCGACTCATACAGGCTAGCCAAAATCAATTCTGCCAAACAGATATTTTGGCCATGATGGAGTTGAGTGGCGAGAGTGACCATCTTCTTGGTCACCTGTAAGGACTTGGAGCAAAACACAAAGCGTGTCAGCCATAAGGCTAGAAACGCAATGTGTTCGACATCCGACACAACATCTGTCGACCTGTCGTGGTAGTGATTGATGAAGGTGGTGTAGGTTGGTTTTGTGGCAGAGAATCCAATTTGATCCTCCGACATCTCCTCCGGGTCGAAGTAGTCCCCGGTGGGTCGAAGGCCAGTGATAGCGGCCACATCGAAGAGTGTAGGAGTCAGTATTCCACAGGGAAGATGGAAAGTGAAATGGGTGTAGTCCCAGAAGAGGAGAGAAGCTATCAACATCTCTGGGGAATAGTTAAGACCTGTCTTCGACAGCATGACCAGGTCGAATATCCCCATGTCTTTCCAGATCGAAGCTTGGCGTTTCTCCATTTTTTCCAGCCAAGCACTGTAATCAGGAGTAAGGCTAGGGCCAGACCTGAAAGCCCTAACACCTTTGTTGAAGAAACGGAGGTCGATTTTCTCTTTAGCAGGGTCTTCATTATCCTCTGCATCTTTCTTGGAGCATGCAACCGGTTTGAGTCTCTCAACTACCGGAAAATAACTCTTGATCTTCATGGCCTCAGAAATGCTTGGGTACAATGGGCCAGACATAGCAAAGATCTGGTTGGAATATCCAACCAGGATCATAAGGTGGCGTGAGTAAGCATCACGTACAGCGATATCCAAAGGTTCAGGGACCCTTCGTTGTCCCGTGGAAGTCACTACTGGAGCGGTGACTAAAACCCTAGGTTTGACGTTTCCAGATGGTGCGTTGGTGCTAGGAGCATTGGAAGAACCAGATGCCATTGTTAGTGGTGAGGATGAAGACGAAGTGAAGAAAAGAGGTTTTGCAAAGTTGACAAGTTTGTATGCAAATGGAGAAGTCTGAAAGCTAGATAGCGTAAAAAGTCCCACAATGGGTACTTACTGCTATTTATAGTAGTGGGGGAAAATCCCCAAAATCGAGGACATTAAATGCCATTTAATGTTGCAGAAGGTAGTGGGACACGTGGCGTCTCCCTGTTGTTTTAGCCGTTCTGCAGAAATGGAGGGGTGCAGCGTGCGCCCTCGTTTTTGGGAATTGTCATAATGACAAATTCTGAAATGACGTTTGGCACACTGCACGCCGTACTGAGGTGACGTCTTAGGTACGGATAAATGATGGTTTTTCTTGGGATTGTCAGTGGTTGGTAGAAGACAACAAAAAGTGCACAATTTAATTTGTGACTAAGCATGAAAAGACAGGTGTCGAATGGCGTTTCAAAGAATGCCTTTTTCTTTCAGAGTCGAAATAAGGCATTCTTGGGGGGCAATTTGTTGGCTCCTAAATTCGACACCCTTGTTTCATTAATGTCAGCCATTAAAGCTGAAGGATGTTTTCGACCAGCTAGGTCCGTCGAAATGCCCATCGAAAGATGGCAAGGTACTTAGAAGATTTCTTCCAAGAGAGAAGTTGGTTGTCTTTGACGTCGAAGGTGTTTCTTGTCGAGGATGCTTCTCGACGAAGGTGTTCGATGGTTCAGAGTGGAATGGTTTGAAGTTCAAGCGTTTGGAGGGAAAACGGTTTCCAGCGGTTACCAAGTGCAACATGCAAAGATCTGGGGGGTCGAACGTTGAGAACGTGCCAAGTGGAATCATCTCGAAGCAGTGTAACTGCCCGACGGTTACTTGGGATATTTTAGTATAAATAGTAGTAGTTCACGCAGTTTCTCGCGGGTGTTCACAATTATATACAAAGTCACTCATATAGATTCGAGTACCCAGCGTGTGAGAAAGAATTGTTGAGAAATGTATGTGTGAAACACCAACTTTATTAATCAAAGTCATTTACTTTTTCCAGAAATTTACTTGCTTTCTTCCTTACTTTCCTGTCGAAATCCTTTACTTTAAGCCTTCGTTTATTTTACCAAGCCTACTTCTTCATGCAATTTACTTAAAGCCTCTTTATTTTATTGCCATTTAATCAATATCCAATTTAATCAAAACCTCAAAATCAACCTATGTCCTAGGATCAATCTGATCGATCCTGCGAGTAACCAAATAAGTAACCATTTGGAGGATCAGCGGTTGTTTACCAATAACCACGGTAAACAACCCCACATAGTTTCCACAACGTATTGCTACTTACCTATAAGGTATCCCAAATATGGGTAGAGGATTCAAGCCCAAACAAATAACCAAAATGTAAAGCATACAAGTCAAACAAAGAAAGCAAATAAATGTGATCTAACCCTAAGGTAACCCCACTTTTAGAATTTCCCCAGCAGAGTCGCCAGTTCTGTGGTACGGTGGGAGAACTGACTTGAGGGTTTTGCGTTTGATCACATATGTTGCGGTTAGCAAGAGTCGCCACCTACTTTTCTTTTATCCAAAAGGAAAGGTGAAAAAGCACAGTATAGACCTTTGAGATTATATCTTGAGTTCGGGGGGTAGATTATGAAAAGGTAACATGTTAGCACCCTTTTCATCCATAGTTTTCCATGGGCTCTTAGTTACTTGCTAGATCACTTGCTTTTGTTTGAATGTGCTTGTGGTGTGGTTTTTGAAAGTATTTTGAAATGTAACTTTGTAATGATTCTCATTTCTATAAGAACACATACAAAGTGTTTGTTTCGAAGATTGTTCAAAAAGGTGTTTGTGAGATGTGTTTTTTGAAAGTGATTTTGAAAAGGTGTCTTTGTAATGATTCTCGTCTCTATAAGAACACATACAAAATGTTGTCTTTTGAAAATGATACAAAGTGAAAGTGTTGGTTTATAAAATGTTCTTTTTGTTGTGAGCAAGCGAGCAACTAGCAACAAATTTACCTACTCAAAAGGTCTTAAGTGTTCTTTTCTTCCTCCTTTAGATGTTGATATCTTACCATTGTTTTGGTAAGAATCCCCATCATTGGATGTGAAGGGACAGGTGCGAGACGTTTATATAGTCATAGAAGGAAACCCATGGAACGTTTTAGCAATGTCGTTTTAGGGACTAGATTGTTTACCGAAGGCAACATCGAGGGTCATCGAGGGACTACAATCTTTTATCGAGGGTCTTTTGCTAAAACGCCCATGTTCAAGGGACATGAATATTTTCTGATAGGCAACAAGTGAGATTACCCTAAGGGTGTATGTCTGAATAGTGTGTTTGATTGCATGAATTTTAGTCTTTATTAGGGTTATCTACTTGTTAATTTCATATCTTGTCATACACACCCTAATTACTAGCAATATATGAAAGTAATAAAAAGTGCGGAAAATAAATATCCTATGCTATTACAATCATTTGGGGGATGGGGTGTACAGATTTACAAATGGGGATTGCAAATAAAAATTAAATCCTAAGTTACTATTACAACCATATTGAATGGATAAGAATGTACAAGAAAATGTGAAATGGACTTGTTTTGTTTAAGAAAAGAAATAAGTTTTGTTTAAGAAAATATTTTTGATCTTTTTGTTTTAAGAAATAAAATAAAGCATGTAAAATGTAAAATGTTTTTGGTGTTTTTGATTAGTGAAAATAGAAGTGATAGCAAAAATAGTAAGGAAAAAGAAAATAGAATCAGCGCATTACTGAACTAAAAGAGATCAGAAGTTCTGACTCTGGCGTGTTAGAACAAAGTTTGAATCTACTACCCTAAGTTTAAGTTTTGATGATAACAAAATGAAAAGATATATTAATTATGTGATTCATGTAATAACTATTTGCTACCTAAAATATTACTTTCTGTTTTGCAGAAACTCTGATAGGTATCAGCAAGAGTACATCATAATCAGCATCAGAATATTGGTTATCAACATCAGCATCAGAAGATGCTATATCAGATATCAGAATCAGAAGAACAACTCACGCTTATGCTGAAGCTTGATGAACAGAACTGCGCTCAACACTCTGATCTCTGATAAAGACAACAACAGTTCATCAGCACTTAAGCAGCGTCAGAATGAGCCAAAGCCAGAACACGCTTTAAGTAGCAACGGTACTGTGCATTCAAGACGAGTTATTACCAGCAACATCATTCTAGACAAGATCTGCTTAATAAGGAAAGATTGTTATTGGCATTGAATCAGAATTATTGCTCCAACGTTCATCAATTTCAATGCTATATAAACAAGTCAATGAAGATTGAATTGACTAATGCTCTACATCATTTTACACGCCTAAAAGATATTCATCATCTTCTTATTCTCAGTTTGCTAAAAGCTCCAAAGATTCCTTACTCAATTATTTTTAGCAATCTAGTTTCCATAAGCTTAAGTTGTGTAATATCACAGTTGTGATAAACTGTTTTTGTAGAAAACATTCACACACCTAGATTTCAATTCTTTGTAAGAAAGTGATTCCTTGAGAAACCGGTTTGTGGTTTGACTCAAGAAGGCTCTAGAAGTTGCTAAAGTAGATTGTAATATTCAATTGAATATAGTGGATTAAGACCTCGTTGGAGAGAGGCGAAATCACCTTGACGGGTGGACTGGAGTAGTTTGAGATCAAACGAACCAGGATAAAAATATCGTGTTCATTGCATTGATTTTTAGTTTTACAATTCAACCCCCCTTCTTGTGTTTTTCACTTCTTCAATTGGCATCAGAGCGCCTGGTTCTGAGCTAAAACACTTAACCGTGTCAGTACAAGATCCAGCGTCAGAAAAACACAATGGCAGGAACTTATTCACACACCAACAATGACAACCATGAGGACAGAGACAGATTCAGCGGCAAACCTCCAGTCTTTGATGGAGAAAATTTTGATTACTGGAAAGACAGAATTGAAAGCTTCTTTCTGGCACATGATGTTGATCTGTGGGACATGGTGACAGATGGATACACGCACCCTGTGAATGCAAACGGTCAGAAGATTGATAGGAAAGCAATGCCTGACCAACAAAAGCGTGACTTCAAGAATCACCACAAGGCCAGAACCATCCTTCTCAGTGCCATCTCCTATGCTGAATATGAAAAGATCTCTAACAGAGACACAACAAAGAACATGTTTGACTCACTCAGAATGACGCATGAAGGCAACGTTCAGGTCAAAGAAACTAAAGCTCTTGCGCTCATTCAGAAGTATGAGGCATTCAAAATGGAAGAAAGTGAATCCATTGAAACAATGTTCTCAAGATTCCAAATTCTGGTAGCTGGTCTCAAGGTTCTGGACAAAGGATACTCCATTGCTGATCACGTCAAGAAGATAATCAGAAGCTTACCAAAGCAGTGGAGACCAATGGTTACAGCTCTGAAGCTAGCAAAAGATCTCAACAAAATTTCTCTGGAGGAACTTATCAGCTCCCTCAGAAGTCATGAGATAGAGCTAGAAGCTGATGAACCTCAGAATCAAGGTAAGTCTTTAGCATTAAAATCTAACAAAAAATCTGATTCTAAAGTTTTGCAGGCAGTTGAAGAAACATCTGATGGATCCTCATCAGAAGAAGACGAACTTTCTCTCCTCTCCAGAAGAGTGAATCAACTGTGGAAGCAGAGGAAAAGGAAGTTCAGGAATCCCAGAAGATCTGATAAGAACGAGTCTTATTCCAGATACAGAAGGACAGATTCTTCCTCTGGATACAGAAGATCTGAAGGCTCTTCAGGAAGCAGAAAGCCAAACACCAAGGACATCATCTGCTATGAGTGCAATGAGCAAGGACACTACAAGAGTGACTGCCCAAAGCTTCAGAGGGAAAAGCCCAAAAAGAAGTTTGGAAGAGAAAAGAAGAAAAGTCTCATGGCTACATGGGATGACTCTAACTCGTCTGAAGCTGACTCAGAATCAGATGATGAGAGAGCCAACATAGCTCTCATGGCCAACATTTCAGAAGATAGTGAAGCTTCTGAATCAGACTCATAATCAGATACTGAAGAGGTATTTCCTGACTTTGCTGTTAATTTTACCAAGGCTGAACTTGCTGAAAGCCTTAATGAAATTTTGGAAAGGTATCAGCAGATTAGAGTTAAATTCAGAAACCTGAAAAGGAATCTTGAATCTGACTCTGATAAGACTGAGAGTCTTAAATTGGAAAATTTTGAGCTGAGAAATAAAATTTCAAAATTAGAAAATGTTTTACAAAACTTTCAGAAGGAACCAATTTCTGAAACTCCCACCAGTGCTGATGAGATCATCAAGGAGTATGATCACAATTTCCAGAAGTTCCTTGCTAAAAGCATAGATAGAAGCAAAATGGCTTCAATGATCTATGGAGTTAGCAGTAACGGCAGGAAGGGAATAGGATACCAAGGTAAGGTTCCTACACCAAAGAATGTCATGGATTTAACCATTAAACACACTCCTCTGAACTCACATTTTGTGTATGGTCACACACATGATATTAAATACACTAGCAGTAAGTATTCTGTGAAACCAAAATTCAACCAGAGTTTTGGTAAATCTAACAAATCAGGACCCAAGAAAATCTGGGTACCTAAGGATAAAATAATACATGTTGTAGATATCTTTAGCAGCAAATCAGAAACACCAGTCATGGTACCTGGACTCTGGCTGCTCGCGACACATGACGGGAAGAAGGCATATGTTCCAAAGCCTGGAACTTAAGCCTGGAGGCCACGTTGGCTTTGGAGGCAATCAGAGGGGAAAGATAATTGGCTCTGGAACTGTAGGTAATGGAAATCTTCCATCTATTAATAATGTTCTGCTAGTAGATGGATTAATGCATAATCTGTTATCCATAAGTCAATTAAGTGATAACGGTTATGATATAATCTTTAATCATAAATCATGTAAAGCTGTTAGTCAGAAAGATGGGACTATCCTGTTTAATGGAAAGAGGAAAAACAACATTTACAAAATCAAACTTTCTGAACTGAAAAGTCAGAATGTAAAGTGTCTTCTGTCTGTTAACAACGAGCAGTGGATCTGGCACAGAAGATTGGGGCATGTTAGTATGAGAAGAATATCTCAGATTAACAAACTCAATCTGGTCAGAGGACTTCCTAATTTGAAGTTCAATTCAAATGCTCTGTGTGAAGCATGTCAGAAAGGCAAGTTTGCAAAACCTTCTTTTAAATCTAAAAATGTTGTTTCTACCTCTAAGCCATTAGAACTTCTGCACATTGACTTATTTGGACCAGTTAAAACTGCTTCAGTCAGTGGCAAGAAGTATGGGTTAGTAATCGTAGATGACTATAGCAGATGGACATGGGTAAAGTTCTTAAGACACAAGGACGAGTCACACTCTGTGTTTGTTACCTTATGTAACCAAGTTCAGAATGAAAAGGATCTTAGAATCGTTAAAGTCAGAAGTGATCATGGTGGAGAGTTTGAAAACAAAGATTTTGAGTCATTCTTTAATGACAGAGGCATTCTGCATGATTTCTCTTGTCCTAGAACTCCCCAACAAAATGGAGTTGTAGAACGAAAGAACAGAACGTTGCAAGAAATGGCCAGAACCATGACCAATGAGACAAACGTTGCTAAGATCTTCTGGGCAGAGGCAATAAACACAGCGTGCTACATTCAGAATAGAATCTCAATAAGACCTATTCTGGAAAAGACTCCATATGAATTGTGGAAGAACAGAAAGACCAACATTTCATATTTTCATCCATTTGGATGTACCTGTTTTATGTTAAATACAAAGAATTATTTGAACAAGTTTGACTCTAAAGCACAGAAGTGTATCATGTTAGGATACTCTGAACGCTCAAGAGGGTACAGAGTATACGATACAGAAACACAGATTGTGGAAGAATCAATCAGTGTTCGTTTTGATGATAAGCTTGACTCTGAAAAGTCAAAGCAGAATGAAGTTTTTGCAGGTATGGAAATTGAATTTACAGGTTCTGAAGACAAGCCATCAGAAGCTCTCAACACAGACACTCCTTCAACGTCTGAAAGGAGCACTGCTAGCAATCCTACAACAGCTGCTGATCAACCTCAGAAGAGATTACCCAGAAGCAGCTTGGATCACCCAGAAGAAACTATCTTAGGAAGAAAGGAAGATCCAATCAGAACAAGAGCAAGCTTCAGAAACTCTGAAGAAACCCTCATGGGACTTGTGTCTCTGATTGAACCTTCTTCTATTGATGAAGCACTTATGGACAACGACTGGATTCTAGCAATGCAAGAAGAGCTGAATCAATTCACCAGAAATGACGTATGGGATCTTGTTCCCAGACCAAAAGGATTCAACGTCATTGGAACAAGATGGGTGTTCAGAAACAAGCTAAATGAACAAGGTGAAGTCATCAGAAACAAAGCACGACTGGTAGCACAAGGTTATAGTCAGCAAGAGGGAATAGACTATACAGAAACCTTTGCTCCAGTTGCCAGGTTAGAATCTATCAGACTTTTAATTTCATTTGCTGTTAATAGAGGCATCACTCTGTATCAGATGGATGTCAAGAGTGCATTCTTAAATGGGTATATAGAAGAAGAGGTTTATGTGCACCAACCCCCTGGCTTTGAAAATACAAAACATCCAGAACATGTTTTCAAACTAAAGAAGTCACTATATGGTCTGAAACAAGCTCCCAGAGCTTGGTATGAAAGACTAAGTAACTTTCTGTTAGAAAATGAATTCACCAGAGGGAAGGTGGACACTACCTTATTCTATAAGTCAGTTAAGAATGACATCTTAGTCTGTCAAATTTATGTTGATGATATTATTTTTGGATCTACTAATCCTTCTCTTGGAAGAAAATTTGCTAAGTGTATGCAGGCAGAATTTAAGATGAGTCTCATGGGGGAACTGAAATTCTTTCTAGGAATTCAGATCAATCAAACTCCAGAGGGAACTTACATTCATCAGAGAAAATATATCAGAGATCTTCTGAAGAAATTTGACCTCTCAGAATGTAAGCCATCAAAGATTCCAATGCATCCCACGTACATTATGGAAAGAGAAGAGGTAAGCAAAAAGGTAGAACAGAAGGTCTACAGAGGTATGATTGGTTCTCTCCTTTATCTGACAGCTTCAAGACCTGATATCTTATTCAGCGTATGTATTTGTGCTAGATTCCAATCAGATCCTAGAGAATCTCACTTAACAGCTGTTAAGCGAATTTTCAAGTATCTGAAAGGTACTACTAATCTGGGTTTATTTTATAGAAAATCTAGTGATTACAGCTTAGTAGGCTACTGCGATGCTGACTTTGCTGGAGACAGAGTAGAGTGTAAAAGTACTTCTGGAAGTTGCCAGTTTCTGGGAGACAATCTGATCTCTTGGTCCAGCAAAAGGCAATCCACAATTGTGCTATCAACATCAGAAGCTGAGTACATAGCAGCAGCAGGATGTAGCACACAAATGCTCTGGATGAAAAGTCAGCTTGAAGACTTCCAGATTTTTGAGAGTAACATCCCTATACTCTGTGACAATACTTCTGCTATTTGCTTAAGTAAGAATCCCATTTTACATTCCAGAGCTAAGCATATAGAAATAAAACATCACTTCATTAGGGACTACATTCAGAAAGGAATTTTGAACTTAAAATATATAGATACAGACCATCAATGGGCTGATATCTTCACTAAACCCCTTTCTGAAGATAGGTTCAATTTCATTCTGAAACATCTCAGCATGAAAATCTGCCCAGAGTGAAAATGTTTTAATTCCATATATTATCTTTCAGAATGTATTTGTTTTACTGTGAACTTCTGATCAATCTCTTTTCAGAAAGAAAGAACATGCAGATTGTATCAGATGCTAGTCTTAAAAGATCTGAGCGTTTCAGCTCAAGGATAGACGTGCTGATCACTAAATCAAACAAGTGTCATCCAATCATCAGCAAATCTCTGAAGCAGAACGCGTGCACGCTTCTGAGAAGGCAAAATGCTGATTGGGTGCATTGAGACACATGTATGGTAACCGTTTCAAGTATCTTTCTCAAATCCCCCAAAATCAGCAAGCATTAAATGAAAGTAATCATGTTTTAAAACGTAATCATGATTTTATTTTCTCTTTCTTGAAACCGTTTACACTTTCAAAAAATTTCTTAAATCTATTTAAGCACTTTATCTTCTCACATTAATCCTTTACCGTTTCTCATTATCTCTCAAATATTTTCTACATTTTCTCTGTGTTCATCTCTTTCAAACTTAAACCCATTTTCTCAGTTTTCTCAGAAAAACCCTAAGTGTGAACATGACAACCTCCAACAATGCTTCTGCAGGTTCTCAGAAGAAAGATTCCTCTGAAAAGTACCAAGTTCCATTCAGAACACTCCTTACACCAGTGAAGAATCTAGAAGTGTTGTCTGAACTGATTATTGACTTTGGCAGTCTGAAAGAGAATGGTTTTGACTTGACAGAAGAAGTTAGGGCACAGAAATGGGAGAGATATTTTGACAGGTTGGTTGGACCAACGTTCCTAGTTTTAGTCAAGGAGTTCTGGATTCATGCGTCCTCTTCAACGCATTAAGTCACCTCCTACATAATGGGAAAGAAGATTGTGATCACTGAGGATCACATAGCAAAATTGATTGGTTACAGTGGCGGTGGCGTCCGCTGTATTGATATGGCTGAAAGATGCTCTGACGTTGGTGTCATAGCAGAACAGATTTTCACCCTTGGGGTGCCCAGCAGCAAAATCAGAGACCTAAAGGATCACCAGAGTTTGGGCGAAGATCATTCTGAGGTGCTTTAATCATAGGAAGCCAACAAGTTCCCCTGATTATATAAATATAGATCAGCAGTTTCTGATCTACTTTATTAATCAGAAGGTAAAAATCAACTTGGCTCATCTTCTGTTTAATCATCTCAGAACAAGCGTCAAGGAGACCAGGGAAGAAGAAAGAACAAAGAGGGTTTGGATACCCTTTGGAAGGTTAATATCAGATATTCTGACTGAGAATAGGCTGATAGAGCACCTTATAGAAGCTCAGGAGTTAAGCACTATTGAACCAACTGTTGGCAAGCCTCTAAACGCGAAGAATCTGAAGAAAATGAAATTAATAGAGAATATCAGAAAGGAACCCAGCGTTACTCCTATTGCTGACATCACCAACAGAAGAGTCCCACTGAGCGACTTTCCATTATTTTCTGAGATAGAATCTAAACCAGTGGTGGTTCTCAGATACTTGGACGCGTGCAAGGCTGATGGTACAGATCCCAAGCTGAATATAAAAGATCTGCACCAACCTCAACCAGAAGTTACACTGAAGAAGACGAAGAAAAGGAAGGCCACTTCAGAAGGAACATCCCAGCAGACTCCCAAGAAAAGAGGTAATTTATCTGCTGCTTCTGTTTTAAATTATTCTGCTATTCCAACATCAATCCCAAATCCAGCTTCACATGAAATTCCAATCCCCATACCAACAATAGATGAAACCGAACCAGAAGATGACCCTTCTAAGTCACTGAATCTCAGAAGACCCCGCACCAAACATCTCAAACCAACAACTTCAACAACATCAGAACTTGACAAAGTTCTGTCTGACATTGATCAACGTGTTTCTGATCACCTCTCAAATAATCCAAACACTGAACCAGAAATTTCCCACTCTCCTCAACCAGAACAACCTCTCTCACCCATACCAGAAGAACCACAAATTCCTGAACAACCATAAATTCCTCCTCCTTCTCCACAACCAGCAATTCCTTCTCCCTCTCCTCAACCAGAAATTCATCCACCATCACCTCAACCATCACCTCCTCTATCACCTCCTCAACCTGAGTTTCATCATTCTGAAACACCATCACCTCCATCTCCTGAACCTCATTCTCCTCAATCCTCTGAGCCACAACCTCTGGCAATTCAGCTGCCATGTGGAACAACTGTAACCATGGCCCAACTGCCATCCTCGCCAGAAACTACCCCTCCAAATACTCCAAAAACCCCACACAGTCCAATTATTATCTCTGACTCTCCCACTCCATCTCCCAAACAAACATCTCCCAAAAAAACTACAGAAGACCCCAACAGGACCATCATCAATTTAACAATCCTTGACCGTCTTGCTGATCTCAAACATAAAATAGCCATTCCAAAACCAAAACAGCCAGATGTTGGCTCTGGCATTGTGAATTTTGAAACAGGTTTGCAGCAATGGATTGCTTCTCTGAAGCAAGTCTGTCCTGGAATAATTGATCCTGCTTCCTCAGACCAGCTCTGGTCACGTTTCAGAATATGGGTACGTGCTGAAGCCCTCAAGTTGCAGGATATCAACTATGAGCAGGCACAACAGAACTTCAGCAAGCTGCTGAAGGAAGTTGAAAGTCAGCTGCTACAGGAAGACGTGCTCCTTCTGGATAGTGAGCCATGGTCTGAGAAGCGTCCAGTTTCAAAAGTGAAGCTAGAAGATGATCAGACAATTCAATATGAAGTCAGTCAAGCTGAAGATGTTGTAGAAAGCTCTCAGAAGCTTCCTGCTTCTGATGTTTCTCAAGCTGCCTTGGACAGGCAGACTCTGGAAGAGCTGAAGCTGAATGATATTCATCTGCAGCAAAGAATGGATGAAAATGATCAGAAGATGAAGGAAAGGATGGATGTGCAGGACAACAAGATAGATACAGTAGTCAGCATGGTGCACAAGCAGACTGAAACTGCTGATCAGATTAAGGCAATGCTGGAGACTCTGTTCACACGCTTTCCTCCCCAACCTTAGTTTTTCATTCATGATATTTTCAATGTTTTTCTTTGCATATCTTTTGTACTGTTTTGTCTGGCTCTGAATATTTTAATATAATAAGTTTTTCTGCTCTAATCGTTTTAGCACACCACTTACACTTTTTGATTGCTGACAAAAAGGGGGAGAACAAGAATGATATTTTTTAATAACGGATTACTGAGACAAAAAGTCTCAAACATTCTAACTCTGATATACTTGAATGTTTTCTGTTTTTGCATAAGTCTACAGGTACAAGAATGCTTTCTGATACACTGAAGACCAAAGCCCTGATACTCTGATCCAAAGCAAAGCTCTGATAAAGCTCTGATATTCTGATCTGAAGTTCTGATAGTCAAAGCTCTAACATTATGATGTTCAAGAATTCAATAAAGATCTGATCCTGAAGAACTCTTGGAATTAAAAAGGGAAGTAATAAATTCAGGGGGAGTATCTCCGATCCTATCTCTGATATCTCTTTATCCCTTATCCTTGATAACTCCTTATTTAATTCTCATGCAACTTATCACTTAATTATCTCTGATGCTTTTTCACGCTATTTTCAATTAAAAAATATCTAGTTTTTGTCATCATCAAAAAGGAGGAGATTGTTAGAACCAAGTTTGAATCTACTACCCTAAGTTTAAGTTTTGATGATAACAAAATGAAAAGATATATTAATTATGTGATTCATGTAATAACTATTTGCTACCTAAAATATTACTTTCTGTTTTGCAGAAACTCTGATAGGTATCAGCAAGAGTACATCATAATCAGCATCAGAATATTGGTTATCAACATCAGCATCAGAAGATGCTATATCAGATATCAGAATCAGAAGAACAACTCACGCTTATGCTGAAGCTTGATGAACAGAAATGCGCTCAACACTCTGATCTCTGATAAAGACAACAACAGTTCATCAACACTTAAGCAGCGTCAGAATGAGCCAAAGCCAGAACACGCTTTAAGTAGCAACGGTACTGTGCATTCAAGATGAGTTATTACCAACGGCATCATTCCAGACAAGATCTGCTTAATAAGGAAATATTGTTATTGGCATTGAATCAGAATTATTGCTCCAACGTTCATCAATTTCAATGCTATATAAACAAGTCAATGAAGATTGAATTGGGTAATGCTCTACATCATTTTACACGCCTAAAAGCTATTCATCATCTTCTTATTCTCAGTTTGCTAAAAGCTCCAAAGATTCCTTACTCAATTATTTTTAGCAATCTAGTTTCCATAATCTTAAGTTGTGTAATATCACAGTTGTGATAAACTGTTTTTGTAGAAAACATTCACACACCTAGATTTCAATTCTTTGTAAGAAAGTGATTCCTTGAGAAACCGGTTTGTGGTTTGACTCAAGAAGGCTCTAGCAGTTGCTAAAGCAGATTGTAATATTCAGTTGAATATAGTGGATTAAGACCTCGTTGGAGAGAGGCGAAATCACCTTGACGGGTGGACTGGAGTAGTTTGAGATCAAACGAACCAGGATAAAAATATCGTGTTCATTGCATTGATTTTCAGTTTTACAATTCAACCCCCCTTCTTGTGTTTTTCACTTCTTCATGGCGTGCTGTAAAAACAGAAATCACATTAGTAGAAATAGATAAAGTCAGAAGTTCTGGGTCCAATGGGAACAAAAAAGATTTTAGAAGTTCGGATGCCACTGGCAGAACTTCGTCTCCCTCTCCATGCTAGTCAGAACATCTGCAATCTAGTCATTTCTCAACAAAACAGAAGATGCGCATATAACAGTTATGGCAGGTTTCATAATGTTTCAGAAATGAGAGATATCAGAACTATAAACTAGAAGCAAGCATGAATTTTCTAATCCTAATTCTGAGTCCTAATTTCTTCAAGAAGTTCTGGACTGAAATTCTCCCTACTTAGGCAAACATACATGGAATATATGAATATATACTGAATCAGAGTCAGGATGTCTACATTGTGTTTTTGAACGTGCAAATCTAGAAATGTTTAAGTAATATGACGAGAGTCAACAGAAGCTTCCCTTGTAGCTGGAAAATGTTCTGTGAACTGGAGTCTGGTTCTGACTGCTTGTGATGTTCTGACCAGCTTCCTTACGTGCTTAGTAGGCTGGAAACTTTTAACGTGGGCTGTGAATGATTGAAAAATTCTAGAATAGCCAAGGAGAAAAGTTCTGACTTCTTTGAGAGGGATGAGATGGAGAGTGTGTTACAGTTTGACTATAGACGTTAGGATGGCTTCTGAATGTATATCAAAAACTGCATGGATGGCTTTGGTCAAGAAACACTTGAGGAAAAAAATGGAGTCTGAATGCAAGAATCAAAAGCTAACAGGTTTTGTATTTTTGTGTTTGCAGTTTTGGACTCTTGGAACTTTAGCAGGGGCTCAAGGCTTTTTCTTTCTCAATTTTTTTTACAGTTGCCAATAAAGTCCAATTTATAGGCAAAGGTTTAGTAGCTTGGAGAGGTCAAGGGGCACAACCATCATATGCTAGGCGCTGACTTGTTCTTGAAGTAAGTCCAAATAAGTATGGTGGTTAGCAGTTTTAGCAGCGCCTAAGCTGGATTTGTAAGCAGGAATTAAGAAAAGGTAACCTCAAAAGCAAAAGCAACGTATTGATCATAAGTTCAGCTTCAGTGTAACTTAGAATAGACATCCAACTTCTGATCTTTGTATCTCCTTGCTCCAGCATGTTCTGAAGAGGCTCTCATACTTTCCAGGAAGCTTGCAACACGCCTTGTAAACCTTCTTTGAATTACCCTTGCAAACTATGACTAAATCTTTGTGAAAACTGGCCCAGAAGTTGTAACCAAACTCTGTCTTGGAACTGTCCAGAATTTGCTGAGTTCTTCAGTTTCATGGACGTGTCTTTGAGGAGTCATAACTTGAAATCCCAGCATTTCTAGGAGAAGTTTTATTCTGCAATGTTTCAGATCTTATTGGAGTCCATAACTCTTGTGTTAGAAGTTCTTCCAGAATTAACTTCAATCATGGTGAAAATCTGGCCAGAAGTTCTGAGCTTGTCATATTTCTTAAACACTTAGAAAAATTCTAAGTATTTTGAAATTTGACTTTTCCAAAGTAATTTTGACTTTTGAATTTCTTGATGAGACAAACTTCATATTTAAACATGTCTTGATTAAATATGATTCTTGAAACTTGATTTTGATCCAAAAGTCAAAGTTTGACCTTTTAGTATGCAAATGACCATTTTACCCTTGTGAATGACTTTCTTGGAAAATTTGTAATTCAAGGCTTGAAATTGGATGGGAACAAACCTGAGGGTCCAGGGTGATCTTTTGAGAAATTTCTTGAGAAATGAGAGGGAAAATTTTGGGGTACAACAGTGATGAGGTGAGAGCGCAGGGTGAGCGCACTGGGCTGGCTTGCAGAAATCTATAAACAAGGAAAACATTTGAAAAAAAGATTAAAATACCAGGGGCAGTGATCGAACCCGTGCCCTGGTGTACTAACTCCTTAACAATGATCACTTCTAACGATAGGGCGGCTTTACATCCGTTAACATAATTGAAATAATAAACACATATTATATAAACGAACATAGTGACCGGAGAAGCGCCAGAGCCCTAGCTCCGGTCGTCTTTTCTAGCGACTTGTATGATCCAAAACTTGCAAAATCAAAGAGTTAGTGATCCAAAACTTCCTAGTACCCTTAATTCGACCCTCTTGAATCCAAATATGGACTTAGTTTTGGATATAAATCCTTGTATTATGAGTTTCAAACCAAGTAAAAAGCGATCGGAGCAAATATGGTATCTCATGGCTCTAACAACATGGGATCATGATAATGATCCAGACCTGTTCAAATGTAACTCAAAAACCTGTTAGTAGCATTAATACACGCTAAAACATAATAAAAACAAGAATTTAAAAAATCATGAAATAATGAAAAACACGATGGTGCATGTATGCTGATCCAGGTCCTTTGGATTATGGTGACCGATCCAAACTTACCCTTCAACATTCCTGGAAATGAATAGGATCGAAGTTTTGGAATGAGAGGGCTTGTAATAAAAGTTTTGAAATTCTAGGGTTTTAGATGTTTTTGATAATTTTAGAGGCAAGGATCCGTGGCTTGTTGGTCTGATCTTTTGTGTATATATAGGACAATCAACTTAGGTTAACAAAAGTGGCATGAGATCTTGTGCAATCATGGTGTGATTTCCTTCCAAAACCATTAAAAACCTTCCAAACAAGTGAGATTTCCTTTCCATATTGAGGAAACACGATTTTGCAAGGTTGTCAAGTGATCTTGGGTTTCAAACCTGATCCAAAACCAAGCCCACATGCTTTGGTCAATTGATTCTATATTTTATTTGATTTATCTTGAATTTAATTGGATAAAAATCAAAATAAATAAAATAAAAATAAAAGATAATGCATGAATGGACTTATGGATCCTTAAACATGTCATTAACATGTTTGGATTTGAAAACTTAGACCCAATAACTCAAAATCACAAGTTTGCTCAATTTGGAATTCATGCATTCTACCAAAATTTCCCAACTTGCAATGGATATAACTCTCTCAATTTTTATCTTTAAAGGTGACCTTGGACTTTTTATAAAGCTCAAGATGTCCTCTGCAATTTATATTTTGATCATTTTTGCATTTGGAGATTTCATATTGATTTAATTTGCCTTGAAAAAAAGTGTCTTTTTGTTGACTTTTGAAATGACCTGTAATGTATTGGCTCATATCTCTCAAATGAAGCACTTTTTGGATTTGAGCATGTGAACTTTATGCTTGGTCAAAGTTCAATTGACTTCTCCTAAGGAAACCCTAATTTGACAAATTTTGACTTTTGATGATTTGAGGGCTTTCCTTGAGGAATCATGATCAACCATTGATCAAATGATGGATATCACTTCAAAATGTTGATGTTGACCAAAAATATTGAAGATTGGCTGAATGTTGACCACAATTGACTTTTTACCCAATACAGTTGATTTTAAGTCATCTGAGCAATTGACT
Source organism: Vicia faba (assembly GCA_948472305.1). Lineage (NCBI taxonomy): Eukaryota > Viridiplantae > Streptophyta > Magnoliopsida > Fabales > Fabaceae > Vicia > Vicia faba. Next base: position 883,400,929 of record OX451741.1, on the reverse strand, counting down.
GAGCAAACTTGTGATGCAAGGTTTGAAACTTGGCATGAGCATTCTTGAAGACATATGAAGAACCATGAAAACCACTTGAGACCTTTGAAACCCAATCTTCCTTGAGAAACACAAAACTCTATTTGGGGACCCCCTTTCTTAGGAAGAGAATTTATTTGATCAATTCTTGATCCACCTTGAGCAAATAAGGGCCTCATGAGAATGTCTTGAAGAAAAATGAGAGGGAAAATTTTGGGGTACAACAATTTCCCCTGTTCAATCTTCTTAAACCTGAAGAGTTAGATTGGCATGTCCTCCATTCGTGACTTGAAGGTAGAAGATGATTGAACACTTAAGTTCCCAGAAATTTGCACTCGCCTATGCACGAAGTAACACTGTTGGTTGATTATACTGGGAATGGGCTTAAATATGCAATTTAGGGAGGTGACAGAGAGTCGTCAGAGATTGGCTTTTAGATGCCATCCAGGATAACTATTAATAAGAAAATCAGACTAAGTCTACGCTCGACTTTGTCTTAAGAGATGTATTTGGAATGAGTTTACGCCCGACTTTGTCCAAAAGAACAATCAGAGTAAACCTACGCTTGATTTCATGTGAACTAGAAGATGTCTATTCCCGACTTCAACTAGAAGAGGTATTGGAAGGAGTCTACGCCTGACTTTTTCCCCAAAAGAATATCAGAATAAAACAACTCTCGATTTTATCTAAATCAGAATATGTCTACGCCTAACTTCAACTAGAAGAGGTATTGGAATGAGTCTACGCCATTCTTTTTTCCAAAAGAATACCATAATAAATCTATGCTTAATTTTATCTGAACCAGAAGATGTCTACGCCTGACTTCAACTGGAAGAGGTATTGCAATGAGTCTATGCCCGAATTTTTCCAAAAGAATATCAGAATAAATCTACGCTTGATTTTATCTGAACCAGAAGATGTCTACGCCCGACTTCAACTAGAAGAGGTATTGGAATGAGTCTACGTCCGACCTTTTTCCAAAAGAATATCAGAATAAATCTACGCTTGATTTTATTTTAACTAGAAGATGTCTACGCCCGACTTCAACTAGAAGAGGTATTGGAATGAGTCTACGCCCGAATTTTTTCCAAAAGAATATTAGAATAAATCTACGCTTGATTTTATCTGAACCATAAGATGTCTACGCCTGACTTCAACTAGAAGAGGTATTAGAATGAGTCTATGCCCGACTTTTTCCCAAAATAATATCAGAATAAATCTATGCTTGATTTTATCTGAAAGAGGCATTAGAATGAGTCTACGCCTGACTTTTTCCAAAAGAGTTTCAGAAGGAATCTACGCTTGATTTCGTTTGAATGATGTACTAGAAGATGTCAACGCCCGACTTCAACTAAGAGAGGTGCTTTTTTAGAATGACCCTCTGGGGAAAGTGCTTAAGTAGATATTAGTCAGATATGGCCTCTGAGGAATCTTCTTGTAGATTTTACCTGAAAAGATAAAAAGGTAACTGTATGCAATGTCATGATGTATGAAATGCATTGCATAATGATATTCTCAAAATAAATGAGAGTATGCTATATGTGTTTCGTATGCATATGCTATGATGTTTTTAAATGATGTATGAATATGAAATGTCGTTGAAGTGCATTAGTAACTTCGTGCTGCCTCTTTGACTGGGAAAAATAAATCCCTGACTGTTGTTGGGGATGAAGAATATGTGTATTTTCGATCTTGATGGGTATTCCTGCTTTCTGTTTGAGGAAACTCCGCTGGGGAATGTTGATTTCTGTTTGGGGAGAGGAGTTCAAGAACATTGGTCGTTCATCGCTCCATTGGGAATTTAATTCTTATATACCTTGACTGGGGATAAAAGAGATGGATTAACTTTCGAGGTGCTATCTGGCCAGGTTTTCGATATGGATGCCAACTCGTCTGGAGAGAATAAGGTTGAACGATACCTAGTCCAATTCCAGATTCATTAGTAACTCTCTGGGGATAGCAACCCAGATTGTTCTTTGCTGGAGAAAGGAATTTTGTTGGTGATCTGTATTGGTCCGAGAAATAAACTCAAGCTGGAGAGAATGTAATATATTGGGGAAATAAACCCTCTTGAGGAAATAAACCCTGTTGGGGAATAAACCCTAAACCTGTTGGAGAGACACTTTGCTGAGGAATACTCTTGCTAAGAAAATGAGCTCTTCTAGAGGAAAGAATTGTGTGGGGGATTTTAGAGTTTTGGAGGAATAAACTCAGCCGGGGAAGACAAAAACTACACTGGTGTTGTAATACGGTAGGAGAACTAAATTTTTGGTTTTGTGTTTTATGGCAAATGTTGCGGATAGCAAGAGTCGCCACCGACTTTTCTTTTATCCAATAAGAAAAGGGTGAAAAGAACAGGAAAAACCTTTGAGAATTTTCTGAGTTCGGGGGGTAGGTTATGAAAAGGGAAGGTGCTATCACCCTTTTCATCCGTAGTTATCTACGGGCTCTTAACTGCTAGCTCACTTTTGAAAATGCTTTTGTGTGTTTGAAAATATTTGTAAAATGCCTAAGTGCGGCAATTTTGTAATGATTCTCGTATCGTTGAGAATTCATACAAAATGTTTATTTTGAAAATATTTGTTGGAAAAGAGTCATTGTGTGAAATATGTTTTGTGTGAGCAAGCGATTACGAGCTATCTACCTACTCAAAAGTCTTTCGCTTTATTTTCCTCTTCCTTTAGATATTGCTATCCTACCATTAGTTAGTAGGAAGCCCTATCGTTGGATGTGTGAGGGACAGGCGCGGGTCATAGTACAGTCATAAAGGTAACTTGTAGGGCGCTTTAGTAATTTATCATAAGGGACTAAGATCGTTTACCAAAGGCAGCATCAAAGAGTCATCGAGAGACTATGATCTTTTTAATCGAGGGTCTTTGCTAAAGCGTCTCATGTTCGAGGGATATGACTGTTTTATCTGAAGGCAACAAGTGGGATCACCCTAGAGGTGCGTGTGTGAATAGTGTCTTGATTCATTTATTTTATCTTGTATTTAAGGTTATCTAGCGCTTTGTTTTAGATCTTACCATACAAGCTTAATTACTATACAGTAATAAGGAAATCAGTAAATTGCAGAAATTAAATGTCCTACGCTATTACAAAGCTTTGGGGAGGGGGTACAATCCATAAAAATTGGGAGAAGAAAATAGAAAAAAACCTAATTAACTATTACACCTTTTAGCAGATACATAATTGCGAAAACTAATGCGAAAATAAGAAAAGCGCGAAGATTATGGAAAGAAACGAAGAAATTGTTTAATGGAAAATAATTGATGATTTATCCTAATGATTAATTGATTTTAATTGAGAAAAGGGAATTAATTGAAACCTAAAATAAAATCCTAAATTATATTTAATTAAAAAGAGTTTAATAAAAAAAGCCTAAAGAAACTAATTAATTTGAAATAAAGTTAAGTTAATTTTATTTTAATTAAAAAAAGTTAAGTTGATTTAATTTTAATTAATTAGATAAAAAGTTAATTATGTAAAAATAAATAAATTAGAACAAAATAATTAAAAATAAATGGAGATATGGGCCTGAAGAAGTAAAACTGAGGGGGGGGGGGGGGGTATGAGAAGCAAATCCATTAGGCCTAAACGTATAAGCCCATAGGCCTGTATGGGATCTGGTGTCACTCTCCTATGAGAGTCCAACATGGACGTGGAGATCTGAAACACTGGATCTAGTCCTGAGAACATCTGGGGTGATGACAAGAGGCGTATGATGAGCGCGCTAGGCTGGCTTGTACTGGATTTGCAAAAATCACAAAATATAATAATTTTGTCATGCGCCAGGATCGAACTCAGGTTTAGGCATAACAAGGTCTTAAGGGCAAGCTCGCTACCACTGGGGTGGCCATACATCTGTTTATAAAACTGCAATGATTAGTTTATAATACAAAACAAATCTCAAAAGTAAAATAACTCAAAGCGCGCGCCTGAGTGGGGACCCCTGTATTTGAATGTACCAATCAAAATGTCCTATCCTTCCACGCATGGTCATCCACCGGTCAAACCACCCTGGACGGTGGTTTCGGTCACCATCTCCGGTTGCATAAAAACCTAAAACATGTGAAATTCGAGGAAAACAAAAAGGAAAACCACCCTAATGGACTAATTAAGGTCCTGCGATTTTAATGGACATATTAGTTTGGTCTTAAAATGAACGTAGTTGGGGGTTTCGAAGGAAACCGATCTCAATGCCCTAGCCATGGTGAATTCTTATTCCTGCACTATACCTTACAAGTAACATGTCAAAACACTTCTAAACATCAAGATGAACATGAATATATGCAGCAAATTCATTTAAATTATATAGTTTAAAAGTTTGAATTCACGAAGTTTTACCCAACTGGTGTGCTTGAGAGAGGGCGTTCTGGCGTGCTTCAGGCTCGAGCAAGGGTATGGATGGCCTCCTGGAAACGTCAGGAACATGTTTGGATGCTTGGAATTTATTGATGAGGGATGGAGATGTAAGTTTTTATTTGCTCTAGTTCTTTGAAAATTTGAGAATTTTAGGAGTGTGTTTTGATGCAGAGTTTCATGTACTTGCCATTGGTGTTTGTTGTGCTTATATAGAGGAGGGAAAAGATCAACAAATATGGCATGAAATCATGCAATCATGGCCAAGATTAGATAAAAATCAAACATGTTTTCAAGCTTCTATTTTTAAATATTTTTTCCATATATGTGCTCATACGTTTTAGGCATGTTTATCATGTATTATTGGGCCTCCGTGTGACTGAAATCAAATGCCCATGCGCCTTGTATCATTGCTTCACATTTAATTTGATTTAATTTGCATTTAAAAATAAAACTTCAAATAATAAGAAATAAAAGAAATAAAAAATATGTGAATGGATTTAGAGGTCCTTCAACAAATTGTGAACATGTTTGAACATCAAAAGTTAGGCCCACTAGTTCAAAATTTCAAGGTTGCTCACTTTGCACTTCATGCATTTTCTCAAAATTTCCCAACATGCACTGGTCATAACTCTCTCAATTTTCATCTTTTGAAGATGATATTGGACTTTTTGAAAGCTCAATATGTACTTTTCAATTTATCTTTTGATTATTTTTGCATTTGGAGAATTTATCTTGATGTAAGTTGCCTTGTCAAAAAGTGTCTTTTTGTTGACTTTTGAAATGACCTGTAATGTATTGGCTCATATCTCTTAAATGAAACATTTTTTGAACTTGAGCATACATATACAAAGTTGTATAGAATTGAATTTCCTTCACCATGGGATTTTGTTTGGGAAAATTTGATGAAGCATGTGAAAGTTATGCTTGGTCAAAGTTCAGTTGACTTCTCCTGAGGAAACCCTTATTTGGCAACTTTTGACTTTTGATGATTTGAGGGTTTTTCTTGAGGAATCATGATCAAACCTTGATAAAATGATGAATATTACTTCAAAATATTGATGTTTGGCCAAAAATCTTGAAGTTTGACTGTATGTTGACCATAGTTGACTTTTTATCCAATATAGTTGATTTCCAATCATCTGAGCTATTGACTGAGCAAACATGTGATGCAAGGCTTGAAACTTAACATGAGTATTGTTGAAGACCTATGGAGAACCATGGAAACCACTTGAGACCTTTGAAACCCAAACTTCCTTGAAAAGCACAAAACCTTAGTTGTGTACCCCTTGCTTAGGAAGAGAATTTCTCTGATCAATTCTTGAGCCACCTTGAGCAAATGAGGGCCTCATGAAAATGTCTTTGAAGAAAAATGGGAGGGAAAATTTTGGGGTACAACAACTGCCCCTGTTTAATCTTCCCAAACCTGAAGAGTTAGAATGGCGTGTCCTCCATTCGTGACTTGAAGGTGGAAGATAATTGAACACTTAAGTGCTTAGAAATTTGCACTTGCATGTGAATGAAGTAGCATTGTTTGTTGATTATACCAGAAATGGGCTTAAAGATGCCATTTGGAGAGGTGACAGAGAGTCTCCAGAGATGGACTTATAGATTCCATCTGGAATAACTATTGATAAGAAAATCAGACTAAGTCTACACCCGACTTTGTCTTAGGAGATGTATATGGAATGAGTATACACCCGACTTTGTCCAAAAGAATAATCAGAATAAATCTATGCTTGATTTCATCTGAACCAGAATATGTCTACGTCTGACTTCAACTAGAAGAGGTATTGGAATGAGTCTACGCCCGACCTTTTCCAAAAGAATATCAGAATAAATCTATGCTTGATTTTATCTGAACCAGAAGATGTTTACGCCCGACTTCAACTAGAAGAGGTATTGGAATGAGTCTACGCCCGACCTTTTCCAAAAGAATATCAGAATAAATCTATGCTTGATTTTATCTGAACCAGAAGATGTCTACGCCCGACTTCAACTAGAAGAGGTATTGGAATAAGTATATGCCCGACTTTTTTTCAAAAGAATATCATGATAAATCTACGCTTGATTTTATCTGAGCCAGAAGATGTCTACGCCCGACTTCAACTAGAAGAGGTATTGGAATGAGTGTACGCCCAACTTTTACAAAGGAGTTTCTGAAGGAATTTACGCTTGTGTTCATCTGAATGATGCACTAGAAGATGTCTACGTCTGACTTCATCTATAAAAAGTATTGGAATGAGTCTACGCCCGACTTTTTCCACAAGAATATCAGAATAAATCTACACTTGATTTTATCTGAACCAAAAGATGTCTATGCCCGACTTCAACTAGAAGAGGTATTGGAATGAGTATACGCCCGACCTTTTTCCAAAAGAATATCAGAATAAATCTACGCTTGATTTCATCTGAATGATGCACTAGAAGATGTCTACGCCCAACTTCAACTAGAAGAGATATTAGAAGGAGTCTACGTCTGACTTTTCCAAAAGAGCTCCAGAAGGAATCTATGCTTGATTTCATCTGAACGATGCAATAGAAGATGTCTACGCTCGACTTCATTTAGAAAAGGTGCATTTTTAGAATGACCCTCTGAGGAAATTGCTTAAGTAGTTATTTATCTGATGTAGCCTCTGAGAAGACTGTCTGGTCATGTAGGTAGTTGATGATATTCACCTGTTGGTTGATCTTACCTGAAAAGGTAAAGAGTTAGCTGTATGCAATATCATGATGCATGAAATGCATTGCGTAATGATGTTCTCAAAGTAAATGAGATTATGCTATATGCGTTTTGTATGCATATGCTATGATGTTTGTAAATGATGTATGAAAATGAAATGTTGTTGAAGTGTATCGGTAGCTTCGTATAACATCTTGTTGGGGAAAAATATCCTTGACTGGTGCTGGGGATGAAGAATATGTATAGTCTTCAATCTTGTCTGGAATGCTTCTGCTGGGGATTCCTGCTTGCTACTTGAGGAAACTCCACAGGGGAATGTTGATTTCTGCTTCGGGAGAAGAGTCCAAGAACATTAGTCGTTCATCGCTCTACTGGGGAATTTGATTCTTATACGTCCTGACTGAGGATAAAAGAGATGGATAACCTTCGAGGTTCTGTCTGACCAAGTTTCTGACATGGATACCAAATCGTCTGGAGAGAATAAGGTTGAATGATATTTGGTCCGGTTTCAGATTCAGTAGCAACTCTCCGAGGATAGCAACCCAGACTGTCCTTTGCTGGAGGTGGGAATTTTGCCGGTAATTTGTAGTAGTTTGGGAAGTAGACTCAAATTGGGGAGAATGTAATCTGTGGGAAAATAAACCCTGTTGGGGAAATAAACCCTAATCCTGCTGGATAAACACTTTGCTGAGGAATACTATTGCTGAGGAAATGAGCGTTGTTGGAGAATATGAGCCTACAGGGGGTTTTACAGTTTTGGAGGAATAAACTCAACTGAGGAAGAGAATTTCCATAAACTTACTGATGCCATAACCTTCGACGGATATTGGGATTCCGTAGGTTGGCGATATTGTCGCGGAAAAGATCAAATTCCTTTATCTGCTAGGGTGATATGCTAGTGAGTATGATTAGTGTATTCCAACTTGTGGGGAATGTATCTTTATTGAAGATGAACTTGTTAATACTACTCTATGGGGATAATCCCATGGAATTTTCCTACGGGGATACATGGACAACTTGATCATTATCCCAACTCCTAAAGTCTTGAGCAAATGCTTATTCTTGTATTTATACATATTGTGATCGGTGGATCTGGAACTGACTGTTTAACGCTGGTTCGCGAAATGTCGCGGAAGCAAGAGTCGCCACCGTCTTTTATTTTCTCCAAATGGAAAGGACAAAAGCACAGAAAAATTCCTTATTGAGATTGCTCTCGGTTCGGGAGGTAGATTTATAGAAAGGGAAGGTGTTAGCACCCTTTCTATCCATGGTTATCCATGGGCTCTTAGATACTTGCTCATTGTGTTTTCAAAATGGTTTGCTTGCTTTTCAACTGTGGGTTTAAAAAAGTTTCTTTGAAAATTTCAGTTCGACTCTTGTATCAGTCCTCAAGAGTGTTTGAAAAAATTGTTTTTGAAAGCTTTTGCAAAGTGTCGGTGTGAAAAGAAGTTTTTGATTTGTTTTGAATTAGAGCAAGTATCTATGAGTCGTCTACCTACCCTAAGGAATTCGTCTGTGTAAATGTCCTTAAAGTAGTGCCATCCCACCATTGAGAGGTAGGTAGCATCACCGTTGGAGGTGTTCGGGTCAATTCGAGGGTTCGGGACATTGTGGTCACCAGAGCAATAGGAAGACACCTTAGAAGCTACCCTCATGCCATGTTCATGGACATGAGGACTTACTAAAACATCCTCTACTCGACGACCACTTTTCGAGGGGCAAGGCAACAGTGAGACGTACCCTAGGGGTGGTGTGTGATTTGTGTGTCACTTTCAGTTATATTTGTCTTGTTCATGCATTGGTGATCTACGTTTTGTTTTTATTGTTGGCATTCATTCTTTCATGCAAGTTATTAACAGTTAAAAGATGCGGAATTAAAAGTCCTACGCTATTACAAAGGCGCGGGTCTACATCGCCAAATTAATCCAAGACCCGATTTGAATAAAAATAACAAGCGGAAAAATAAATGTCCTAATTAACTTATTACAAGGCTTTGGAGTAATTACATGAAATTTATAAGGAAAGAAATAAAATAAGCGCGCGAAACGAAATTATAATCGAAAGTGAGGGCGTTGGGCCCTTTTAAAGAAATTAAATTGAAATTATGAAATTAATTGAATTAAATAAAGGAAAAAGACTTATTTGGAGTTTAATGAGAAAATTAAATTGGGATTAAAAAAAACCTAATTCTAAACTATTTTTAATTTATAAAAAAAATGTTTAAGTTTGACCTAGTTTACATTAATTATTTACATGGCATATTTATTTATAATTAATATTTAATAATGGTAAAAGAAAAGAAAAAGAATAAAAGTATTTAAAACCCTAATTCTACATTTTTTAGTTTATGAAAAAAGACATTAAAATTAAACCTAGAATTAAAACTAAATTAGTTAGTAAAATTTATTTATAAAGACATTGATTAAAAAAATAAATGAACATATTTTTATTTTCATAGTTTCTGATTTTTTTTTGGTATTTTTATGTTATAAAAAATTAATTTATGAATTAAATAAAACAATTAATTAAGAAGAATAAATAAAAGAAAATAAAAGTGAGAAAGAAAATGCAAACAGATGGGGGTGTTGACCCAATGGAGGAGGTATGGCTGAAGCAAATTGGCCCAATGGAAGCTTGCCCACGTTTGACTTTTCCAGATTGCATGTGGAGATGTTGACTGACGCACATGGTGATCTGCAACTTCTGACCATTGGATTGGTCTTGTTGGGCGCGTGGCAAGTTGAGAATCCAGGCTGTATGGTAGGCCTTTGGGCGTATGCTACACAGAATCACGTTAGAAAAGAAAATATTGAATAAAGTGGGGGACCTGGGAATCGAACCCAGGTCCCAAGGCTTGCCACCATCACATCCCACCAACTGAGCTGCTTAGCATGTTTGTTATTATAGTGGAAAAGAAATAATATATAAAACAATAATGTCCATTATGCTGGAACACTCAAAAACGCGCCAACGTTTAAATGGACCACTCAGATAAAGCCACGTCCATCTTCTTCCTTGCTTCCTTGCTTTTTGCCAATTCTTTGTGTTAGAGGTTGTGGTTTTGATTGGAATAGATCCCTGGTGACCTTGGCAAACTATTGGAATGGTTATCTTGCCTTGAAACGCACTGAAACTGTGTTTTCAATTTTGACTTTTTCACAAAAAATGCAAAGTGTGTATGTTCTTCTGAGCGCAGCTTTTTAGGTTCCCAGCATTAGGGTTGCACTCTGTTTATGTATGGGAATGTTTTAGGGTAAAAATCCAAGTCAAAAGCCTTTGCATTCATGAATCCAATATTTGATTTTCAATGAATCTTTTTTCAATCTTTCTCATGCCTTTTTGATACCAATCATGGCCAAATCTTTCCAAATTGAGTGTGCACGAAATCTTGGAGTTATGATAGACCTATTAGCTGCATAAAAAGATTTAAAATGCATGCTTGAGTATTTTTGTCATATTTTATTTAATTAAATTTATTAATGGTGATAAAAATTCAAATAAATAATAAAAAATGATGAAATAAATCCCCTCTGGGTCAAATGGTCGTGCATAGCTCTTGGATGATGATTATTGGAAGAAAATGTGGCCCATTAGCAATTTTGAGGCATTTGAAGCAAAGTTGACTTTTCAAAATTCCCAAAAATTTCCCAACTTCCACAAGGCATATCTTGCTCAATTTTTAAGCTTTGATCATGTTCTTGGACATTTTGGAAAGGTCTTGAAGTCCTCTAACCAATGCCTCTGGTACCATGTCATTTTGATTTACCAATATCAAGTTATGGTCTTTGACTTAAAGTCCCTTTTTGTTGACTTTTGAAAATGACCTATAATGTTGAAATTGATAACTTTTTGTGAGAGCATTTCTTGGACTTGAAGTGTGAAGAGGAGTTGTAGGAAATGTCTTTCTCTTCAAAATGAGCTTTTGATGGAATTTTTCTGATGAACCATGTGGATTTTATGCCTTGGTCAAGTTACAGTTAAGTTTTTCAACTGTCCAAATATGGAAACTTTTGCATCTTGAGACTTTTTGAGCCATACCTTGAGAATCATGATCAAGAATTGATCAAATGATGTTTGTGGCTTCATAATAAGATGTTGGTGAAAAATTTGAACTTTTGACTGTCAAATGACCATTTTGCCCCTACAGTTGACTGTTGAGCAATTAGGGTTTTTGACTGTGCAATTTTGTGCTGTGAGTCTTGAAACTTGACATGAGGATGCTTGACAATATTTATAGGCATATGAGACTTGTTTGGACCCTTGAAAACTTCAATTTCTTTGCCAGAACCAAAACCCTAGTTTTTGACTGTTAGGAGGCCATTGAACTGTGCAACCCTTGGGAGATTTTGAAGCATGCTCTTTGCAAATCTTGAAGAATATGGGAGGGAAAATTTTGGGGTACAACAGTTGCCCCTGTTCAATCTTCTTAGACCTGAGGATGTAGATTGGCTGTCGTGCCTTTCGTAGTCCGAAGGTGGAAGATGATTGAACACTAGAGTGCCCAGAAATTTGCGCTCACATGTTAGCAGTGTGATGGTGGGAATGGGCTTATGGATGCCATTTGGAGATTGATGGATAGGATGATGGGCTTATAGATGCCATGCTAAGAGATGATGGAAGGGTGATGGGCTTATAGATGCCATCTGGGTGTCAATCACGTAAGAGATTCCTTAGCGAGAACTTGCGTACCTGAAAAAGAAAATGATTACTTGACCTGTTACAGGAGTTGGTCTTCAAACTCTTTGTATAGATGTGCCCTGACTGGTTACAGGAATGGAATCTGGAGCTTCAAACTGTGATGAATGATCCAGGGATGGTTACTACCTCAACGGGACGGTGAGAGAACCTTGGGCGATCACTACCTCAACAGGAACGCTGAGAGAATCTTGGGTGATTACTACCTCAACAGGAACACTGAGAGAATCTGGGGACGATTTCTACCTCAACAGGAACGCTGAGAGAATCTTGGATGTCTTCTACTGGGATAAGAATCAGGGAGATCTTAGGGTCGATCTGACTGAACTAGAGAAGGTCTTGGAATATCTTCAACTGGATAAGAATCAGGGAGATCTTAGGGTCGATCTGACTGAACGAGAGAAGGCCTTTGATTGGATAAGAATCAGGAAAATCTTAGGGTCGATTTAACTGAACCGGACAAGGTCTTGGAATCTTCATCTGGATAAGAATCAGGGAGATCTTAGGGTCGATCTGACTGAACCAGAGAAGGCCTTTGGCTGGATAAGAATCAGGAAAATCTTAGGGTCGATTTAACTGAACCGGACAAGGTGTTAGAATATCTTCAACTGGATAAGAATCAGGGAGATCTTAGGGTCGATCTGACTGAACCAGAGAAGGCCTTTGGCTGGATAAGAATCAGGAAAATCTTAGGGTCGATTTAACTAAACCGGACAAGGTCTTAGAATATCTTCAACTGGATAAGAATCAGGGAGATCTTAGGGTCGATCTGACTGAACCAGAGAAGGCCTTTGACTGGATAAGAATCAGGAAAATCTTAGGGTCGATTTAACTGAACCAGACTAAAGTCTTGAAATATAGCTGAGAACTTAACTGGATCTTTCCTGAAAGGTAAAGGTCAGTGTGATCGGTGGATCTGGAACTGACTGTTTAACGCTGGTTTGCGAAATGTCGCGGAAGCAAGAGTCGCCACCGTCTTTTATTTTCTCCAAATGGAAAGGACAAAAGCACAGAAAAATTCCTTAAAGAGATTGCTCTCGGTTCGGGAGGTAGATTATAGAAAGGGAAGGTGTTAGCACCCTTTCTATCCATGGTTATCCATGGGCTCTTAGATACTTGCTCAATGTGTTTTCAAAATGGTTTGTTTGCTTTTCAATTGTGGGTTTTAAAAAATTTCTTTGAAAAATTTCAGTTCGACTCATACGTCAGAGTGTTTGAAAAATTTGCTTTGAAAGCCTTTTGAAAGGTGTCAGTGTGAAAAGTCTTTTTGAGTTTGTTTTGAGATTAGAGCAAGTATCCTTGAGAACCTACCTACCCTAAGGAATTCGTCTGTGTAAATGTCCTTTAAAGTAATGCCATCCCACCATTGAGAGGTAGGTAGCACCACCGTTGGAGGTGTTCGGGTCAATTCGAGCTTATAGGGACATGGTGATCACCGGAGTAATGGGAAGACACCTTAGAAGCTACCCTCATGCCAGGTTCCCGGATCATGAGGACTTACTAAGACATCCTCTACTCGACGATCACCTTTCGAGGCAAGGCAACAGTGAGGCGTACCCTAGGGGTGGTGTATGCGAATTGTGTGTCATGTTTCAGTTATTTTTGTCTTGTCATGTTCATTTGTGTTCTACGCTTGATTTTATTTAAGGCCAAATCACATATATTGCATAAAAACGAAATTAATTGGCATGGTTAGCATCAGAACAAAATAACAATCATGAATCAACAAATAAAACTTAAGAAAGATGCTTAAATCATGATGCACGACTCCAAGTTTTCATCTGTACAGTTTTGAGTCATTATACCAATTCTTTGCGTTTTGGTTGATGTTAGGGATTGGCACACGTTCAGAGATTGTCAAGGAAGCTATTGAACCAAGTTTGGAGCCTTGAATCTACCTCTAGAATGCTTTTCAGTTTTGAACTTTTTCAAGAATTTTCAAGTTTTGAACTTTTGTTTTCTGCGCAGCCTTTTGTCCAATTACTTTAGGTTTGTGATCCTGAATATGTATGCAAGCTATTAGGTTAAAAATATCAATCAAATCTCTTTCATTCAATGGTTTTTGCAAATTGATTTTTCAAGATTTTTTCATATCTTTTCCATGTGCATTTTTGTTCAATCATGCTCAAATCAACCAAATCTTGCCATATTGGGATGTGCACGAAATCTTGAGTCTAGAATGTGCATAAAAAGATTTTTTAGGTCAAACTTTATATTTTTCATGTATTTAAATAATTTAAATGAATTAACATTAATGTAAATTCAAATAAATAATTAAAAAATGAGAAAATACTTCCCTTTGGGCCTAATGGTCGTGCATAGGCTTGGCATGAAGAAACTTGGAAGAAAAATGGGCCCATTAGCATTTTTGGATCATTTGCATCAATGTTGACTTTTCAAAATTCCCAAAAATTTCCCAACTTCCACAAGGCATAACTTGCTCAATTTTTAAGCTTTTCACATGTTCTTGGACATTTTGGAAAGGTCTTTGAGTCCTCTAACCAATGCCTTCGGTCCCATGTCATTTTGATTTACCAATCTCAAGTTATGGCCTTTGACTTAAAGTCCCTTTTTGTTGACTTTTGAAAATGACCTATAATGTTGAAATTGATAACTTTTTGTGAGAGCATTCCTTGGACTTGGAATATGAAGATGAGTTGTAGGAAATGTCTTTCTATTCAAAATGAGCTTTGGATGGAATTTTTCTGATAATCCATGTGAAAGTTATGCCCTGGTCAATTTCAGTTGACTTTTTCAGCTGTCCAAATATAGTAACTTTTGCATCTTGATGATTTTCTGAGCCAAATTTTGAGAATCATGATAAAGCATTGATCAAATGATGTTTGTGGCTTCAAAATGATATGTTGACCAAAAATTTGAACTTTTGACTGTCAAATGACCATTTTGCCCCTACAGTTGACTGTAGTGCAATTTAGGGTTTTGACTGTGCAATTTTGAGCTGAATGCCTTGAAACTTGACATGAGGATGCTTGACCATCTTTATAGGCATGTGAGACTTGATTGGGCCTTTGAAAACTTCCTTTTCTTGATCAGAACCCAAACCCTAGTTTTGACTGTATAAGAGACAGTTGAACTGCATAACCCTTGGGGGGATTTGTGACTTGGCTTGGCAATTTCTTGAGGAATATGGGAGGGCAAATTTTGGGGTACAACAGTCAGTCATATTCAATGCATGATATGGATCAAGCAATAATATTTTTCAACCCATGAGATTGTATGATATGATGCGTATATGCATGTATCATGATGTATAACAATGTGATGTTTATGAATGTATCTTCGTCTAGGAAAATAGATCCTTGACAGAGGCCGGGAAATCAAATCCTAGGCTGATGTTGAAGAGTGAGATTCTTCGTTTCCGTTGGGGATGATGATTGCAAGAATACCGGTAGGAGAAGATAACTCCGTTGGGGAATAAACTTGGCGAATAGATTACTCTGCGGGGAGAAAATTACTCTAGCGATCTTGCTGGGGAGCAATACTCTGTGGGGAGAGAGGTACTTTGCTGAAATGTTGATGGTAACTTCGCTGGGGATACCGTTGTTATGTTGGAAGTGTTAATAGACTTCGCTGGGGATAAGAAGACTGTGCCGAGTACGATCTTTCCGTGGCTCTTGGCTGAGGATAACCCAGTTATATCCTGGTAGGGTAATAACCTTTGAATAAAGCCGTGTGACGCGTTCGTGCTCTGTGGGGGAGAAGCTTCCAGAATCTACTGGGGATAAGCTTACTGCTGGGGAGATGACTCCAACTTTCCTGGGGAAACTGGATTGGACTCTCCTGGGGAAATTTTGAACTATATTGGGGAAGTGACTCCATTGAGTGTTTGATATGCCACCGAGGAACAATCTTTAGGTCAAGACTGCCGGGGATGCTTGTTAAGAATATCTGTATACTGTGCTGGGGAATGTTGAGATCTGCTGGAGGATACCCAACTTCCTTGAGGTTGATAGTGGACTAAACTCTGCTTGGGGAGAGTGCCTTGATTTGCTGGCTCACTCTCTGGGGGATTAAGATATCTGGTTATGTTCTTCAGCTGAACCTACCTTGGTACCTTGATGGACTGAGCAACTAGATCGCTTAGACAACTCTTTATTGCCCCTGTTTCTAATGTTACCTGTAATTAATCCTTTGTTTCGTATGCAAATATTTATGAGTTAGCAATTAGTATCAATGCATATATCACAAATTGAACCTTGGACGTTCTTCGCAAAACAAAACAGAAAAAGGAAAAACAAAAGGCAATTTGTAGATGAAAAGTGATTTTTGTATTGATTTTTGAATTGCCTGTAAATAGGCGTTTATGTACAAGAGTCTGACGTCCTAGTAAGAGAACGCCGCCGAACAAAAGAGTTTATACAAATTTGTACAAAGGAAAATAAAACAGCTGTGTGAAATGAACGATCCCACTGGGTTCCAACTCTGTTATCGCCTTTATATCTTCGAGCGTCTCATCACTTGATGACCTAGCTGAAGATGAAGCTGATTGATCGATGCCGTCTGAACTTGATGTAGATACCGGATTCTGGATGCAAAGTGATCCAATGAGACATAGTATTACGCTTTATCCCTAACTTTTGCCTGGACCGCCCTTTCGGGTTTTCAGTCCACCGGGATACCCATTTTTGCCCAAGCCGCCTTTTCAGGTTTTCGACTTGCCGGGTGTACAGATTTTTTCATTTCATCCCTTCATTTTGCCCGAACCCTTTTGGTTCGCCGGGAAGCCCTAATTTTTGCCTAGGTATATCAACCTAGCGGGTCTTTTTTTTCATGCGTAGTATCTTTTTACTATGTCTGCATTGGCGGGGTGAGGAAGGTCGTCACCATCCATGTTGGTTAGAATCATGGCTCCTCCTGAGAACACATGTTTAACCACAAATGGCCCTTCGTACGTAGGGGTCCATTTGCCCCTTGGATCACTCTGAGGAAGGATGATACGCTTGATTACCAAATCCCCAACTTGATATTCTTGTGGTTTGACCTTTTTGTTAAATGCCCTGATCATCCGTTTCTGATACGTCTGACCATGACAAATAGCAGCGAGTCTCTTTTCGTCAATTAAGTTTAGCTAATCAAGTCGTGTCTGGATCCAATCATCTTCATTCAAATCTGCATCCTTCATTATCCGGAGAGAGGATATCTGCACTTCGATCGGTAAGACTGCCTCCATACCATAGACCAAGGAGAAAGGAGTTGCCCCGGTTGACGTCCTTGCTGAGGTACGGTACCCATGTAGAGCGAACGGTAACATCTCGTGCCAATCTTTATAAGTCACTGTCATCTTCTGCACAATTTTCTTAATGTTCTTGTTCGCTGCTTCTACAGCCCCGTTCATCTTCGGCCGGTAGGGAGAAGAGTTGTGGTGCTGTATTTTAAATTGCTCGCAGAGCTCAGTGATCATCTTGTTATTGAGGTTGGTACCATTGTCTGTAATGATTCTTTCAGGGACACCGTATCGACAGATCAGATTATGCCGAATGAATCGTGCCACGACATTCTTGGTTACTGTGGCGTAGGAAGCTGCTTCAACCCACTTTGTAAAGTAATCAATCGCTACAAGGATGAAACTATGCCCGTTGGATGCCGTAGGTTTAATCTCACCGATCATATCTATGCCCCACATTGCAAAAGGCCAAGGTGCAGTCAAGACATTCAGAGGAACTGGAGGAACATGCACCTTGTCTGCATAAATCTGGCATTTATGACACGTCCGAGAATGTTGGTAGCAGTTGGCTTCCATTGTGGACCAGAAATACCCTGCCCGAAGGATCTTCTTTGCCATAGTGTGTCCACTGGAATATGTTCCGAAGGTACCCTCATGCAGCTCTGCCATGATCCTTTCTGCTTCAGTCTTATCCACGCAACGCAGTAAGGTCGAATCATGGTTTCGCTTGTACAGGATGCCGTTACTGAGGAAGAATTTCGCTGCGAACCTTCTCAGAAACTTCTTATCGTTGACAGATGCACCTTCAGGGTATTCCTGAGCTTCCAAGTATCTCTTCACCTCATGGTACCAAGGCTTCTCAGTCACCAATTCAGTCTCAAGATTACAACAGTATGCCGGTTCTTCCAGTTTCCAGATAGTGACTTGGGGAGCTTCATTATCCCATTTGACTTTGAACATAGAAGACATCGTAGCTAACGCGTTCGCCAGCTGATTCTCCTCTCTCGGAAAGTGTTCAAAGGTTATCTCTGTGAAGTGGGGGATCAATGTCAACACACATTCTCTGTAAGGAATAAGATTCGGATGTTTCGTATCCCACTCCCCTTTGATCTTATTGATCACGAGAGCGGAATCTCCGAAGACACTCAGAAACTTGATCCTTAGGTCGATCACAGCTTGAAGACCCATGATGCACGCCTCATACTCCGCCATGTTGTTGGTGCAGTTGAAACATAGCTGGGCAGTGAGTGGAGTATGAGTGCCTTAGGGGGATATGATTACAGCACCGATACCGTTACCCAAAGCATTGGAGGCTCCGTCAAAGTGCATAGACCATCGGGATCCTTCCTCAGGTCCTTCATCCGGTCCAGGTACTTCACAATCAGTCACTATCATGATACTCTCGTCTGGAAGCTCGAAGTTCATTGACTGATAGTCGTCTACTGCCTGATGTGCCAAGTGATCTGCCAATACACTTCCTTTGATGGCTTTATGAGTCGTGTACTGGAGGTCGTATTCTGTCAAGATCATTTGCCATCTTGCTATTCTCCCGGACAGAGCAGGCTTTTCAAATATGTACTTTATAGGATCCATCTTTGAGATCAACAAGGTAGTGTGAGTCAGCATATACTGTCTCAGCCGGCGAGCAGTCCATACCAAAGCGCAGCAAGTTTTCTCAAGCAGTGAGTATCGAGTCTCACAGTCGGTAAACTTTTTGCTAAGGTAATAAATGGCATGCTCTTTTCGGCCAGACTCGTCATGCTGCCCCAGCACACACCCCATTGAGTTATCAAGTACTGTCAGGTATAATATCAGAGGTCTCCCTTCAACCGGTGGCATAAGAATGGGTGGTTCTTGGAGATACTCTTTGATTCTGTCAAAAGCGGCTTGACATTCATCATTCCAACGTACTACCTGATCTTTCTTCAGCAGCTTGAAGATTGGTTCACAAGTAGCGGTTAGATGCGAGATGAATCGAGCAATGTAATTCAGGCGTCCTAAAAAGCCTCTGACCTCTTTCTCTGTCTTAGGAACTGTCATCTCTTGAATAGCTTTAACCTTGGAAGGGTCCACTTGAATACCCTTATCACTTACAACGAAGCCTAGCAACTTTCCAGATCTGACCCCAAAGGTGCACTTGTTCGGGTTCAACCTCAGCTTGTACAACTTCAGACGGTCAAACAATTTCTGCAGATGATCAAGGTGTTCTTCCTCCGTTTGGGACCTTGCAATCATGTCGTCAACATACACTTCTATCTCATGATGGATCATGTCATGAAATAAGGCAACCATGGCACGTTGGTAGGTTGCCCCAGCATTTTTCAACCCGAATGGCATGACCTTGTAGCAGAAGGTGCCCCACTGAGTAACAAAGCTAGTCTTTTCCATGTCTTCAGGCGCCATCTTGATCTGATTATAACCTGAGAAACCATCCATGAACGAGAACACCTTGTGCTGAGCAGTATTGTCAACAAGGACATCAATGTGAGGTAGGGGGAAGTCATCCTTGGGGCTGGCCCTGTTCAGATCCCTGTAGTCGACAAACATTCTGACCTTACCATCCTTCTTCGGTACTGGCACCACATTAGCAACCCACTGAGGATAAGAAGTCACTGCAAGAAACCCGGCATCAAACTGTTTCATAACCTCGGCTTTGATCTTCTCAGACATCTCTGGACGCATATGGCGGTCCTTTTGCTTAACCGGAGGGCAGTCTTCCTTGGTAGGTAAATGATGGACCATAATGTCGGTATCCAACCCAGGCATGTCTTTATAGGACCAGGCGAAGATCTCCACATAATCATGTAGCATCTGAGTCAACCGTTGCTTCACGCTGAGCTCTAGGTTGGCACCAATCTTAACCTCCTTTCTATCTGTCTCTGTACCTAGATTTATCGTTTCCACTGGCTCTTCATGTGGCTGAATTGCCCTCTCTTCCTGGAGTAACAGCCTTGCAAGCTCGCCAGGCACTTCGCAATCATCTTCACCTCCGTCTTCGGCTAAGTTGATCGGATTTTCGAAGTCATAACTGGAAGTAGCAGAATCGTTACCAGTGAGATCCAGAGTGGATTGAAACCTGTATGAGTGAGTGTGTGTAAATACAGCTGTTTTGCAATATATAAAGAAAGGAAAGAAAGAAAAGGAGCACAAGATTTGAAATGCGAGAAAACATCCAAGGTCTTTATTCATGATATATGAAATGACAATTAATATGCCCTCACAAATGAAGCCACGGTGCCCCGGGTAAGACACCGGGCCATAAAGTTTCAAATCATTGTTTATTACAAATAACAAAACAAAGGAGTTTATTACTGCGTAACAAAAGTAACAGGAGTATGATCCTTGGCAATCCAATTGGTCAATCCACCATCAGTCGTCGGGTAGATCCAGCTATTAAACTCTGACTCTTCCACTTCATCTTCGTCCCCAACAGCATTCACTCCTGGATTAGTGATGAGCACATGAGGTCTTCTGGTTCTAGCTTTGCGCACGGCCTTCTGAGCCTCTGCAGTAAAACCCAGTCCAAACTTGTCAGTTTTAGGTGTAAAATCCGGGAGCCTGCCCCAGTTAGCACATTCACCTTTCTTGATTACAGCCCGGGCGTCCTTCAAGGAAGCCATCTTCAATGGAAAGTCCTCTTCAACCACTGTTTCTGCCACTGCCAATGTTGGAGGTACCTCTTCAAAATGCTGAAAGGGGGTTTCAATAAACTCCCCGTCCATCTCAATATACCTGAAGGAATTCAAATGGCTCACCATATACTCCTCCTCTCCCTGCACAGTGACAATCTTCCCTCTGACGGGGTATTTTAGCTTCTGGTGTAGGGTAGAGGTCACTGCCCCGGCTTTGTGGATCCAAGGTCGACCCAGTAGACAAGAATACGATGGACGGATATCCATCACATAGAAAGTAGAGTCAAATACCTGAGAACCCACACGAATAGGAATGTCTACCTCTCCGTGAACCATCCTCTTAGAACCGTCAAAGGCTCTGACAATGATGTTGCTAGGTTTCAGCTCCAGGCCCTCACAATCCAAACGGTCTAAGGCTTTCTTGGGTAGCACATTCAGGGAAGAACCAGTGTCCACCAACACGTGCGCAAGAGTAGTGCCCCTGCATTCAATAGAGACATGCAGGGCGTCATTGTGGTCCTTTCCCTTAGCAGTAAGGTCAGCATCCGAGAAACCCAAACCATTGTCGGCTGTCAAATTGGCTACGCAATCAGTAAACTGGACTGCAGATGTCTCCTGTGGCACATGGGCCGTCTTGAGAAATGAAATCAAGGCCTTAGCATGGGCCTCTGAGCACAGCAGCAAGGAGAGCATAGAGATTTTGGAGGGTGTATGCCCCAGCTGCTCAACAACATTAAAGTCACTCTTCTTGATTATTTTAAGAATTTCCTCCATCTCTTGTTGGGAGGCCTCAACATTCACAGATTTTGGTGCCTCCATCCGGGCAGGCTCATCTTCAATCTCTTTGCCCTGAGCATTAGACGACTCGGCGGCAGGGGAAACAACTTGATCAGAAATGGGAACAGGTACACTTGTAGGTGTTATAGTGAGGGGTCTTCGAATAGCGGGTGGCACAATGTCAGGCGAGAAGAGCCTGCCACTGCGGGTTACTTTGGCTGGACCAGTGATATTGCTGATGCTGGTGCCAGTGTTGAACTCTTGCTTTATTCCATGTACATATACATCTGCCCCATAGTGCCATGGGACAGCCTTATCGGATTCATAGGGGAGGGGCCCCGGAACAGTAATCACGATGGGTGCGACAGTCATGATTTTAATCGGCTTCCTTGGGAGAGCCTTGATCGGATTATTAAAGATTGTAACAACCGAAACTTCTTCCACAGGAACAAACGAAACAGCGGTCTTCTTGAACAGAATCTCTTTACTGTCCATCAGGCTTTGGATGCCCAACTTCAGCAAAGGACAACCAGAAAGGGAAACAGCACAGAAAAGGCAACCTTCACTACAACCCGGAAATAAACCGGCCAGCAGTAGGTTCCTCTTAACAGTCATCAAGGGAGTAGCTACATCATTCACAGAAACGGCATATGCATCTTCATCAACGTCATTCACTCCATGCTGGGGCATAGGAGCAGTCACCACATTTGGCCTCTCAGGCGCTTCAAATTGTATCTCTTTTGCGTCAATAAGGTCTTGCACCTTATTCTTTAAGGCCCAACAGTCATCAGTGGAATGCCCCGGGCTATCGGAATGATAAGCACAACGGGCATTTGGATTGTACTTGGGAGAAGCAGTGTTACAACCTTCGGGGCCTCTCTAACAGTCACCAAATTGGTGGATAGCAACTGTGGCAAGATTTGTGATAGGGTCATACTTAGACGGGTAAACTCTCTTCTGGGTCTCTCGGCCCTTTGAGGATTGGTTTGTCGAGAAGCGGCAGCAGGCTTAGCAATCATCACCACATTGACAGATTGGCGACGTTCTGGTTTATCATGTTTTCTAGACCCATACACAGCACTGGCCTCCTTTTTAAAGGGCTTCTTCTCAGAACTTGCAGATGCACCCTTCTGGATTTTTCCAGACTTCATTCCAGCGTCTATTCTCTCTCTTGTCAGAATAAGATCAGTAAACCCTGCAGACGAATTACCGATAAGATGATTGAAAAATGGCCCAGATAGGGTCCCCAAGAACATATCTACCAACTCCCGGTCAGTTAACGGAGGCTGCACCCTGCCAGCCAGATCCCTCCACTTCTGTGCATACTCTTTGAAACCTTCGCTTGATCCTAGCGACATACCCTGGAGTTGGGTACGTGTAGGAGCAAGGTCGGCATTATATTGATACTGCTTGTAAAAAGCAGTAGCCAACTCCTCCCAGTTACGAACCTTGGTCCCATCCAGCTGATAGAACCATTCGAGATGAGTCCCTGAAAGACTCTCCTGGAAGAAGTGGATCCACAAATTCTTATCCATAGTGTACAGCTGAATCTTCCGCACATAAGATCTGAGGTGTAGCTTGGGACAAGACGCCCCGTCTTACTTGGTGAAAGATGGCGCCTTAAACTTGTGAGGAATAATCACACCAGTAGATAAGCCCAAGTCTCCGAAATCCAGCCCAGGCACTTGTTGGATCTCCATGGCGTTCAGACGGTCCTCCAACTGCTTGTACCGGTCTTCAGCAGGAGGATACTGTTCCTCATCAAAGTCAGTCTCGTTGTCAGAGACTACTGGACTTGAAGCCTTTCCCCCCTGGGGACTTCCTTTGCCTACAGAAGAACCAGCTTCTTCATTCTGCAGAGTGTTGCCAAACCTTCGGCCCGAGTTGAAAAGAACAGTTCTCTTCTTCTTTTTCTTCTTCTCCTTCTTCAGAAGTAAAGCCTTCAGCTCTTCTTGGCCTTGAGCCAAACCCATGATCAGCTCCTGAAATTGCGCGTTCTGCGCCTGAAGGGCCTTGATAGACATCTCGGTTGATGATGAGTCAGGATTCATGATGCTGAAATAAACAGCGAAGAACAGTAAGCAACCTGAAAAGAAGAATACCTGCTATGCACATGATGAATGGAATGCGTATGTTTTATGTTTTCAAAGACAATCGGGAATCAACTTTGTAAACAAAAAGGAACACACTTCATTAGATTCAACTTTGAAATTTAAATTGTTCAACAGGTTTCCCTTAGGCGTTACATAAAAAGGGAAATACTGGAAAGGGAAATAAAACTGTAAAAGAACATCCAGAGCTCCTTATTGATCCCATGGTCTCCTCTTCTCAGTACGGATGTAGTCATTCAGAGCTCGCTCATTCTCCAACTGCTTTGTCAGCTTCTGGATCTTCAATTCCTGCTTGTTGAACTTTTCCCGATACGAATCCCGTTCTTCTCGCAGTTGCGACCAAGACCTCTTTAATGTCTCATAATCTGTAGGTATCTGAGGAGGGAGGACAGTTGGAGGAGCCCCATCTTTGTCAGGATACTCAAGAATGATGGGTCTGACAGCTTCGTACGGCATACCTAACCTCTGAGCACAAATGCGAACCCATTTGTAGTAGGCTTCCATAGGTAGAGAAGTCTTTGGCCCCAACTCTTGTGGGTCTGCTTTATGAACTCTGTCCCAAGCCTTGATGAACCTACGACGTAGCTCGTCACTATCCACCTGAAACTCAAAACTGATGTGAGGCACCAACATCTCATGAGGCCCTGCTCTTCTGGCTCTTCCAAACTGCCGGAGCGCTAGACATGGATTGTAAGAGATTCCTACTTGAGTACCAATCAACGGAACATTAGGGTATTCTCCGCAACGATCAATAACAGCTATCTCATCCAAACCTCTGAAAGTCCAAATGATGTCCTTATCAGTAAGAGACATTAACCTATGAGCCCAACCTCTTCCTTCTTGGTTCTTCAACACGAACTTAGGGAGGTGCGAAATAAACCACCTCACCAACAAAGGGATACAACACCACAGGGTTCCTCGTCTTCGGGTAGTACGAGCATAAAGTTGTTGCAGGATGTCACCCAAGAGAGTGGGCACAGGATTCTGAGACATGAAGATCCTTATGGCAGTGACATTGATGAAGTTGTCAGGATTAGGAAACAAGACTAGCCCATAGATTAAGAGAGCCAAGATATCTTCATATGCCCTAAAGTCCAAGTCATTCCAGAAACTGTTAGCTCTACCAATCAGAAACTTGGCCAAGAAACCCTTAACTCCGCTTCTAGTCACCCAGTTGTTCAGTACTTCTTGATGTGTCAAGGGAAGAGCTGCAGCAACCTCCTCAAGCTTGAGAGTCTTTTCCCAACCAGTGTAAGGAGTCTGATCCAAGATGGGGATGCCAAGCAAATCAGAGAACTCTTCCAGGGTAGGGACCAGCTGGAAGTCTTGAAAGGTGAAGCACTGGTACAGAGGGTCATAGAACTGGGTCAAGACACTCATCAACTGTTGATCCCGCTTTGCAGTAACCAAACTGAGAAGAGAACCATGCCTCTGGATGAAGGAAGTAGTGTTTGGAATACTGCTAACCAACTCTTCAAGCAACTCAGGTGGGTGCACAAAGTTGAACCGGATAGTATTCCTTCGCATAGGCATCATGATGTACTACAAAATAGAGCAAAGGTGAAACCCTCTTGTCTTTGAAATGGTCAGTCCTTATGCAGGATGCATGCAATGCTCATGATGTTATGATGTTATGATAAAGCACACCACAAATATTTACAAAAGCAAACATGGTAAGGCACACAAGTCACACAAGACAAGCCCTTAAAGTTTAGGCCAGCCTGAGGTCTAGGTATTACCCTCTTTCAGTTTGTTGGTTCATACCTGTCCTATCAAAAGTAACCGGGTTCTTAGAGGATCCCAATATCATTGACTACCCTCAATCGATCATAACTCCAGCATCACAATCTTTTCTTGCGGCCAGAACCATCACGAGAGTTTAGCCTCAATGGGCGTAGCATACTGCTACTGTTCTAATGGCCAAGTTGTGTCATTTAAGGTTCTAAGGTCGGTTGGTGCTTAATGACTCCTCAGAAGACCCATATTCTCCTCGTTGCGACACAAGGGATATCGGTACAGACCAAGGTGCCACACCAACGTAGCCACTGCTTCACCCGTGTCGGTCTACGCCGGACAGGTCCCTCACAGCTTATGCTACCTAACAGGGTATCCCCAGATCCGGGTTAGGATCTATGAAACTCCAAGACAAATGCCCACAAATTTAAAGCAATCAAAGCAAGCAATTGAAAACACAAGTGATCTTAGTCCTAAGGTACACCTCACTTTAAAATCTCCCCAGCAGAGTCGCCAGTTCTGTGATCAGTGGATCTGGAACTGACTGTTTAACGCTGGTTCGTGAAATGTCGCGGAAGCAAGAGTCGCCACTGTCTTTTATTTTCTCCAAATGGAAAGGACAAAAGCACAGAAAAATTCCTTATTGAGATTGCTCTCGGTTCGGGAGGTAGATTTATAGAAAGGGAAGGTGTTAGCACCCTTTCTATCCATGGTTATCCATGGGCTCTTAGATACTTGCTCATTGTGTTTTCAAAATGGTTTGCTTGCTTTTCAACTGTGGGTTTAAAAAAGTTTCTTTGAAAATTTCAGTTCGACTCTTGTATCAGTCCTCAAGAGTGTTTGAAAAAATTGTTTTTGAAAGCTTTTGCAAAGTGTCGGTGTGAAAAGAAGTTTTTGATTTATTTTGAATTAGAGCAAGTATCTATGAGTCGTCTACCTACCCTAAGGAATTCGTCTGTGTAAATGTCCTTAAAGTAGTGCCATCCCACCATTGAGAGGTAGGTAGCACCACCGTTAGAGGTGTTCGGGTCAATTCGAGGGTTCGGGACATTATGGTCACCAGAGCAATAGGAAGACACCTTAGAAGCTACCCTCATGCCATGTTCATGGACATGAGGACTTACTAAAACATCCTCTACTCGACGACCACTTTTCGAGGGGCAAGGCAACAGTGAGACGTACCCTAGGGGTGGTGTGTGATTTGTGTGTCACTTTCAGTTATATTTGTCTTGTTCATGCATTGGTGATCTACGTTTTGTTTTTATTGTTGGCATTCATTCTTTCATGCAAGTTATTAACAGTTAAAAGATGCGGAATTAAAAGTCCTACGCTATTACAAAGGCGCGGGTCTACATCGCCAAATTAATCCAAGACCCGATTTGAATAAAAATAACAAGCGGAAAAATAAATGTCCTAATTAACTTATTACAAGGCTTTGGAGTAATTACATGAAATTTATAAGAAAAGAAATAAAATAAGCGCGCGAAACGAAATTATAATCAAAAGCGAGGGCGTTGGGCCCTTTTAAAGAAATTAAATTGAAATTATGAAATTAATTGAATTAAATAAAGGAAAAAGACTTATTTGGAGTTTAATGAGAAAATTAAATTGGGATTAAAAAAAACCTAATTCTAAACTATTTTTAATTTATAAAAAAAATGTTTAAGTTTGACCTAGTTTACATTAATTATTTACATGGCATATTTATTTATAATTAATATTTAATAATGGTAAAAGAAAAGAAAAAGAATAAAAGTATTTAAAACCCTAATTCTACATTTTTTAGTTTATGAAAAAAGACATTAAAATTAAACCTAGAATTAAAACTAAATTAGTTAGTAAAATTTATTTATAAAGACATTGATTAAAAAAATAAATGAACATATTTTTATTTTCATAGTTTCTGATTTTTTTTGGTATTTTTATGTTATAAAAAATTAATTTATGAATTAAATAAAACAATTAATTAAGAAGAATAAATAAAAGAAAATAAAAGTGAGAAAGAAAATGCAAACAGATGGGGGTGTTGACCCAATGGAGGAGGTATGGCTGAAGCAAATTGGCCCAATGGAAGCTTGCCCACGTTTGACTTTTCCAGATTGCATGTGGAGATGTTGACTGACGCACATGGTGATCTGCAACTTCTGACCATTGGATTGGTCTTGTTGGGCGCGTGGCAAGTTGAGAATCCAGGCCGTATGGTAGGCCTTTGGGCGTATGCTACATAGAATCACGTTAGAAAAGAAAATATTGAATAAAGTGGGGGACCTGGGAATCGAACCCAGGTCCCAAGGCTTGCCACCATCACATCCCACCAACTGAGCTGCTTAGCATGTTTGTTATTATAGTGGAAAAGAAATAATATATAAAACAATAATGTCCACTATGCTGGAACACTCAAAAACGCGCCAACGTTTAAATGGACCACTCAGATAAAGCCACGTCCATCTTCTTCCTTGCTTCCTTTCTTTTTGCCAATTCTTTGTGTTAGAGGTTGTGCTTTTGATTGGAATAGATCCCTGGTGTCCTTGGCAAGCTATTGGAATGGTTATCTTTCCTTGAAACGCACTGAAACTGTGTTTTCAATTTTGACTTTTTCACAAAAAATGCAAAGTGTGTATGTTCTTCTGAGCGCAGCTTTTTAGGTTCCCAGCATTAGGGTTGCATTCTGTTTATGTATGGGAATGTTTTAGGGTAAAAATCCAAGTCAAAAGCCTTTGCATTCATGAATCCAATATTTGATTTTCAATGAATCTTTTTTCAATCTTTCTCATGCCTTTTTGATACCAATCATGGCCAAATCTTTCCAAATTGAGTGTGCACGAAATCTTGGAGTTATGATAGACCTATTAGCTGCATAAAAAGATTTAAAATGCATGCTTGAGTATTTTTGTCATATTTTATTTAATTAAATGAATTAATGGTGATAAAAATTCAAATAAATAATAAAAAATGATGAAATAAATCCCCTTTGGGTCAAATGGTCGTGCATAGCTCTTGGATGATGATTCTTGGAAGAAAATGTGGCCCATTAGCAATTTTGAGGCATTTGAAGCAAAGTTGACTTTTCAAAATTCCCAAAAATTTCCCAACTTCCACAAGGCATATCTTGCTCAATTTTTAAGCTTTGATCATGTTCTTGGACATTTTGGAAAGGTCTTGAAGTCCTCTAACCAATTCCTTTGGTCCCATGTCATTTTGATTTACCAATCTCAAGTTATGGTCTTTGATTTAAAGTCCCTTTTTGTTGACTTTTGAAAATGACCTATAATGTTGAAATTGATAACTTTTTGTGAGAGCATTTCTTGGACTTGAAGTGTGAAGAGGAGTTGTAGGAAATGTATTTCTCTTCAAAATGAGCTTTGGATGGAATTTTTCTGATGAACCATGTGGAAGTTATGCCTTGGTCAAGTTACAGTTGACTTTTTCAACTGTCCAAATATGGAAACTTTTGCATCTTGAGACTTTTTGAGCCATACCTTGAGAATCATGATCAAGAATTGATCAAATGATGTTTGTGGCTTCAAAATAAGATGTTGGTAAAAAATTTGAACTTTTGACTGTCAAATGACCATTTTGCCCCTACAGTTGACTGTTGAGCAATTAGGGTTTTTGACTGTGCAATTTTGTGCTGTGAGTCTTGAAACTTGACATGAGGATGCTTGACAATGTTTATAGGCATATGAGACTTGTTTGGACCCTTGAAAACTTCAATTTCTTTGCCAAGACCAAAACCCTAGTTTTTGACTGTTAGGAGGCCATTGAACTGTGCAACCCTTGGGAGATTTTGAAGCATGCTCTTTGCAAATCTTGAAGAATATGGGAGGGCAAATTTTGGGGTACAACACATATATTTTTTTAACAATAATCATATTCATATGCATATTGTTGTACCCCAAAATTTCCCCTCTCTTTTCTCAAGGCATTTCTCACAAAGATCTGCAATGGCTCAAGCTTGTACAAATGTTGACTAGGTCAAAACACCTCATAAACACTGATGCCTCAAATTAGGGTTTTGGTTTTCACAAAGAAAATTGAACTTTTAATGACCCAAATGGTTTTCATGAACCATTATGAACCTACAAGAATACTCATGTCAAGTTTTAAGTCTTGAATCACAAATTTGCTCAGTCAGTTGACCAGATGACTGAAAATCAGCTGTATTGGGTGAAAAGTCAATTGTGGTCAACTTAAAGTAAAACCTCAATATATTTGACCAATATCGACCTTTTGAAGTCAAATGCATCAATTGATCAAGTTTGGATCATAATTCCTCAAGAAAAATGTTTAAATCATCAAAGGGGCAAAATGGTCAAAATTAGGGTTTTGACTGAGAATGACTAATTTTTGACTTTTAAACAAATACATGACTTATTGGTTTGAAACATGAACTCAAGGAATCAAGTAAATTATTTTGACCTAATTGCGTGACTCAATTCTTCTCTCAAGATCAATTGATTGATAGTTAAAATTTGGTCAACTGATGAAAAAAGTCAACTGTTACACCAAAAGTCAAACTTTGACTATTTGGTAAAAATTGGGTTTCAAAGATCAAAATGCATCAAGAAATTCAAAAATATGAAGCTTGATCATCAAGAAATCAAGAAAGTCAAAAAGTCCATGAAAAAGTCAAAGTTTTCAACACAAAATTTTTTCTAAGTGTTTTAACCTTATTATTTCACAACTTCATGAGACCTTTTCAACAAAATGCAAGATGATTCAAAGAAAACTTCCAACATGAAAGTTGTAGATATTGATGAAATCTACAACTTTTCTTTGCTTATCAAGTACTATAAATGCTTGTATTTTAAGTTATGAATCCATAAAGTCATTCACTTTTTCTAAAAACATAGTGAAAATTTGACCTAGTTTAGGCAGATTTTTGTCCCAACTTCTTGGCCATTTTTCACATAGTTCCAATTTGATTTAGCAAAAATGGAAAACAAGAAAGTTAGAGAGGATGTTTCATGCTTTCCAAAATATCAAATAACTTAAAGAGATCATTTTTGAGCTATGAGAATCGAAGAGAAGAAGTTGGACTTTCATTCTTGCATTACAAGGCATTTTTTGTGAAGAACACTTAACCAAATCTCAAGCCATGCTGCATAATCTCACTTTGTAGGCTTCTAACTTATGTTTCACTCCATAATGAATGGATTACATAAATTTTTTATCTATGATCCAAGTGGTTTAATCATTGTCCAAGTCAATTTGCCATTAATGGAACAAAGCTCACACTTCTATTTTAGAAAAGTGACT
This sequence comes from Vicia faba, assembly GCA_948472305.1. Classification (NCBI taxonomy): domain Eukaryota; kingdom Viridiplantae; phylum Streptophyta; class Magnoliopsida; order Fabales; family Fabaceae; genus Vicia; species Vicia faba. The sequence continues at coordinate 883,370,473 of OX451741.1, read as the reverse complement.
TTAATCATAAAGTCCACTCTCCTTGAGATTTTCATTTGTTCTTTCTGAACAAGTATCCTCTATAAACTCAGAACAAACATGTTTAAAGTTGCTAGCCACCCTACCTTGCATTGAAACCATATTTGTTTAAGTTACTTCAAAAACAAACCAAAGATCCATAACATGTGATTTTGTGCTTCTGATCTCTCCAAGCTTCCAAGCTTTTTTCTATAAATTGAACCTTCATTCACAAGCCTAGGGGATGAATTCAAAATCCCTCAAACAAACTGAACTCCCTCTAAACTAGAAGTGCATCCACAACTCCATAACTTGTCATTTATGGCCAAAAACTTCAATCTCATAATTCACTCGTGCGTTTTCCCTCTAAACCATTCTCAAAGCTTCCATACATCAAATACAACTCATCCCAATCCCTGTTTTCCAACTGTAACACCATCTTTCTCATCTTCCATGACCAAAAACAGAGGTATGCAACTTGACTTCTATAGCATGATTCAGCCATCCACAACTCAAGCTAAGCATTGCATTAGCTTCCTAGAAGTTCAAGGAAGCTAAACAGATCATTAAAATACCTTAAAGGTTGCTCAAACTCAAATCACAATCTCCATCTGCAAGGTGAGTTTTCTAAATTTCTAACTCTTCATACAAGCGTCATTTGGCTACCATTTTCAAAGATAAAATGTAGACATTATAGCCCTGAAACTAAGCATGTCCTTATAATTCATTCACGTTGCCTGAGTAGTGAGAATTTTGAGCCTGAACTTCCTGAAAAAATTAGGTTAAATTTGGTACCATTTAAAATTCGTACTCATCTTTGATCCATTGCTTAAGTTATTTACATATTTGAAATTGTGGTGAAATTTATTACAAGTTTTATGTTCATACTTTTGAGAATGGTTGAGAAATGAACAAGTTGCAGGAGTTATGGTTGGCGCGAGTTTGAAGATGAAGTCACATTCAGGACTTAATTTATTTTATATTTAGTTGAAGTTGTGTTATAACCAGATGAAACAGCCACCCCAGTGGCAAGAGGAGCGCGCGTAAGGCATTGATGCTAAGGGTCCTGGGTTCGAGCCCTAGTGACACCTTTTTTTTTTTTTTTTACATTTTCCTTGTTTCACTTTGCAGTGCATGGGCCTCATATCAACTGGGCCATTCTTTTTACTAGTCCTCACCCCCTGTTTGCTTCATACACGCAGACCCATTATTATTTTTATTTCTTTTTCTGACTTCAAACAAAAAAGACTTGGGCCTAGTAAACCACATTGTTTTTACTTGTTTACCCCCTAAATCCTTTTCAAACCCCCTGACTTACTATTTTTATTTTTATTCCCTTTATTTTATTTTTATTATTTTTATTCTTATTAAAAATACAAAAATATATTTTATTAAATATTTAGACTAAACTTTATCATTTTTATTTTTTACTTTATCTTATTTCCCTTAATCAAAATACCAAAAATATTGTACTAAATACTTAGACTAGTTTTTTTTATCTTATCTCTATTTTATTTTATTTCCTTTAAATAAAAATATCAAAAACATTTTCTTAACAAATTTCTTTTCTTAATTAAATTAATTTAGACTTAGTTTTATTTTAATTTTATTTTTTAAATAAATTAACTTAGAACTTAGGAATTTTAATTAATTAATTTCTTTTTATTTAGTTTAATTAGGTTAACTTTAAAACCTTTCATAAAAAACCATAAAAAACAATTTTTTTTTCTTTTTCTTTTATCTCTATAGTCTTGTATATTTTATTTTTGCATTATTCAATTTGGTTGTAATAGTAATTAGGTTTTAATTGCTTTCATCCTTATTGTACCCCAAAATTTGCTCTCCCATTTTACTCAAGACATGCTCATTGAGGTCTTCAATTGCTCAAGGTTGACCAAGAATTGATCAGACAAATTCTTCTCCTAAGCAATGAACCTCCAACTAGGGTTTCACTATTCACCAAGAAGTTTAGGTTGAAAAGACCTCAAATGATTTTTGTGGTCCCTAATATGTCTCCAAGATTGTCCATGCCAAATTTTATGCCTTACACTACAAGTTTGCTCAGTCAACTGCTCGAATGCTTGAAAATCAACTGTACTAAGTCAAAAGTCAATTGTGGCCAATATACAGTCAAACTTCAAAATTTTTGCCAACATCAACATTTTGAAGTGATAATCACCATTTGATCAAGGTTTGATCATGATTCCTCAAGAAATACTCCTAATTCATCAAAAGTCAAGAATTGCAAAATTAGGGTTTCTATAGGAAAAGTCAACTAAACTTTGACCAGACATAACTTCACATACTTCATCCATTTTCCCCAACCAAATATCATTTTGAATAGAGTCCAATTCCCTACAAATTATCTTTTATCCTCAAGTTCAAGAAATGCACCATTTGAAAGATACAATCTCATGCATTACAGGTCATTTTCAGAGAGTCAACAAAAGACACTTTTTCCAAGACCTTTTACATGAATATAAATTCTTCAAATGCAACATTGATCAAAAGAGGGATTGAATTAGACATCTCGGGCTTTCCAAAAAGTACAAGATCATCATCATTGGATCAAAATTGAGCAAGTTATGGTTTGCCCAAGTTGGGAAAATTTAGGAAATTTCAAGAATTGTGCATTGAGCAAACTTGAACTTTTAGGTCAATGGCCTAACTTCTTGACTTGAAACATCTTCCTAAACTTATGAGAGACCTCTAAAATCATTTCTACATTGCCTTGCCATTTATACCTATTTTATCCATATTTATTTTGTTTTATTCAAATAAAAACTAAATAAAATTGCATAAAATAGTAAATATTGGTTATGGCAATATGGGCTGATGGTTTGAATTGTTTTTGGACCCAAAATTTCATGCAAAGGAGGCCAGGTTTATTTCACCTCAAAATGGGCAAGAATTTGCATTTTTGGAACTTTTTTAATGTGTTTGATTTTGGTTTGAAAGAGGGCCATTATGGGTGGATTCTTATCATATTTGCTAGCCCTCTTCTCCCTCTATAAATACAAGACCAAGGCATGAGCAAAAGGGGATGAAAATACATTGCCTTACCAAAGCTCCACAAAATTGCAAAAATTCATAAAAGTTGTGAAATTCGAAATTGAGTTTTTCAGCCATCATCCATCCATACCATCTGCTCAGTCGTATTCCTGAGATTCCTAGGAACTTATTCCATCCATTCCCAAGGATTATAACATCCTAGATCACCGGATCCACGCATCAACGGTTGGTAAGGTTTTCTTGAAATCAAAATTGCATTTTCATGTCCTATTAACACTTTTCATTGTTTGATTCGTGTTCAGGGTTGTTCATAGTACATGTTTAACGTGCAATATGTAAGCTTAAGGACCAGAATAAGATCGCGCCATTGCTAGAGTATGATCTGTAGTTTCCTTTGAATCTCAAGATCTAGGAGTGATTCCCAGGACCATGTCTTTATTTTTAATTCTTACTTTTTTTAGTTTTTTAAATTTTATATTCAGTTTCTTTTCAAAAACCATTTTTATTTTTTATCATAAAAAAATCACAAAAAAATTAGGTTTTAGTTTTTTTATTAAAATTAATTTTGTTAATTAATTAATTAATTACCTTAACACTTTATTAAAATTAAAATTAAGTAGACTTAAATTTTAATTTCTTTTATTAATAAAAATGCAAAAAACAAAAATTAGGTATAGTTTAGAATTAATTTTTAATTAATAATGTTCTTTTCTTTCAATTAATTAATTAGTTTAATTTTAACTTAACCATTTTATTAAATCAAAACAAACAACAAGATTTCTTTATTCACCTAGAATTGTCTTAGGATTTTTGGACGACTTTTCCATTTCGTACGCGTTATTTACTTTCGCATTTTTTTCATACTAATGTATTTGCTTATGGGATGTAATAAACTATAATTAGGACTTTTTGCTTTACTGATTTCTTTATTTTCCCCCAAGTTTTAGACTTGTAATGATCCCCCTCCCCGAAGCCTTGTAATAGTTAGATTTATATTTTCGCACTTTTAATTACTGCAAACTATTAAATGTTTAGATGCATGACTAATAGGATTGTATGGCAAGAATAACAAACAAAACGCTAGCAAACCTAATGCAAAGACAAAAATAACTGAATATAAACACAATTTCACATGCGCACCTCTAGGGTACCCCCATTTCGGTTGCCTTCGGAAAACAATCACATCTCTCGAAACGTGAGAGATTTTAGTGGATACCCTCCGGTTTAAAGATTATAAGTCCCTCGATGACCCTCTCGACATTGCCTCGGTATGATCTTAAAACCCTAGGGTAGTTACTAAAGTTTCTTGCCCAGTTACCTTTGTGAATTTATAAACGTCCCTTCGATTGTCCCTCAAACATCCAACGACTAGGGCTACCTACTCACTAATTGTAGGATAGCACTGTCTAAAGGAAAAGAGGAAAAGAATAACCTTTCGAGTAAAGTAGATAGTTGTTAAATGCTTGCTCAAACAATGTTTACACTTACACAAAACTTCTTTCAAAAACATTTTCAAACACTTTGTATACGTTCTCTACCATTCCGAGAAACATTACAAAGTTTGTCGCACTAAGGCGCTTTCAAAAATACTTTTGAAAACACACAAAGCACAAGGTATTTTTTCAAATGAGCTAGCATCTAAGAGCCCGTAGATAACTACAGATGGAAATGGTGCTAACACGCTACCTTTCCATAATCTACCCCCCTTACTCAGAAATAATCTTGAAAGGTATTTTTCTGTTCTTTTCACCCTTTCCTTTGTTGAATAAAAGAAAAGTCAGTGGCGACTCTTGCTTACCGTAACATTTGCGAATACAAACGCAAAACCAGTATAACAGTCAGTTCTCCCACCGTATTACAGAACTTGCGACTCTGTTGGGGAATACTTATAAAGTGGGGTTACCTTAGAGTTATATCCTTTTAAATTTGCTTTACATTGTGTGTTTTGTATGCTTTATTTTTAAAGGGTTGCTTGGGTTACTGTTAAAGATCCTATACCCGGATCTGGGGCACCTTTTTAGGTAAGTAGAAATAAATCATGGAGGTTGTACGGTGTAGACCAATATGGACCAAGTGATAGCTACGTTAGCGTGATACTCTGGCTTGTACTAATGTTCCTTGAGTCAATCAAGGATAACATTAGGCTTCCTTGTAGTGTCATTAAGCGCTAACAGACCTTTAGAACCTTTAATTGACTCATCCTAAGCCATTGAAAGTAGTGAGATGGTTGGCTTTGGTTCCGACTGAAGATTGGTTGATACTTAACGCTACACTCATTGAGATTGGACTTTTGGGATATTTTGGCCGCAATACTTCTGTGCTTGAGCTAAAACAATGCATAAAAGAAAGGTCTGTGATATGAGACTCCTTAGAATTCGATTACTTTTCTAAGATAGGTTAAACTAACTAAACTTCAAGAGGGTACTTTCCTATAAACCCCATGCAAGCCTAAACCTAAGGTCTTGTGTGTTTTGCTTGTGTGTGATTAAATTATTCAAACATAACATCATGAATCATGACATCCTTTCTCATTTCACTAACCATATCAAGGATCTCTAGCGCCTGTGATGCAGGTTATGATGAACCAGACGTCTAGCAAGGGGCAATGGGATTTATTTTCCTCTAGCCACTTCCATCAAAAGACCAAAGTACAACAACTTGAGTCAGAGGCTATGACCCATTCGACACGGTGAGCTTGATTCTCGTAGAAGGAAATTCAATGATACGAAGTTCTTCGATCAAAGTTACAATAAAAATTCAAACATTTTCTTGTGTTTACCCGCGAGATTCCTGAAAACATCGCATAAACATGTCATACATATCATTACAGGTATTTCAAGGACAGGTTTCTTATCTTTTCATTGTTTATTTCAGCAAAAATAAATGGCTCTCGAATAGAATATTAAAGACCTTCAAACCCAGAATGCTCAATTCCAACAGATGTTCCTAACTTTGGATAAGGGACAAGAGGACCTGAAGGCTCTCATTCTCAAAGACAAGAAGAAAAAAGCCAAGAACCAGTGGGTGTCCTGAATATGGGAAGGAGACTCATAGGACCGGCCAAGCGAGCTCTATAATTCGCAACCCCGTCAAACGAGGGATACAATAAGGAAGAGAAGCCAAAAGAAGAAGACCGCAACCCAAAGACTGATGAAGAAGGGGATGATTACGTGGAAGAACAATATCCTCCTGCTGATGACAAATACGAGCAGTTGGAGGATCGTCTCAACTACATGGAAATTCAGAGGGTACCTGGTCTGGATTTTGAAGAATTAGGGCAGGTTTCTGGAGTGGTCATCCCACCAAATTTCAAGGTTCTTGCGTTTTCTAAATATGACGGGGTTTCATGTCCTAAACTGCATCTAAGGTCTTATGTCAGGAAGATCCAACCTCACACCGCTGATAGGAATTTGTGGGTGCATTTCTTCCAAGAAAGTTTATCGGGGACTCAATTGGAATGGTTCTATCAGCTGGAGGGAACCAACATCCACACCTGGGAGGATCTGACTGCTGCTTTCTACAGGCAGTACCAATACAATGTTGACCTTGCTCCAACCCGTACACAACTTCAAAGAATGTCTATGGGTTCTAGCGAGGGCTTCAAAGATTATGCCCAGAAATGGAGAGATCTTGTAGGAAGAGTCCATCCTCCTATGTCTCATAGAGAGCTGGTAGATATGTTCTTGGGTACATTGTCTGGTCCATTTTTCAACAACTTGATCGGAAGCTCTTCGGCTGGGTTCACCGAGCTGATATTGACAGGTGAAAGAGTATAAGCTGGAATCAGAAGTGGGAAAATTCAGGTGGCTGTGTCTTCAAATGCTGTGAAGAATCCTTTTAACGGGAAGAAAGAGGCTAATGCTATGTACAACCAGAAGGGTCACGGTAAAGAAGATCATCATCAAGCTGTGGGGGCAGTTATGATTTCTAATCCTTCACCAGTGCGACAACAACAACAGGGTAATCAATGAAGGAAAGACAGGCCCAAGAGATAGTTTACCAAAATCAACATGCTGTTGTCTCAAGCATTGCAACACATGTTGAGGATGAATTTGATTACGTTGATAGAACCTCATCCAAACCCCAAAACTTCTTCTCCTAACTACAATCCCGATGCAAGGTGTGCCTATCATTCTGGCAGTCATGAACATGATACCAATGATTGTTGGGTGCTGAAATACAAGATTTAAAATATGATTAACGCCAAGGAGATTGAATTCGCCGTCCTGAGACTCCCAACATGATCACTGCTTCCATGCCGAATCATGGCCAAGATTGAGAGCGTTTATTTCATTTGAATTCTCAAATTGTAATTTCTTTTGATTGTTCAGACACTTATTTTATGTCAAACTTGGTTATTCCATTATTGCATTGCATATGTTTGTCTTGAATTTATTCATTTATTTTCACTATATAGAAATAATGCTTTTACTTCCTTTTTGCGATATTCGACTCTCGATTGAAAGCTGTAAGCCTTTAGAGGGAGGATGACGAAAATAATACCATAATCTCTACAGTATGCTTTGGAACAGACCTTGCCAACGATGTATAACCATTGTTTCAAATCCTAAACAGTGAAGTTATAAGGAAGATAATCCCTAGTCAACCCCTTTGAGCCTAAGAAGTAGGAGTTTTCTTTTTCACATAAATTGAAACCTTTAATCATAACCCGGGGCAGGGTAGTTTCTCAGTTAATTCAATGGTGCACTCAATCGCAAACTTTCCCTTTGTACATGACGAGTAGTGCCGGAGGTATCCTTCCAAAACAAAAGATGGTGATGGTTCCACATAATCATTAAAACAGGCAGTCATTATCTCTCAAAAGAAAAGCCTGCTAAGTAAAAACCTATGAAGGAGACTTAAGAAGTAAACTGGGGCATCCCGCTGACTGTAATCACAAAAGAAACAGTTCAGGAAAAAAGTATGGATCATAATAAAAGAGGTCTCTACAAATCCTCAACAAAAGAAAAGGTTACAAAAATGACTGCCTTCTCAAATAAACTTTAAGTATCTGAACCATCACTGGAATATCAGGGCCAAGATTCCAGAGCTCAATTGGGATATAAACATACAGCTAACTGAGTATAGGACTGAAGAACATTATAAAGAATGGGTTGGGTACAAATAAATTTCGAGCCTTTATCCTTTGTTTCTTAAACCGTGAACCAGGCCACATTACAACCCCTAAAAGTCCTAGCTGAAGCATGGGTTAGTTCGAAAGAATATTGTTACAAAAATGTATCTTGACTCCTGTAAGGTTTGCTATAAATCCTGAGTTGATATCACATTCTTGCAAATTTTGTTTTACTAAAAAATGAATTTTCAAAAACTTCAAGACAAACATAAGCTTTTCATTTTTAATACCACTATTTGCACATAACTAATTGTTCAACAACAAAGAAATCCGCATGACAAATATTCAATGAACGAAAATCCTCTCAATGAACAAAATCACCTCAGATGGAAAGACATTTCCAATAATAGGCCTTTCATAATCAAGAGACATGACATGGTGTCTAAACTGATTCGGGGGCAGTCGAGTCAAGATTCAAGGAATCCCTCAAAAGCGCCGAATAGCCTGAGGCAGACCTCCATCTGAATCACTTAGGTAATTGAACAGGAAGGGACACATGCGATCAAGAAATTTTTTTCTGACAGTGCTGTAACACTTACTACTTTGGACAATGACAATTTTCCGCACCCTGTGGACATGGACATAGTCGGAAAATACTACGCATGAAAAAAGACCCGCTAGGTTGACTGACCTAGGAAAAAGTAAGGGCATCCTGAAGAACCAAAGGAGTTCATGCAAAAATTAGGGATATATAAATAAAAGTGTACACCCGGCAAGTCGAAAACCTGAAAAGGCGGCTTGGGCAAAAAAGGGTATCCTGGTGGACTGAAAATCTGAAAGGACAGTCCAGGAAAAAGTTAGGGATTAAAGCGTATGACTATGTCCTGTCATCTCGTCACTTGTCTATCAGTAGAAGGCTTATCACCCTGATCAACATTTACTCAAGACTCCAGAAGTTGGGATAACATTCAAACCATACACAAAATCCCCACATACTAACCACCCCTATGGGACTATCTTCGCATAGCTCGTCATCAGTAAGGATACGTTTCCCAGTAGGTATGGAGATAGAGACGTCCTCCCGCAAAGTCACTGTCATGTCTTTAGTATATAACCTAACAATTTCAGACATTCCGACATCTTCTTAATAGATCAAAAGCTTCAATCATCTCCCTAACATCTTGGATATTTCTTCGACTTGGTTCATAAACTTCTGGGCTTCCCCAACAGGGCTTCATAAAAATCCCCAATAAATTTACAAAATTTTCTTTCCCTAGTAGAGTTTATTTATCTAGCCATGGAAGTTCATCTCCCAGCAATTCAAATTCAACAAATATTGAAGAATCACATTCTTCATCCCCAGCAGCAGTCAGGGATTTATCTTCTCTTAGTACAAAGACACCACAAAGAGCAACTGATACACTCATGTATTACATTCATAGAAAATTTATAATACATTGTAGCATATGCATAACTGAAGCGCATATAACATTCTCATTTATTTTGAGAGCATCATGCAATTCATACATAATGACATCACATGAAACTGACTTTACCTTTTTAGGTTGAATTCGCAGACAGACAAATACTATCAACTTATGCATAACAAGTCAAATATTAATGCCCGAAACCAGACGGGGAAACTATCTACACGACCAAGTGGTATGAACTCCCGGAGTAGGACGAGTTTACCAACAAATACAACAGGCCACAGATTAATGCCTGAATCCAGACCGGGAAACTATCTATGTGACTAGCCAAAAACAGGCCACAAATTAATGCCTGAAATCAGACATGGTAACTATCTCAATAACCAACAAAAACAATTCCAGATTAATTCCTTAAACCAGACAGGGCAACTATCTGCAAATAGCTGATTATGGATTATTTTCCGAAACAAGACGGGGCGACTATCTACACGACTAGATGGAGCAGCTCTACCCGGGCTCCTTCTAATATATTTCCTGATGCAGCTTTACACAGACTTTTCTTGAAGAAATCTTACACGGGTTCCTTCTCATAATCTCCAGATGCAGCGTTACACGGGCTCATCCTGAAATAATCTTACACATATTCCTTCTCACAATTTCCAAATGCATCTTTACACGAGCTCATCTTGAAGCAATCTTACACGAAATTCCTTCTCCTCCTGAAATGCAACTTTACCCAAGCTCATCCTGAAGCAATCTTACACAGATTCCTTCTCCTCCTGAAATGCAGATTTACACGGGCTCTTCCTGAAGCAATCTTACACGGGTTCCTTCTAATAACATTTCAGAGGCAGCTTTACACGGGCTCATCCTGAAGCAATCTTACACGGATTCCTTCTCATCCTGAAATGTAGCTTTACACGGGCTCTTTCTGAAGCAATCTTACACGGGTTCCTTCTAATAACCTTTCAGATGTAGCTTTACACAGGCTCATCCTGAAGCAATCTTACACGAATTCCTTCTCACAATTTCCAAATGTAGCTTTACACGGGCTCATCCTGAAGCAATCTTACACGGATTCCTTCTCCTCCTGAAATGCAGCTTTACATGGGCTCTTCGTAAAGCAATCTTACACGGGTTCCTTCTAATAACCTTTCATATACAGCTTCAAACGGGTCCATCCTGAAGCGATCTTACACAAGTTCCTACTATGACATTTCCAGATGTAGTCTAACACGGGCTCATCCTGAAGAAATCTTACACAAGTTCCTACTAAGATATTTCCAGGTGTAGTCCAACACAGGCTCATCCTGAAGCAGCCTTACACGATTTCCTTATAGTACATTTCTAAACGTAGATTGACACGGGCTCATTCCAACATTTCATTCAGATAAAACTAGATGCAAGGTTCATTATGATACTCCTATCAACAATTACTTTGGATGGCATCTATAAGCCCATCTCCGACGACTCTCCATCACACTCTCCAAATGGCATCTGTAAGCCCATTCCTGATGTCATCAACCAATAATGGTACTTCATGTATATGCGAGTGCAAATTTCTGGGCACTCTAGTGTTCAATCATATTCCACCTTCAGATTACGAAAGGCAGACGAGCCAATCTAAATCCTCAAGTTTAAGAAGATTGAATAGGGGCAACTGTTGTACCCCAATATTTTCTCTCCCATTTTACTCAAGACATGCTCATTGAGGTCTTCAGTTGCTCAAGGTTGACCAAGAATTGATCAGACAAATTATTCTCCTAAGCAATGAACCTCCAACTAGGGTTTCACTTTTCACCAAGAATTTTGGGTTGTAAAGAACTCAAATTATTTCTACGGTCCCATATATGTCTTCAAGATTTTCCATGCCAAATTTAATGCCTTACACTACAAGTTTGCTCTGTCAACTGCTCAAATACTTGAAAATCAACTATACTAAGTCAAAAGTCAATTGTGGCCAATATACAATCAAACTTCAAGATTTTTTGTCAACATCAACATTTTGAAGTGATAATAATCATTTGATCAAGGGTTGGTCATGTTTCCTCAAGAAATACTCCTAATTTATCAAAAGTCAAGAATTGCAAAATTAGGGTTTCTATAGGAAAAGTCAACAGAACTTTGACCAGGCATAACTTTCACATAATTAATCCATTTCCCCCCAACCAAAGCTAATTTAGAAGAGAATCCAATTCCCTACAAATTACCTTTTATCCTCAAGTTCAAGAAATGCACCATTTGAAAGATGCAAGCTCATACATTACAGGTCATTTTTAGAAAGTCAACAAAAGACACTTTTTTCTAAGACCTTTTACATCAAGATAAAATCTTCAAATTCAAAATTGATCAAATGAGGGATTGAAGTAGACATCTTAGGCTTTCCAAAAAGTCCAAGATCATCATCATTGGATAGAAATTGAGCAAGTTAAGATTTGCCTAAGTTGGGAAAATTTGGGAAATTTCAAGAATTGTGCATTGGGCAAACTTGAACTTTTAGGTCAATGGCCTAACTTCTTGGACTTCAAACATCTTCCTAACCTTATGAGAGACCTCTAAAATCATGTCTACATTGCCTTTCCATTTCTATGTATTTTATCCATATTTATTTTGTTTTATTCTAATAAAAACAAAACAAAATAGCATAAAATAGTAAATATTGGTTATGGCAATATGGCCTAATGGTTTGAATTGTTTTTGGGCCCAAAATTTCGTGCAAAGGAGGCCAGGTGCATTGCACCTCAAAATGGGCAAGAATTTGCATTTTTGGAACTTTTTATTGTGTTTGATTTTGGTTTGAAAGAGGGTCATTATGGGTGGATTCTTACCATCTTTGCTAGCCCTCTTCTCCCTCTATAAATACAATACCAAGGCATGAGCAAAAGGGGACGAAAATACATTTCCTTTTCCAAAGCTCCACAAAATTGCAAAAAATCACAAGAGTTGTGAAATTCAAAATTGAGTTTTTCAGCCATCATCCATCCATACTGTTGTACCCCAAAATTTTCCCTCCCATTTTCACACAAGATATATTCCTAGAAGTCCTCAATTGCTCAAGGTTGGCCAAGAATTAACCAGGCAATTCTCCTCCTAAGGAAATGAACCCCCAACTAGGGTTTTAATTTTCATCAAGATGGTTGAGCTCCAATGGTCTCAAATGTTTCCCATGGTCCTAATATGTATTCAAGATTATCCATGCCAAATTTCATGCCTTTCACAATATGTTTGCTTAGTCAATTACTCAAGTATTGGAAAATCAGCCGTGCTAGGTCAAAATTCAATTGTGGCCCATGTACAGTCAAACTTCAAGATTTTTGGTCAACATAAACATTTTGAAGTGATATCCATCATTTGATCAAGGGTTGATCATGATTCCTCAAGAAATTCTCCTAATTCATCAAAAGACAAGAATTGCTAATTAGGGTTTCTATAGGAAAAGTCAACCAAACTTTGACTAGGCATAACTTTCTCATACTTCATCCATTTTTCCCAACCAAAGCTCATTTTGAAGAGAATCCAATTCCCTTTCAAATGTTTTGGCAAAGTTACAAAACATCATTTATGGCTTTAAAAATACATATTTATGGTTGTTATTACTTTTGTTCTCTTGTCTCTTCCCTCCTCTCTATATAAAGGACACATTAGAAAGCTACAATACACATGAGATATAGCCTGGAAAAGCTCTACAAATTTTGCAAAAAAAATCAAAGTTTTAAAATTCGCATTTTAGGTTCCAGCATTCCTCAGTCCAAACAAAAAATCCAAATACATTCCTGGAAGTTCCCTGAAGCTTTTGCAATCATTACCAAGTCCTGAAACATCACAAAACGCCTCAGTAAGCTCCATTTTTATATTTTCTAACTTGTTTCATCCAGATCCGGTGCTCCTCGTAGCTAGATGTGCATTATACACCATCAGACATGTTCCATCAGATGTCCATCTGATCAGATCTAGCGCACTCCATTTGCGGGCTCACCATGTGCCATCAAGACCAATCCAAATTGAATCCAGAAGCAAATCTGGGCCTCTCCCTTCATGAGCCAGTGAATTCAACAACCACACTCCCACTTTTTTTTACTATCTCAGGCCTATCTAGTTTTTTTGTTTGTAATGTTTTAATTTCTTTTATATTCTTTACTTAATTATGCAAATAATAAAAAAACTCACAAAAAAATTAGGCTTAGACTTTTTAAAAAAAAATAATGAATTGCTTTAATTAATTAATTAAATTTTAACTACTTTCTTATTTTAAAATGAACTAGAATTTAGGATTTAATTTATGTTTCAAATGTTTTCTTAATAAAAAATGCAAAAGTATTAGAGTTAGATTAATTTCATTCAATATTTATTTTCTTAATTTAAATTTAGATTTATTTTAATTATTTTCTTGAAATAAATAAAAATAAAACCAAAAAGATTTTTGTTGTTTACTTAGAATTTTTCTTAGGATTTTTAGACGTAATATTCCGCGCGCGTTGTTTTTGTTCTCGCATTTTATATAAATAATGTAACTGATTATAGGATGTAATAGTCTAGATTTAAAATTCTGCATTTTATTTTCTTACACTTTTTCATGTAATTGTCCAAAAGCGTTGTAATAGTCTAGGATTTAAATTTTCGCACTTTAAATTTTTGTAAATATTAACTGTTAATAATTAGGCGTGTATGATAAGACTTAAAATTAAAACGTTAGCTAACCTAACAAAAAGACAAAAAAAACTGAATCTCAACGCACTTGCACATGCGCACCTCTAAGGTATCTCCCACTTTGGTTGCCTTTAAATAAAACAGTCATGAGGCAGGAACGCTTTAGTAAAGACTCATAAATAAATAAAAAGATCATAGTCCCTCAACGACCCTACAGTTGTCTTTCAGTAAATGATCTATTCCCTAAAAGATATTTTCTAAAGCGTCTCCATAAATTGCCTTTGTGATTGTAAAACGTCCCTTCGATTGTCCCTCAACATTCGACGATAGGGCTACCTACTCACTAATAGTAGGATAGCACTATCTAAAGGGTAGGAGGAAAAGAACATCCTTTTTCGAGTAGGTATAATGTTCTTAAGTACTTGCTCAAATATGAATTTTTCACACTTACACACTTTTCAAAAACTATTTTCAAAAAAACGCTTTATCACACTCTTGAGGACTGATACAAGAGTTACCATAAAGCAAACAAAATCTTTCAAAACACACAAACACACAAACAATTTCAAAATGAGCAAGTACCTAAGAGCCCGTGAAAAATCAAGGATGGAAAGGGTGATAACACCTTCCCTTTACATAATCTACCCCCTTACTCAGAAAATCTCGAAAAAAGGTCTTTTTCTGTTCTTTTCACCCTCTCCTTTGTTGGATAAAAGAAAAGTCGATGGAGAGTCTTGCTTACCGCACATTTGCGAATACAAAACACAAACCAATATTAAACAGTCGGTTCAGCCACCGTATCACAAAGCTGGCGACTCTGCTGGGGTAAATAAAAGTGGGGTTTACCTTAAGGTCTAGATCATTTTGCTTCTTTGTTTGTTTGTTTGCTTTACTTTTAAGGGTATTTGTTTGGGTACTATACATCCTACACCTGGATCTGGGGAAACCTTTTAGGTAAGTAGCAATAGATCGTGGAAACTGTGCGGGGTATACCGACAAGGTTAAAGTGATGGTTATATTGATGCGACACTTTGGTTGGTACCGATAGACCTTGAGTTAATCAAGGAGAATATGGGGCCGCTGCGTGGTGTCATAAAGCGTAAAATGACCTTAGAACCTTTAAATGAACAACTTGGCCATTAGGACGTAGTGAGATGGCCGTCTTTGGTGTATTTCCAAAGTCGACAGATACTCGATTCTACACTTATTGAGATTTGACTCTTGAGTTTTGTTTTGTTGCGAGTCAATCGCCTATCGGAACAAAACTTGTGGGAAAGATCAGTGATATTGAGATCCCTTAGAACCCGGTTAATATTTATAGGACAGGTTGAACCAATCCAACTTCAAGAGGGTATGACCTTAAAATACATGCAAGCTTTAGACCTAAGTTTTTTGGTTTGATTTGCTTGTGCTTGCTATATATGTTATTTCTTGGCATAATCATACACATCATAATATCATGCCACAACATTTCCTTAATAATTTCAAGGATCTCAAGGGTTTGTGATGCAGGTTATGGTAAATCAGTCGTCTAACAAGGGGCAAAGGGGATTTATTTTCCAATAGACAATGTCGTCAAAATATCAAAACTCAACAACTTGAGTCAGGGGCTATGACCCACTTGATATGGTGAGCTTGAATATCGTAGAAGGACACTCAATGATACATAGTTCTTCAATCAAAGCTGCAAATTTCAACTTCTGACACTTTCTTGTTTACCCCGCGAGATCTTTGAAAACATTGCATACATATATCATACATATCATTGCATAAGCAGGTTTCTAAGCAGGTTTCTCATCCTCTTCGCTGTTTATTTCAGCAATGGCTCTAGAACAAACAGTGAAGGAACTACAGACTCAAAATGCCCAGTTTCAACAGATGATCATGGCTCTGACCAAGGGGAAAGAAAAACTGAAAGCCCTGCTTGTTAAAGAAAAGAAGAAGCCAAGGAAACCAACTGGTGTGGTAAACTTGGGAAGAAGGATCAGAGGACCAGTGCCGCGAGCCTATCAACTGATAACTTCATCAAAGGAAGGAAACAATCAAGAGAAGGAAACAAGAGAGGAAGACTCCAGTCTAAAAGAATCTGATGATGAATCTCACTATGATGAGGAACAATATCCTCCTACTGATGAAAAATACAAACAACTGGAGAATCGTTTGAATGCAATGGAGGTCCAGAAGGTACCAGGTCTGGATTTTGAAGAACCGGGTTTGGTTTCTGGGGTTTTCATACCGTAAAAGTTCAAGGTGCCGGTGTTCGCCAAATATGATGGGGTTTCATGTCCCAAGATGCACCTCCATTCTTATGTGAGGAAGATACAACCTCACACTGCTGACAAGGACTTACGGGTCCACTTCTTTCAGGATAGTCTATCCGGAACTCAACTAGAATGGTTCTACCAGCTGGAAGGGGCCAACATCCATAATTGGGAAGACCTGGCTGCTGCTTTCTACAAGCAGTATCAGTATAATGCAGACCTTGCTCCCACCCGTACACAACTCCAAAATATGTATATGGGTTCGAGCGAGGGCTTTAAAGACTATGCTTAGAAGTGGAGGGACTTAGCAGGAAGATTCCAACCCCCCTGTCTTATAGGGAGCTAGTGGATATGTTTATGGGTACCCTTTCTGGTCCGTTTTTCAATCACCTGATTGGAAGCTCCTCAACTGGCTTCACTGAATTGAACCTGAAGGGAGAAAGAGTGGAAGCTGGAATTAGGAGTGGTAAGATCCAGAAGGATGCGTCCTCCAGTGCATCAAGGAAGCCATTTTCTGGGGAAAAATAGGTTAGTGTTGTGTACAACTAAAGGAATTAGGACAGAACTGAACGTCGTCCAATTGTAGGGGCTGTTATGATATCCAAGCCTGCATCTACTCAACAAAGGAATAATTAACCTAGAACAGAAAGGCCGATAAGTGATTGGTTTACACTGAGGTATCTAATGATTCGGACTACAAGTGAATAGTCTTATCGTGTAGTTTTAAAAGATATCGAACCACAGAGACTGATGAATCGAACTACCGTCTTCTATTGTTACTTTGCAAATCTGAAGCTAATGAATGTTTGATTAGGTTGTAGGGAAACTAAATACTAAATTAAGTTTAATTTTAATTATCAGTAAGTGGAACTACCAGTATGTAATAGTCAAACCTCGGGAGCTAGCAACTAGTTGGGTGTCTTTATATTTTCAAAACAACTTTCAGAAAAACCTATTTAGTTTAAAAGCCCTCATCTCACACTGTCGTTTTATTGATCTAGGCTATGCAGTTAAGTCCTAACGTACGCTTCCGCCATCTCGCAGGAGTTAAAAACACCTTTTGAAAACGAAATAAAATCTTAATTAACTTTAAAGTGCTTCCGCTGTATTTTAAGCCAATGCCTAATTACTACTGTCCAGTTAAAAGATCTCAAACTTCCGCTTTGTTGATCCTAACCTCTATCCGTTCTTTACTTACGTAACAAAACAATTTAACGATTAAAAATAGTAACTTAGACCAGAAAAAGGTTTTGTAGTAAAAATTATCCCTACTGAGTCACTCGATCCCTTGGTTATGAGACCTTACATACCGGTAATACGAATTCTAGCCTAACATAATATCAAACCAAATCACAGAACAATTCCAGAGACAACACAAAATAAACATGATTATATTAATTAAAAGTAATAACAATTCATAAAAATAAACCTGGTAATAATTCTGGATACGGGTATAATCACTTCTAATTCTTGACTAGAAGCACTCCTACACAAACTGTAGGCTTTACTTCGGTCGGGAACAAAGACAATCGTACAGAAAAATAAATGCTAGAGGAAGTATAAAATTTGCAGGAAAAAGAATAATGCTTAAAGAAAATTGCCTTAGAAAAAATGAATTCTCAAAAAAATATATCAAAAGTCCGACCCTTGTTCGTTGTGTCCAGGGTCCTATTTATATCCCTCTGTGTGATATGTTTGTTCTCGGTAATGTAGGAACACTTTGTGTTCCTTTGAGAAATAATAGGGCTACCGAGACGGTTACGTTTCCATGCATTGACTGAGTGGATCGGAGAAGTAGGATGGACGTTAGATTTGCATTTGAAATAGTTTTCTTCCGTTGGATTTGGAAGTATCTGGTCAAAGAGGAAGAAAGTGGGCTTGTGACGTTCGTCAAGTCCAAGTGACGATGGTCACTTGGTCCATTACGCCCGTGATGAACGGAAGCGTACCTTGACGATCATCAAGGTCTTTGCTATAGTAGGCCACGTGCTCGCTCGCCTTGTGATGAGCTTAAGCTGGTTTCTTCTATTCTTCTTTGGCCCTTTTTTCTATCTTTGTCACTTCTTATCCCCAATGGGTTGCTAACGTAGTCCCGGTACCTTAAAAGGACGGAAAGGTATGAATGTGTGTGGATTACCGAGATTTGAACAAGGCAAGCCCCAAGGATGACTTACCGCTCCCCCACATTGATGTTCTGGTTGACAACATAGTGCAGCATAAAATCTTTTCCTTCATGGACGATTTCTCTGGTTACAACCAGATCAAGATGGCACCCGAAGACATGGAGAAGACAACCTTCGTCACACAATGGGGCACTTTCTGCTACAAAGTGATGCCAATCGGATTGAAGGACGCTGGGGAAACGTATCAGCGAGCCATGGTAGCTCTGTTTCATGACATGATTCACCATGAGATAGAGGTTTATGTTGATGACATGATAGCTAGGTCTCAAACTGAGGAAGAACACCTTGATCATCTACAAAAGTTGTTTAAAAGGTTGAAGACATACAAGCTGAGGTTAAACCCGAATAAGTGCACCTTCAGGGTAAGGTCTGGTAAACTCCTAGGTTTCATTATCAGTGACAAGGGTATTCAGGTAGACCCTGCAAAGGTGAAGGCTGTACAAGAGATGCAGGCTCCTCACACTAAGAAGGAGGTTAGAGGTTTGTTGGGACGCCTGAATTACATTGCCAGGTTCATTTCCCATTTAACTGCTACTTGTGAGCCAATCTTCAAACTCCTGAAGAAAGATCAAGTGGTAAAGTAGAATGACGAATGTCAGACCGCCTTCGAGAGAATCAAGAAATACCTTCAAGAGCTTCCAATTATGATGCCTCCGATTGAAGGAAGACCTTTGATAATGTACTTAACAGTGTTAGATAATTCAATGGGGTGTGTGTTGGGGTAGCATGACGAGTCCGGTCTAAAAGAGCATGCAATATACTACCTTAGCAAAAAGTTTACCGACTGTGAGACAAGATACTCACTGCTTGAGAAAACTTGTCACGCTTTGGCATGGGCTGCTCGCCGACTGAGACTGTATATGTTGACCCACGCCACTTTATTGATATCTAAGATGGATCCGATCAAGTACATCTTCGAGAATCCCGTTCTCTCTGAAAGAATAGCAAGATGGCAAATGATCTTGACCGAATACGATATCCAATACACGACCCAGAAAGCAATCAAGGGAAGTTTACTAGCTGATCATTTGGCTCATCAGGATGTGGATGACTACCAATCCATGAACTTTGAATTCCCGGATAAGAACTGTGATCGGTGGAAATAGAACTGACTGTTTTTTAAGATGGTTCGCAAAATGTCGCGGTAAGCAAGAGTCGCCACCGTCTTTTATGTTCTCCAACATGGAAAGGAAAAAAGCACAGCAAAATTACTTTTTTAAGATGTCTCTCGGTTCGGGAGGTAGATTTATAGAAAGGGAAGGTGTTAGCACCCTTTCTATCCGTGGTTATCCACGGGCTCTTAGGTACTTGCTCTTATGTTTTCAAAAATTGTTTGCTTTTCAAGTGTATGTGGGTTTTGAAAAAAGTTTAGTTTGAAAGACTTCTAGGTAACTCTTGTATCAGTCCTCAAGAGTGTATGAAGTATTTGTTTGAAAACTTTTTAAAAGTGTAGGTGCGAAAAGTTGTTTTTGTTTGTTTTGAAAGAGCAAGTACCCAGGAGAAATCTACCTACTCTAAGGAATTAGGCTGTGCAAGAGTCCTTTAGACAGTACTATCCCACTATTGAGAAGTAGGTAGCACCGTCGTTGGAGTTATTCGGGTCAATTCAATGATAGGGACATGTGTGGTCACCAAAGCAATAGTAGGACGCCTTAGCGGTAACCCTAATGTCCTAGATCCTTTTTTATCCGAGGCAACCGTTTCGAGGCAACTGGATCTTTAGACGGGAGGGCGACCTCTAAAACACCCTATACTTGACGACCACGTCGAGGCAACCAGTGAGGCGTACCCTAAGAGTGGCATGTGCATGTGCGTTGTTTCAGTTTATGTTTATCTTTGAACATGCATTTGTGAGCTACGGATTGATTTTATTTTTTAAACAAGTCTTTCATGCATTTTTAACAGTTAAGAGTGGGGGAAATAAAGTGCGGAAAAGGTAAATCTAGCTATTACAAGGCGCGGGTATATACATCGCCAAAAACATAACCCGTTTGGAAAATAAAAATGCGAGAAATTAAAAGAAAGCGATAAAGTTCTAATTAACTATTACATTTTTGAGCAGATACATAAATAATCAAAATGACGAATTAAAAATAATATGCGCGCGAAAGATTGAATCGGGATGTCCTTAGGGTTTTGACCCTTTTTTTTTAGAAAAAAAAATGAGATTTGTCCTTTTTTTGCAATTAATGAAATTAAGCCTAATTACTAATTAATTAATTTATTAAAAGAAAAAATATTTTTTGTGTTTTTATATTTTAATGAAATAAAATAAAAAAAAGAAATTAAAAGTGTCAAAGGAAAAACCTAATTCTAGATTTGATTTTATTTAATGTAAAAAAGATTAAACTTACACCTAATTAAACTAAATTAATTTAAATTAGTGTTTATTTACAAAATAATAACTAATTAAATTTAATTAATAAAAATATTATTATTATTTTTTTGTTTTCTGGGTTTATTATGGAAAAATAATTATCTAGCTAATAAAAAAATAATAAAAATAAATAAGGAAAATGAATAATAAAATGACAAAAAATAAAATGCAAACCCAGGGGGGGGGGGGGGGGGGGGGGGTTGGGCCAGATTTGAAGGTCTCTTAGCAATTCCCAGGCCCATTGGTTGCCAAGCCTGCGTTTGACTTCCTGACTTGTCTACGTGCATGTTGACTGAGGAACATGGTGGTCATCCATCCCTGGCCTTTGGATCACTGCTTGAAGCCACATGGCAGGCTGGGACATGAGGTACATGGTGGAATGTCTTTGATATCCTGCACGTGAACACATTAAGCAAAATAACATGGAATGTTGGGTGGACCTGGGAATCGAACCCAGGTCCCAATGGTTATTGGACAGATCACAAACCACTCAGCCACTTGCCTGCGTTTGTTAATAAAATAGGCAATGAAAATAATATAAAAAAAACAATGCATATGCTGGAAACAAATGAAGCACACGTTATTCTTTTGAATGGACCAGTAGCATGTCACCACGTCTTCATCTCTTTCGTGTGCCTGCAAAAAACACAATTACATAGCGGGGGTTTTTAACCCCCATAAAACAGGACGACAAAAAATAGCGATTAGGCGTAGGTTAAACATAAATTGTTCGCGACATATCCATTGAATTCGTTTGGTCTCAACGAGTTTAACCATGGGTCTTAGAAGGCTTGATTTTTCCTATGCTGAAAAGCCCTAATATGGAAGCTTGGAAAACCTAGAATTCATTCATGGCAACTTCTAATTTAAGACATCTTGATTCAATTGACTTATGCCAAAAGCTTTGTATGATTTCTAGCAAAACAAAACACAAAGTAAATCATGTTAATGATGCATAATTTTGGAGTTACGAATCTGAAAAAAGTTAAGCAAACCGTGAGTTCGTGTATGGTGATTTCTTGAGCTTTGGCGCTTGGCTTCGATTGCAAAAGGTTTCTGAGTGTCCCAGCAAGGTGTTTGAATCCTTAAATTGCCTTGAATTTTCCTGGAGTATGAAGATCAGTTTCAAGCTTTCTTTGAATTTTTTCAATATGGTAATGGCTCTCTGCAGCAGTTTTGCCCGTGTATGGAATTAGGTTTAGCTTATGCACTTATAGTAGAATGGTTTTAGGTCAAATCTTGCACAAGAAATCCCTTGCATTGATGTTCCAATATTTGATTGAAAATCAAATAATTTTCAATCTTTTTGATTGATAAAACTTGTCAAACATGGAGATTTTTGTCTCTTTGATTGATGCACGAATTTTCCAGCTTGCCCTGAGCTTATTTGCTTCACAAAAGATTGTAAAAAACATATCTTTATATTTTCCTACAATTAAATGAATTAAATGAATTAATAATCAATTATAAATCCAAATAATTAATAAAAATAAGAAAATAATCTCAAATAGGCTTGAAGGGTCGTGCATATGCTTTGAGTAAAGATTCAAGAAGGAATTTGAGGCCCATTAGCAAAAATGAGGTGTTTTGGGCAAAGTTGACTTTTGCAAATTCCTAAAAATTTCCCAACTTCTCCAATGCATATCTTGCTCAATTTTGATCATATGAACATGTTCTTGGACATTTTGGAAAGGTATTGAAGTCCTCTAACTAATGTCTTTGGTCCCATGTCGTTTTGAATTACCAATCTCAAGTTATGCTCTTTGACTTAAAATGCCTTTTTGTTGACTTTTGAAATTGACCTATAATGTAGAAATTGATAACTTTTTGTGAGAGCATTTCTTGGGCTTGGAATGTGAAGATGAGTTGTAGGAAATGTCATCCCCTTCAAAATGAGCATTGGATGGCATTTTTCTGATGAACCATGAAAAAGTTATGCCCTGGTCAAGTTACAGTTGACTTTTCAGCTGTTCAAAAATAGCAACTTTTGCATCCTTGATGATTTTTGAGCCATGCTTGTGGAATCATGATCAAGACTTGATCAAATGATTATTGTGAGCTCAAAATAAGATGTTGACCAATTTTTTTGACTTTTGACTGCCAAATGACCATTTTACCCCTGTAGTTGATTGTGAAGCAAATAGGGCTTTTGACTGTGCAACTTGCCTCTGTGAATCTTGAAACTTGACATGTAGATGCTTGACAATGTATATAGGCCTATGGGACTTGACTGCACCATTGAAAACCTCAAATTCCTGGAGAGAACCAAAACCCTAATTTTGACTGGCTTAGGAGATGTTTGGACTGTGCAATCCCTTGAGAAATCTTGAAGAATATGGGAGGGCAAATTTTGGGGTACAACAGTTGCCCCTGTTCAATCTTCTTAGACCTGAGGATGTAGATTGGCTTGCGTGCCTTTCGTGATCTGAAGGTGGAAGATGATTGAACACTAGAGTGCCCAGAAATTTGCACTCACATAGTGGAGTATCAGCAGTGTGATGGCGGGAATGGGCTTATAGATGCCATTTGGAGAGACGATGGGTAGGAGGATGGGATTATAGATGCCATCTGGATACGTGACAGAAACTTGTCAGGAATGGGCTTATAGATGCCATTTGGAGGTGTCGATCGCGTAAGAGATTCCTTAGCGAGAACTTGCGTACCTGAGAAAGAAAGATAATTTCCTGGATTGCTACAGGTGTTGATTTTCAATCTCTTCGTGTAGATATGCCCTGGCTAGATATAGGTATCGAATCTTCAATTAATCGCTCACAGATATGCCCTGGCTAGATACAGGTATCGAATTCGGAACTGGTCGTCTACAGATATGCCCTGGCTGGATACAGGTATCGAATCTCTAAACTCTTCATGCAGATATGCCCTGGCTAGATACAGGTGTCAAATCCACAATCAATCACTCACAGATATGCCCTGGCTAGATACAGGTATCGAATCTGGAACTGGTCGTCTACAGATATGCCCTGGCTGGATACAGGTATCGAATCTCTAAACTCTTCATGCAGATATGCCCTGGCTAGATACAGGTGTCGAATCCATAATCGATCACTCATAGATATGCCCTGGCTAGATACATGTATCGAATCTGGAACTGATCGTCTACAGATATGCTCTGGCTGGGTACAGGTATCAAATCTCTAAACTCTTCATGCAGATATGCCCTGGCTAGATACAGGTATCAAATCTACAATCAATCACTCACAGATATGCCCTGGCTGGATGCAGGAATCGAATATGGAATTGGTCGTCTACAGATATGCCCTGGCTGGATACAGGTATCGAATCTCTAAACTCTTCATGCAGACATGCCCTGGCTGGATACAGGTATCGAATCTACAATCTCACAGATATGCCCTGGCTAGATACAGGAAACGAATCTGGAATTGCGACAGTTGATAGTAATCATCTTTGGGATTGACCTTTTCCTGAAAAGGCAAAACATCAGTTGTATGCAATGTCATGATGTATGAAATGCATGATGTCATGATGCTCAAAATGAGATAGTTTCGTATGCACTTTATCATGTATGTAAGCAGGATGTATGAAATGTGAAATGTCTATGAATGTATTTTCGTCTAGGAAAATAAATCCTTGACGAATGCCGGGAAGTCAAATCCTGGGCTGATGTTGAAGAGTAGAGTTCTTCGCTTCCGCTGGGGATGATGGTTGCAAGGATAAACCGGTAGGAGAAGATGACTCCGTTGGGGAATAAGCCTGTTGAAGAGATTACTCTGCGGGGAAATACTCTGTGGGGGAAGAGATGCTTCGCTGAGATTTTGATGATAACTCCGCTGGGGATTCCGTTGATAAGTTATGTTGAGGATTTTGATGAACTCCGCTGGGGATAGGAAGAACTTCGCCGAGGACGATCTTTCCGTGGTAATTAGCTGAGGATAACCCAGTTATAAGCTCTGGTGGGGAATAACCTTTGAATAAAGCCGGGGAGATGCTTTTGCACTCTGCGGGGGATAAGCTTCCAGAATCTACTAGGGATAAGCTTCCAGAATCTACTGGGGAGATTGATTCAACTCTCCTGGGGAAACTTTTGAACTGTACTGGGGAGATTGATTCAACTTTCCTGGGGAAACCCTTGGACTGTACTGGGGAGATGGCTCCACTGGGGTGTCTGTATTCCGCCGGGGAACAATCTTATATTAAGACTGCCGGGGATGCTTGCTTAGGAACATCTGTATACTCCACTGGGGAATATTGAGATCTTCTAGGGATACCCAACTTCCTTAAGGCTCTCAGTAGACTAACTCTGCTTGGGGAGAGTGTTGCTGACTTGCTGGAGATATTGTGCCTTGTTAGGGCTGATGAGAGACCAACTCTGCTTGGGAGAGTATTGCTGATTCTGGTCTTACCCTGCGGGGAGTGAAGGTATCCTGGTTACGTTCTTCAGCCGAACCTACCTTGGTACCTTGGTGGACAGAGCAACTAGATCGCTTAGACAACTTATTATTGCCCCTGTTTCTGATGTCACCTGTAATTAGTCCTTTGTTTCTCATGCAAATATTTATGATTAGCAATTAGTGTCAAATGCATATATCAAAAATGAACATTGGACGTTCTTTGCAAAACAAAACAGATAAAGGAAAAACAATTGGCAATTTGTCTGAAAAATGAGCTTGTATTGATTTTGAAATTTGCCTGTAAATAGGCGTTTGTGTACAAGAGGTTGACGTCCTAGTAAGAGAATGCCGCCGAGCAAAATAGAGTTTATACAATTTTGTGAAAAGGAAACAAAACAACTATGTGAAAAATAATCCCACTGGGTTCCAACTCTGCTATCGCCTTTATATCTTCAAGCGTCTCATCACTTGGCTGCTTAGTTGAAGGTGAAGCTGATTGATCGATGCCGTCTGAACCTGATAGTTGATACTGAATTCTGGATGCAAGGTGATCCAATGAGACATAGTATTACGCTTTAATCCCTAACTTTTGCCTGGACCGCCCTTTCGGGTTTTCAGTCCACCGGGATACCCATTTTTGCCCAAGCCACCTTTTCAGGTTTTCGACTTGCCGGGTGTACAGATTTTTTCATTTCATCCCTTATTTTTTCCCGAACCCTTTTGGTTCGCCGGGAAGCCCTTATTTTTGCCTAGGTGTGTCAACCTAGCGGGTCTTTTGATCATGCGTAGTATCTTTTTACTATGTCTGCATTGGCGGGGTGAGGAAGGTCGTCACCATCCATGGTGGTTAGAATCATAGCTCCTCCTGAGAAGATATGTCTAACCCCAAATGGCCCTTCGTACGCAGGGGTCCATTTTCCCCTGGGATCACTCTGAGGAAGAATGATGCGCTTGATTACCAGGTCTCCGACTTGATACTCTTGTCGTCTGACTTTCTTGTTAAATGCCTTGATCTTCCGTTTTTGGCACGTCTGACCATGACAAATAACAGTGAGTCTCTTTTCATCAATTAGATTTAATTGATCAAGTCGAGTTTGGATCTAGTCATCTTCGCTCAAACCTGCATCCTTCATTATCCGGAAAGAGGGTATCTGGACTTCAATAGGCAAGACTGCCTCCATGCCATAAACCAAGGAGAAGGGTGTTGCCCCTGTTGACGTCCGTGCTGAGGTACGGTACCCATGAAGAGCAAACAGTAACATCTCGTGCCAATCTTTGTACGTCACTGTCATCTTCTGCACAATCTTCTTGATGTTCTTATTCGCTGCTTCTACAGCCCCATTCATCTTCGGCCGGTAAGGAGAAGAGTTGTGGTGATGTATCTTGAATTGCTCGCAGAGCTCAGTGATCATCTTGTTGTTAAGATTGGTACCATTGTCCGTAATGATCCTTTCCGGGACGCTGTACCGACAAATCAGGTTATTCCAAATGAACCGTGCCACAACGTTCTTGGTTACCGTAGCGTAGGAAGCTGCTTCAACCCACTTTGTGAAGTAATCAATTGCTACCAGGATGAAGCGATGCCCGTTGGATGCCGTAGGTCTGATCTCGCCGATCATATCAATGCCCCACATTGCAAAAGGCCAAGGTGCTGTCAAGACGTTCAGAGGAACTGGAGGAACGTGTACCTTATCAGCATAGATCTGGCATTTATGACACGTCCGAGAATGTTGGTAACAGTCAGCTTCCATTGTGGACCAAAAATATCCAGCCCGAAGGATTTTCTTTGCCATGGTATGTCCACTGTAATGTGTTCCGAAGGTACCCTCATGCAGCTCTGCCATGATTCTTTCTGCTTCCGTCTTATCCACACAACGCAGTAAAGTTGAATCATGGTTTCGCTTGTACAGAATGCTGTTGCTGAGGAAGAACTTTGTCGCGAACCTTCTCAGAAACTTCTTGTCATTAACAGATGCGCCTTCGGGGTATTCTTGAGCTTCCAAGTACCTCTTTACTTCATGATACC
Source organism: Vicia faba (assembly GCA_948472305.1). NCBI lineage: Eukaryota > Viridiplantae > Streptophyta > Magnoliopsida > Fabales > Fabaceae > Vicia > Vicia faba. The sequence continues at coordinate 883,343,096 of OX451741.1, read as the reverse complement.
AAGGTTTTTCAGTTACCTCTTCAGCCTCAAGATCACAGCAATGTGCAGGTTCATCCAACTTCCAGATAATGATCCGGGGAGCCTCGTTATCCCATTTGACTTTGAACATAGAAGACATCGTAGCTAGCGCGTCCGCCAACTGATTCTCCTCTCTTGGGAAGTGTTCAAAAGTTATCTCTTCGAAATGGGGGATCAATGTCAACACATACTCCTTGTAAGGAATAAGATTTAGGTGTTTCGTATCCCACTCGCCTTTGATCTAACTGATCACAAGAGCGGAATCTTCGAAGACACTCAGAAACTTGATCCTTAAGTCAATTGCAGCTTGAAGACCCATGATGCACGCTTCATACTCTGCCATATTGTTGGTGCAGTTGAAACATATCCTGGAAGTGAGTGGAGTATGAGTGCCTTTTGGAGATATGATCACAGCGCCGATACCATTACCCAAAGCGTTTGAGGCTCCGTCAAAGTGCATAGACCATCGGGATCCTTCCTCAGGTCCTTCATCCGGTCCAGGTACTTCACAATCAGTCACCACCATGATATTCTCGTCTGGAAATTCAAAGTTCATGGATTGGTAGTCGTCCACTGCCTGATGTGCCAAATGGTCTGCCAATACACTTCCTTTGATTGCTTTTTGAGTCGTGTACTGGATGTCGTATTCAGTCAAGATCATCTGCCATCTTGCTATTCTTTCGGATAAGGCGGGCTTTTCGAAGATGTACTTTATTGGATCCATTTTTGAAATCAACAGGGTAGTGTGAGTCAACATATAATGTCTCAGCCGGCGAGCAGCCCATACCAAAGCGCAACAAGTTTTCTCGAGCAATGAGTATCGGGTCTCACAGTCGGTAAACTTTTTGCTAAGGTAATAAATAGCGTGCTCTTTTCGGCCAGACTCGTCATGCTGCCCCAGCACACACCCTATCGAGCTGTCAAGTACTGTCAAGTATAATATTAGAGGTCTCCCTTCAACCGGTGGCATAAGAACGGGTGGCTCTTGGAGGTACTCTTTGATTCTTTCGAAAGCGGCCTGACATTCATCGTTCCAACGTACTACTTGATCTTTCTTCAGCAGCTTGAAGATTGGTTCACAGGTAGCAGTTAGGTGTGAGATGAATCGGGCAATGTAGTTCAGCCGTCCTAGAAAGCCTCTGACTTCTTTCTTTGTCTTGGGAGTTGGCATCTCTTGTATGGCTTTCACTTTGGCAGGGTCCACTTGAATACCTTTGTCGCTCACGATGAAACCTAGTAGTTTTCCAGATCTCACCCCGAAGGTGCACTTGTTCGGGTTCAACCTCAGCTTGTACAACTTCAGACGGTCAAATAGCTTCTGTAGATGGTCAAGGTGTTCCTCCTCAGTTTGGGACCTTGCAATCATATCATCGACATATACTTCAATCTTGTGATGGATCATGTCATGAAACAAAGCAACCATGGCATGTTGGTAGGTTTCCCCAACATTTTTCAACCCAAAAGGCATGACCTTGTAGCAAAAGGTGCCCCATTGAGTAACAAAAGTGGTCTTCTCCATGTCTTCAGGAGCCATCTTGATCTGATTATAACTGGAGAAACCGTCCATGAAGGAGAATACCTTATGCTGAGCAGTGTTGTCAACCAGAACGTCGATATGAGGCAGAGGGAAGTCATCCTTGGGGCTCGCCCTGTTCAAATCCCTGTAATCAACACACATTCGGACCTTACCATCCTTCTTCGGCACTGGAACCACGTTGGCAACCCACTGAGGGTAAGAAGTCACTGCTAGAAAACCGGCGTCAAATTGTTTCATAACCTCAGCTTTGATTTTCTCGGACATCTCTGGACGCATACGACGGACCTTCTGTTTAACCGGAGGGCAGTCTTCCTTGGTAGGCAGGTGATGAACCACAATGTCAGTATCCAACCCAGGCATGTCTTCGTAAGACCAGGCAAAGATTTCCACATAATCATGCAACATCTGAATCAACCGTTGTTTCACACTAGGCTCCAGATTGGCACCAATCTTGACTTCCTTTCTGTCTGTCTCCGTACCCAGATTTACCGTTTCCACTGGCTCTTCATGTGGCTGAATGGCCCTCTCTTCCTGGAGCAGTAGTCTTGCAAGATCACCAGGCACTTCGCAATCATCTTCACCTTTGTCTTCGACTAAGTTGATCGGATTTTCGAAGTCATAACTGGCAGTAGCAGAGTCGTTACCAGTGAGATCCAGAGTGGATTGGAACCTGTATGGGTGAGTGTGTGTAAATATAGCTGTTTTGCAATATAATAAAGAAAGAAAAGGAGCGCAAGATTTGAAATGCGAAAAACGTCCAATGCTTTTATTCATGATATATGAAAATGACAAATAATAATAAGCCCTCACAAATGAAACCACGGTGCCCCGGGTAAGACACCGGGCCATAAAGTTTCAAATTATTGTTCGTTACAAATTTAAAACAAAGGAGTTCATTACTGAGTGACAAAAGTAATAGGTACGAAGTCTCTCGCAGTCCAGTTGTTCGGTCCACCGTCGGTCGTTGGGTAGATCCAGCTGTCGAATTCAGATTCCTCCACGTCGTCCTCAATAGCATTCACTCCCGGGTTGGTGATGAACACAGGAGGTCTTCCAATCCTTGCTTTACGAACAGCCCTCTGAGCTTCTGCAGTGAAACCCAAACCAAACTTGTCAGTCTTCGGAGAGAAATCAGGAAGTCGGCCCCAGTTTGCACACTCACCCTTCTCAATCACAGCCCGGGCATCCTTTAAGGAGGCTATCTTCAGCGGAGAATCTTCTTCAGTCACAGTCTCTGATGACGCCAGTGTCTGAGGCACCTCTTCAAAGTGTTGAAAGGGGGTTTCAATGAACTCCCCATCCATCTCGATGTACCGGAACGAGTTGAGGTGGCTGACCATATATTCTTCTTCCCCTTGAACTGTTACGATCTTCCCTCTGACCGGGTACTTAAGCTTCTGATGTAATGTGGAGGTCACAGCTCCAGCCTTGTGGATCCATGGACGACCCAGCAAACAAGAATAGGATGGTCGGATGTCCATCACATAGAAAGTAGAATCAAAAACTTGAGAACCAACCCTGATTGGAATGTCAACTTCCCCATGTACCATCCTTTTCGACCCGTCAAAGGCCCGGACAACAATGTTACTAGGCTTGAGCTCTAAGCCCTTGCAATCCAACCTGTCTAGAGCTTTCTTTGGTAATACGTTCAACGAGGAACCAGTGTCAACTAGCACATGGGCAAGAGTAGTGCCCCTGCATTCAATGGAGACATGCAGAGCGTCGTTATGGTTCTTCCCTTTAGCAGTCAGATCGGCGTCAGAGAAACCCAAACCATTATCAGCAGTCAAGTTGGCCACACAATCGGTAAATTGATCAGCAGACGTTTCTTGTGGCACATGGGCCGTCTTCAGGAAGGAAATCAGGGCCTTGGCATGGGCCTCTGAACACAACAACAGTGATAGCATAGAAATTTTAGAGGGGCTGTGCCCCAGCTTCTCAACTACATTGAAATCACTCTTCTTGATAATTTTAAGAATCTCTTCCATCTTTTTCTTGGAAGCTTCAACATTGGTTGTCTTCGGTTCCTCCATCTGGGCAGGCACATCAGTAGCAATCCCTTTGCCCCGAGCGTCAGATGACTCGGCAGCAGGGGTAGAAGCAGAAACTTGGTCAGGCAGGGATGCAGGCACACTTACAGGTGTGATGACAAGAGGTCTCTGAATAGTTAGTGGCGCAATATCAGGTGAGAAGAGCCTACCACTACGAGTGACTTTGGCAGGCCCGGTGATCTTACTGACGCCAGTACTAGTGTCAAACTCCTGTTTAACTCCAAGCACATAAACGTCTGCCCCATAGTGCCAAGGGACAGCTTTGTCAGACGTATATGGGAGGGGCCCCGGAACAGTGATGATGATAGGAGCAATCTTCTGAGTGGACATGATTTTGACAGGCTTCTTTGAGGGAGCCTTAGGAGAGTAAATAGTAACAATAGACACTTCTTCAGCAGGGACAGCAGGAACAACAATCTTCTTGAACAAGATCTCTTGGTTATCCATCAGGTTTTGGATACCTGACTTCAACAAAGAACAACCAGCAGGTGAAACAGAACATAGAAGGCAACCTTTACTACATCCCGGAAATAAACCGGCTAGCAACAGGTTCCTTTTGACAGTCAACAACGGAGTAACGATATCATCCACAGAGGCCATATACAGGTCTTCTTCCACAGCATTTACTCCATGCTGAGGCATGGGAGCAGTCACAACATTGGGCCTTTCGGGCACCTCAAACTGTATTTCTTTAGCATCGATAAGGTCCTGAACCTTATTCCTCAGAGCCCAACAATCATTCGTAGAATGCCCCGGGCTATCAGAGTGATAAGCGCAGCGGGCGTTGGGGTTGTACTTTGGAGAGGTTGTGTTCACTACCTTCGGAGCTTCTTTGACAGTTACCAGATTGGTTGACAGTAGTTGCGGCAATATCTGAGACAGGGTCATACTGAGCCGAGTGTACTTCCTTTTGGGTCTCTCACCCCTTGGTTGGTTATATTGCTGAGGAGCAGCAGCAGGCTTTGAGATTACCACCGCGTTGACAGCTTGGCGGCGTTCCGGTTTATTCTGTTTCCTCGACCCATAAACAACACTAGATTCCTTTTTGAATGGTTTCTTTTCAGAGCTCGAGGATGCACCTTTCTGTATCTTCCCCGACTTGATACCAGCTTCTATCCTCTCACCAGTCAAGATCAAATCTGTAAACCCAGCAGAAGAATTACCAATCAGATGGTTGAAGAATAGACCAGACAGGGTCCCCAAGAACATGTCCACGAGTTCACGGTCAGTCAGCGGTGGCTGCACCCTGCCAGCCAGGTCTCTCCACTTTTGCGCATACTCCTTAAAACCTTCACCCGTCCCCAGTGACATACCCTGGAGTTGGGTGCGCGTGGGAGCGAGGTCGGAATTATACTGATACTGCTTGTAAAAAGCAGTTGCCAAGTCCTCCCAGTTTCGAATACTGGCTCCATCCAGCTGATAGAACCATTCGAGTTGAGTCCCTGAAAGACTATCCTGGAAGAAATGGATCCATAAGTTCTTGTCTGCAGTATACGGTTGGATCTTCCTTACATAAGAACGGAGGTGCAGCTTAGGGCAGGAAGCTCCGTCATACTTCGCAAAAGAAGGTGCCTTGAATTTGTGTGGGATCACCACCCCAGAAGATAAACCTAGATCTCCAAAATCCAACCCAGGCACGTGTTGAATCTCCATAGCACTTAGACGGTCCTCTAGCTGTTTGTACCTGTCCTCGGCAGGAGGATACTGCTCGTCATTGAAATCCGTCTCGTTGTCGGAGACCACAGGACTAGGAACCCTTCCCCCTTGGGGACTGTCTTTCCCTACAGAGGAAGTAGCCTGATCAGCCTCATTCTGCAGTGTATTCCCAAACCTCCGTCCAGTGTTGAACAGCACAGTCCTCTTCTTCTTCTTCTTCAAAAGCAGAGTCTTCAATTCCTGTTGACCCTGAGCTAAGCTCATGACCAGCTCTTGAAAATGGGCGTTCTGGGCCTGGAGGGCCTTGATAGCTTGTTCAGTAGTAGGTTCAGGATTCATGATGATTGCTAAAATAAACAGTGAAGAAGATTAAGCAACCTGTAAAAAAAGGGTACCTGTTATGCACATGATGCAATGAGATGCGTATGATTTATGTTTTCAAAGACAATCGGGATTCAACTTTGTAGACAAAAAGGAAACACACTTTATTAGATTCAAACTTTAAATTGTTCAAGAAATTGCCCTTAGGCGTTACATAAATGAAAATACTGAAAAGGAAATAAAAGCTGTAAAGGAATCATCCAAAGTCCATCAGTGCTCCCATGACCTCCTCTTCTCAGTACGGATATAGTCATTCAGGATCCGCTCGTTCTCCAACTGCTTTGTCAGCTTCTGGATTTTCTGTTCTTGTTCGTTGAACCTTTCCCGATAAGAATCCCGTTCTTCCTATAGTTGCGCCCAAGACCTCTTTAGTGTATCAACATCAGTGGGTATCTGAGGAGGGAGGACAGTTGGAGGAACCCCGTCTCTATCAGGAAATTCAAGAATGATAGGCCTGACAGCTTCGTATGGCATACCTAACTTCTGAGCACGGATGCGGACCCATTTGTAATAGGATTCCATAGGCAGAGAAGTCTTCGGCCCCAACTCATATGGGTCAGCTTTGTGAGTTCTGTCCCAAGCCTTGATGAATCTACGACATAGCTCGTCACTGTCTACCTGAAACTCAAAACTGATGTGGGGTACCAACATCTCATGAGGTCCTGCTCTTCTGGCTCTTCCAAACTGACGGAGGGCTAGACATGGATTGTAAGAGATTCCTCCATGGGTACTGATCAATGGAACATTAGGATATTCTCCGCAACGATCAATAACAGCTACCTCATCCAAACCTCTGACAGTCCAAATGATGTCATTATCAGTGAGACATTAACCTATGAGCCCAACCTCTTCCTTCTTTGTTCTTCAGTACGAACTTAGGGAGGTGCGAAATAAACCACCTCACTAACAAAGGAGCACAACACCACAGAGTTCCCCGTCTTCGGGCAGTACGAGCATAGAGTTGTTGCAGGACATCACCCAAGAGAGTGGGCACAGGGTTCCGAGACATGAAGATCCTTATGGCATTGACATTAACAAAGTTATCAGGATTGGGAAACAACACCAGACCATAGATTAAGAGAGCCAGGATGTCTTCGTACGCCCTGAAGTCTAAGTCATTCCAGAAACTGTTAGCTTTACCAATCAGGAACTTAGACAAAAAGCCATTAACTCCGCTTCTAGTCACCCAGTTATCCATTACCTCTTTGGTGGTCAAGGGAAGGGATGCAGCAATCTCCTCAAGCCTAAGAGTATTCTCCCAACCAGTGAATGGAGTCTGATCCAAGACAGGGATACCAAGCAAATCAGAGAATTCTTCCAGGGTAAGGACCAGCTGGAAGTCTTGAAAGGTGAAGCAATGGTACATGGGATCATAAAACTGCGTCAGGATACTCATCAGTTGTTGGTCCCACTTTGAAGTGACTAAACCGAGAAGAGAACCATGCCTCCGGATAAAGGAAGTAGTATTTGGAATTCTGTCAACCAACTCTTTAAGCAAATCAGGTGGGTGAACAAAGTTGAGCCGGATAGTATTCCTTCGCATAGGCATCGTGATGTCCTACAAAATAGAGCAAAGGTGAAACCCTCTTGTATTTGAAATGGGTCAGTCCTTACGCAGGATGCATGCAATGGTATGATGGTATGATGTTATGATAAAGCACACCACAAGTATTCACAAAGGCAAACATGACAAGGCACACAAGTCACATAAGACAGCCCTTAGATTTTAGGCCAGCATGAAGTTTAGGTACTACCCTCTTTCAGTTTCGTTGGTTAAGACCTGTCCTATCAAAAGTAACCGGGTTCTAGAGGATCTCAATATCATCGACTACCCTCAATCGGTCATAACTCCAGCGTCGCAATCTTTTCTTACAGCCAGAACCATCGCGAGAGTTTAGCCTCAATGAGTGTAGCATACTGCTACAGTTCTATGGCCAGGTTGGGTCAAATTAGGGTTCTAAGGTAGGTTGGTGCTTAATGACTCCTCATAAGATCCATATTCTCCTTGTTGCAACACAAGGGATATCAGTACAGACCAAGGTGTCACACCAACGTAGCCACTGCTTCACCCGTGTCGGTCTACGCCGGACAGGTCCCTCACAGCTTATGCTACCTAAAGGGTATTCCCCAGATCCAGGTTAGGATCTATGAAACTCCAAGGCATGCCCACAATATTAAAGCAAACAAATCAAGCGATTGAAAACAAGAGTGGTCTAATCCTAAGGTACACCTCACTTTTATTATAGTCCCCAGCAGAGTCGACAGTTCTGTGATCGGTGGAAATAGAACTGACTGTTTTTTAAGCTGGTTCGCGAAATGTCGCGGTAAGCAAGAGTCGCCACCGTCTTTTATGTTCTCCAACATGGAAAGGACAAAAGCACAGCAAAATTCCTTTTTTGAGATGTCTCTCGGTTCGGGAGGTAGATTTATAGAAAGGGAAGGTGTTAGCACCCTTTCTATCCGTGGTTATCCACGGGCTCTTAGGTACTTGCTCTTATGTTTTCAAAAATTGTTTGCTTTTCAAGTGTATGTGGGTTTTGAAAAAATTTTAGTTTGAAAGACTTCTAGGTAACTCTTGTATCAGTCCTCAAGAGTGTATGAAGTATTTGTTTGAAAACTTTTTGAAAGTGTAGGTGCGAAAAGTTGTTTTTGTTTGTTTTGAAAGAGCAAGTACCCAGGAGAAATCTACCTACTCTAAGGAATTAGGCTGTGTAAGAGTCCTTTAGACAGTACTATCCCATTATTGAGAAGTAGGTAGCACCGTCGTTGGAGTTATTCGGGTCAATTCGATGATAAGGACATGTGTGGTCACCAAAGCAATAGTAGGACGCCTTAGCGGTAACCCTAATGTCCTAGATCCTTTTTTATCCGAGGCAACCGTTTCGAGGTAACTGGATCTTTAGACAGGAGGGCGACCTCTAAAACACCCTATACTTGACGACCACGTCGAGGCAACCAGTGAGGCGTACCCTAAGAGTGGCATGTGCATGTGCGTTGTTTCAGTTTATGTTTATCTTTGAACATGCATTTGTGAGCTACAGATTGATTTTATTTTTTATACAAGTCTTTCATGCATTTTTAACAGTTAAGAGTGCGGGAAATAAAGTGCGGAAAAGGTAAATCTAGCTATTACAAGGCGCGGGTATATACATCGCCAAAAACATAACCCGTTTGGAAAATAAAAATGCGAGAAATTAAAAGAAAGCGATAAAGTTCTAATTAACTATTACATTTCTGAGCAGATACATAAATAATCAAAATGACGAATTAAAAATAATATGCGCGTGAAAGATTGAATCAGGATGTCCTTAGGGTTTTTACCCTTTTTTTTTAGAAAAAAAAATGAGATTTGTCCTTTTTTTGCAATTAATGAAATTAAGCCTAATTACTAATTAATTAATTTATTAAAAGAAAAAATATTTTTTGTGTTTTTATATTTTAATGAAATAAAATAAAAAAAAGAAATTAAAAGTGTCAAAGGAAAAACCTAATTCTAGATTTGATTTTATTTAATGTAAAAAAGATTAAACTTACACCTAATTAAACTAAATTAATTTAAATTAGTGTTTATTTACAAAATAATAACTAATTAAATTTAATTAATATAAATATTATTATTATTTTTTTGTTTTCTGGGTTTATTATGGAAAAATAATTATCTAGCTAATAAAAAAATAATAAAAATAAATAAGGAAAATGAATAATAAAATGACAAAAAATAAAATGCAAACCCGGGGGGGGGGGGGGGGGGGGGGGGTTTGGGCCAGATTTGAAGGTCTCTTAGCAATTCCCAGGCCCATTGGTTGCCAAGTCTGTGTTTGACTTCCTGACTTGTCTACGTGCATGTTGATTGAGGAACATGGTGGTCATCCATCCCTGGCCTTTGGATCACTGTTTGAAGCCACATGGCAGGCTGGGACATGAGGTACATGGTGGAATGTCTTTGATAGCCTGCACGTGAACACATTAAGCAAAATAACATGGAATGTTGGGTGGACCTGGGAATCGAATCCAGGTCCCAATGGTTATTGGACAGATCACCAACCACTCAGCCACTTGCCTGTGTTTGTTAATAAAATAGGCAATGAAAATAATATAAAAAAAACAATGCATATGCTGGAAACAAATGAAGCGCACATTATTCTTTTGAATGGACCAGTAGCATGTCACCACGTCTTCATCTCTTTTGTGTGCCTGCAAAAAACACAATTACATAGCGGGAGTTTTTAACCCCCACAAAACAGGACGACAAAAAATAGCGATTAGGCGTAGGTTAAACATAAATTGTTCGCGACATATCCATTGAATTCGTTTGGTCTCAACGAGTTTAACCATGGGTCTTAGAAGGCTTGATTTTTCCTATGCTGAAAAGCCCTAATCTGGAAGCTTGGAAAACCTAGAATTCGTTCATGGCAACTTCTGATTTAAGACATCTTGATTCAATTGACTTATGCCAAAAGCTTTGTATGATTGCTAGCAACACAAAACACAAAGTAAATCATGTTAATGATGCATAATTTTGGAGTTACGAATCTGAAAAAAGTTAAGCAAACCGTGAGTTCGTGTATGGTGATTTCTTGAGCTTTGGCGCTTGGCTTCGATTGCAAAAGGTTTATGAGTGTCCCAGCAAGGTGTTTGAATCCTTAAATTGCCTTGAATTAGCCTGGAGTATGAAGATCAGTTTCAAGCTTTCTTTGAATTTTTTCAATATGGTAATGGCTCTCTGCAGCAGTTTTTCCCGTGTATGGAATTAGGTTTAGCTTATGCACTTATAGTAGAATGGTTTTAGGTCAAATCTTGCACAAGAAATCCCTTGCATTGATGTTCCAATATTTGATTGAAAATCAAATAATTTTCAATCTTTTTGATTGATAAAACTTGCCAAACATGGAGATTTATGTCTCTTTGATTGATGCACGAATTTGCCAGCTTGCCCTGAGCTTATTTGCTTCACAAAAGATTGGAAAAAACATATCTTTATATTTTCCTACAATTAATTGAATTAAATGAATTAAATGAATTAATAATCAATTAAAAATCCAAATAATTAATAAAAATAAGAAAATAATCTCAAATAGGCTTGATGGGTCGTGCATATGCTTTGGGTAAAGATTCAAGAAGGAATTTGAGGCCCATTAGCAAAAATGAGGTGTTTTGGGCAAAGTTGATATTTGCAAATTCCCAAAAATTTCCCAACTTCTCCAATGCATATCTTGCTCAATTTTGATCATATAAACATGTTCTTGGACATTTTGGAAAGGTATTGAAGTCCTCTAACTAATGCCTTTGGTCCCATGTCATTTTGAATTACCAATATCAAGTTATGGTCTTTGACTTAAAATGTCTTTTTGTTGACTTTTGAAATTGACCTATAATGTAGAAATTGATAACTTTTTGTGAGAGCATTTCTTGGACTTGGAATGTGAAGATGGGTTGTAGGAAATGTCATCCCCTTCAAAATGAGCATTGGATGGGATTTTTCTGATGAACCGTGAAAAAGTTATGCCCTGGTCAAGTTACAGTTGACTTTTCAGCTGTCCAAAAATAGCAACTTTTGCATCCTTGATGATTTTTGAGCCATGCTTGTGGAATCATGATCAAGACTTGATCAAATGATTATTGTGAGCTCAAAATAAGATGTTGACCAAAATTTTTGACTTTTAACTGCCAAATGACCATTTACCCCTGCAGTTGATTGTGAAGCAAATAGGGCTTTTGACTGTGCAACTTGCCTCTGCGAATCTTGAAACTTGACATGTAGATGCTTGACAATGTATATAGGCCTATGGGACTTGACTGCACCACTGAAAACCTCAAATTCCTGGAGAGAACCAAAATCCTAATTTTGACTGGCTTAGGAGATGTTTGGACTGTGCAATCCCTTGAGAAATCTTGAAGAATATGGGAGGGCAAATTTTGGGGTACAACAAGAACATTATGTTAGTGACTGACTGTGAAGAACCTGGACCGGATGAAGGACCTGAGGAAAGATCCCGATGGACTATGGTTTTTGATGGAGCCTCCAACGCACTCGGCAATGGCATTGGTACTGTAATCATATCTCCCAAAGGCTATCATACTCCTTTCACGACCAGATTATGCTTCAACTATACCAACAACATGGCAGAGTATGAAGCATGCATCATGGGTCTCAAAGCTGCTATTTATCCGAGGATCAAGTTCTTGAGCATTTTTAGGGATTCAGCCTTGGTAATAAGTTAAGTCAAAGGGGAGTGGGACACGAAGCACCCGAATCTCATCCCTTACAAAGAACATGTGCTGACATTGCTTTCACACTTTGAAGAGGTCACCTTTGAACATTTACCACGAGAAGAGAACCAGTTAGCGGACGCGCTAGCTACTATGGCATCTATGTTCAAGGTCAAGTGGGACAACGACGCTCCTCGGATCACTATTAAGAGGTTGGATGAACCAGCATACTGTTATGAGATTGACATTAAAGAGGTAGCAGACAAAACTTGGTTCCACGAAGTGAAAAGGTATCTTGAGGCTCAAGAGTATCCTGAGGGGGCATCTGTCGATGATAAGAAGTTTCTGAGAAGGTTTTCCGCAAAGTTCTTCCTCAGTAATGGAATCCTCTACAAGCTCAACCATGACTCCACTTTAATTTGATGCATGGATTAAAATGAAGTAGAAAGGATTATGGCTGATTTACACGAAGGTATCTTTGGAACCCATTCTAGTGGACACACCATGGCTAAAAAGATCCTACGGGCAGAATACTATTGGTCCACTATGGAAGTCGACTCTTATCAGCATTCCCGAACTTGTCACAAATGCTAGATCAATGCGGATAAGGTACATGTACCTCCAGTTCCCTTGAGTGTCTTGACGGCTCCCTGGCCCTTTGCAATGTGGGGCATTGACATGATCAGAGAGATTAGGCCTACCGCTTTCAATGGGCATCTCTTCATCCTAGTGGCCATTCATTACTTCACTAAGTGGGTTGAGGCTGCCTCTTTTGCTACCGTTACCAAGAATGTTGTGGCACAGTTTATCAAGCATAACCTAATTTGTCGGTATGGTGTTCCAGAGAGAATCATCACAGAAAATGGTACAAATCTCAACAATACAATGATCACCGAACTCTGTAAGCAATTCAAGATCCAACATCATAATTCTTCCCCTTACCGGCCGAAGATGAATGACACTGTGGAGGCTGCTAACAAGAACTTTAAGAAAATCATACAGAAGATGACGATAACATACAAAGACTGACATGAGATGTTACCATTTGCTCTTCATGGTTACCATACCTCAACACGTACGTCAACAGGGGAAACACCTTATTCTCTGGTATATAGTATAGAGGTTTTCCTGCCTATTGAGGTCCAGATCCCTTCTTTGAGGATCATGAAAGATGCAGGCTTGAACGAAGATGATTGGATCTAGACTCAACTTGATCAACTGAGTCTTATTGATGAGAAAAGGCTTACTGCTGTCTGTCATGGTCAAATGTATCAAAAGCAGATGATCAAGGCATTCAACAAAAAGGTCAGACGTCAAGTGTATCAAGTGGATGATCTGGTAATCAAGCGCATCATACTGCCACTAGGTGATCCCAGGGGAAAATGGACTCACACGTATGAAGGACCATTTGTGATCAAAAGCATATTCTCCGGTGGAGCCATGATTCTAACCACCATGGATGGTGACGACCATCCTCACCCTGTTAATGCGGACATAGTGAAAAGATACTACGCGTAAACAAAGACCTAATAGGTTGACTAGCCTAGGCAAAAATAAGGGCATCTCGACGAACCAAAAGGGTTCGGGCAAAAATTAGGGATAAAAACAAAAAAAATTGTACATCCGGCAAGGCCAAAACCTGAAAAGGTGACTTGGGAAAAAAAGGGTATCCCAGTGGACTGAAAACCCGAAAGGGCGGTCCAGGTAAAAGTTAGGGATTGGAAGTGTACAACTATGTCCCATTGGATCACCTTGCGATCAAACTTCAGTATCGACTACCAAGACTCAAACGGTACCGATCAATCCAGTCACCTTCGGACAAGTAGCAAAGTGATAAGACGCTCGAAGACATAGGGGCAATAAAAGATTTGAAACTCAATGGGATTATTACACATAGCTGTTTTCTCTTTGTACACTATTTTATGTAATTATCATTTCTTATGACCGCGTTCTCCTACTAGAATGTCAGTCTCTTTGTACAAATGGCCGGTCATAGGCGAACTTCAAAAAAAAAATCAATACAAATCGTTCCTTGAAAGTACCAAAGCTATTTGTTTTATTTTTCTGTTTTGTTTTGCAAAAACGTCCAATGATTATTTTTGACATATGCATTTAAATATGATCACTATTAACAAATAATTGCATAAAAAACAGAAAGATAGTTACTAATGATTTTAAGAAACGGGGAAAAGTCTAAGAAACAATTTGCAGTCTCGACAGTTACTCCTTTAAACAGGTACAGGGGCGGAAAACATCCTGAGACGAAGTCACCGCTACATACGAACCCGTGACGGCTATTTTCCCCACAGAGCAGAAACAACCAGAGTTTTCCCCTCTTCTTCCCCAAGCAGGGATTACCTTTTCCAGCTGAAGTCTGTTTTCCCCAGCCAAGTTTTAACAGTTCATAAAACCTCCTCCTAGGTTGAGTTTATTTCGCAAACTACAGAAGCTCATTCCCCAACAGAGTCTATTCCTCTACATCAGCAAGATCTTCCAACAAAGCATCCTCCCTCCACAGAGTTATTCTCAAGCAGAGCCAATCCCCGATAAAATATCCTCAAACAGAAAGAGGAAATCCCCGACAAATCATATCCATTCACCATCCCTAACAGAAATGAAGGATTCAGCTTCCTTATACTCCCCAACAGCAGTCTGGGATTTACTTTCCCAGACTAAGAAACATCACAATAGCATCCCCTATTCATACATCGTGGCATACACATACACATCACATACAACATAATCTCATTTATTTTGAGAATATCATCACAATGCATTTCATACATCATGACATTGCATATGACTAATTCTTTACCTTTTTCAGGGAAAGATCAAATCACAAACACCGTTGACTACTTATGTGACCTGATAGTCTTCTCAAAATCTATGTATCACAAAAGGTTATCTCATGATCTTCTTCAGAAAGATGCCCTCACAAGACCTTCTCTGGTTCAGTCAGATCGCCATTAAGATCTCTCTGATTTCTATTCTAGATGAAGATATTCCAAGACTTTTGTCTGCTTCAGTTGAATCGGTGCTAAGATTCTTCTGATTTCCATTATAGTCAAAGTTAATCCAAGACCTTCTCTGGTTCAATCAGATCGACACTAAGATCTCTCTGATTTCTATTCCAGATGAAGATATTCCAAGACTTTTTTCTGGTTCAGTTGAATCGACCCTAAGGTTCTTGTGATTTCCATTCTAGTCAAAGTTAATTAAAGACCTTCTCTGGTTCAGTTAGATCGACACTAAGATCTCTCTGATTCCTATTCCAGTTGAAGATATTCCAAGACGTTTGTATGGTTCAGTTGAATCGATACTAATATTCTTATGATTTCTATTCCAGTCAAAGTTAATTAAATACCTTCTCTGGTTCAGTCGGGTCGACACTAAGATCTCTCTGATTCCTATTCCAGTTGAAGATGATCCAAGACTTTTTTCTGGTTCAGTTAAATTGACCTACGATTTTTCTAATTCTTATCCAGTCAAAGTTAATTCAAGATTATTGTCTGGTTCAGTCAGATCGACACTAAGATCTCTATGTTTCCTATTCCAGTTGAAGATGATCCAAGACTTTTTTCTGGTTCAGTTAAATCGACACTAAGATTTTTCTGATTCTTATCCAGTCAAAGTTAATTCAAGATTTTCCTTTGTTTCAGTTAGACTGATACTAAGATATCTCTGATTCCTATTCCAGTTGAAGATAATCCAAGACATTTTTCTGATTCAGTTAAATCGACACAAGATTTTTCTGATTCTTATCCAGTCAAAGATAAATCAAGACCTCTGCTGGTTCAGTTTGAATCGACCATTGATTTGTTACTGATTCTTTTCCAGTAGATCCTTTCTCTAGTTCAGTTAAATCGACACTAAGATTTTTTTGATTTCTATTCCAGTTTGAGAAACTGCAAAGTTTGGGGTACGACCAGATAACAGTTTAATCTCATTTCCCCAGTAAGGCACTGTGAAGCCTAGAATACGACCAGATAGCAGTCAGCCTTATCATCCTCAACAAGTCACTGCGAAGCATGGATCCTGACCAGATAGAAGTTCACTTCCATCTCTTAAGTTAAGGGATGACTCCCCAGTATATTAATGGACAACCGAAGCTCCTAGACTCTATTCCCCTAAAAAATATTCCCCAGAGGACTCCTCCTCGGACAACGTGAATAGGAATCCCCATAAAGAGACTCCTTATGAAGTCAACATCTATTTTGGATGGCATCTTTAAGCCCATCTCCGACGACTCTCTGTCATATTCCTTGAACGACATATTTAAGTCCATCTCCGACAGTCTTCTTTCATCTTTTCCAAATGGCACCTGTAAGCCTATTCCCGATATTATTCACCAATAGTCTCACTTCGAACGAGTGCAAATTTCTAGGAACTCTAGTGTTCAATCATCTTCCACCTTCAGATCACGAAAGGCAAACCAGCCAATCTAAATCTTCAGGTTTAAGAAGATTGAACAGGGGCAACTGTTGTACCCTAAAATTTTCCCTCCCATTTTCACACAAGATATATTCCTAGAAGTCCTCAATTGCTCAAGGTTGACCAAGAATTGACCAGACAATTCTCCTCCTAAGGCAATGAACCCACAACTAGGGTTTCAATTTTCATCAAGATGGTTGAGCTCCAATGGTTTCAAATGTTTCCCACGGTCCTAATATGTCTTCAAGATTATCCATGCCAAATTTCATGCCTTGCACAATAAGTTTGCTCAGTCAATTGCTCAAGTATTGGAAAATCAACTGTGCTAGGTCAAAAGTCAACTGTGGCCCATGTACAGTAAAACTTCAAGATTTTTGGTCAACATCAACATTTTGAAGTGATATCCATCATTTTATCAAGGGTTGATGATGATTCCTCAAGAAATGCTCCTAATTTACCAAAAGACAAGAATTGCTAATTAGGGTTTCTATAGGAAAAGACAACCAAACTTTGACTAGGCATAACTTTCTCATACTTTATCCATTTGTTCCCAACCAAAGCGCATTTTAAAGAGAATCCAATTCCCTACAACTTCTATTCAGTCCTCAAGTCCAAGAAATGCACCATTTGAAAGATACAAGCTTATACATTACATGTCATTTTCAGAAAGTCAACAAAAGAAACTTTTTGTCAAGACCATTTACATCAAGATAAAATCTTCAAATGCAAAATTGATCAAAAGAGGGGTTGAATTATACATCTTGGGCTTTCCAAAAAGTCAAAGATCATCATCATGAGATAAAAATTGAGCAAGTTATGGCTTGACCAAGTTGGGAAAATTTGGGAACTTTCAAGAATTATGCATTGAGCAAACGTGAAGTTTTAGGTCAATGACTTAATTTCTGGGACTTCAAACATCTTTCTAAGCCTATAGAGGACCTCTAAAATTATTCTTGCCATACCTTGCATTTTCTAACTATTTTATTCATATTTATTTTAATTTATTTCAAATAAATATAAAATAAAATGTATAAAATAATTGGAAATGGGCTTTGAGCTTTGGGTTGATGTTTTGGACAGCCTAGGCCCATAAAATTTCGTGCAAGCAATGTCCACATTCATTCAAATTCAAAAAGGACAAGATTCCATATCTTTGGCAAAGTTACAAAACATCATTCATGGCTTTAAAAACATATGTTTATGGTTATTATTACCTTTGTTCTCTTGTCTCCTCCCTCCTATCTATATAAAGGACACATTAGAAAGCTTCAAGACATATGAGATACAGCCTGGAAAATCTCTACAAATTTTGCAAAAAATATCAAAGTTGTAAAATTCGCATTTTAGGTTCCAGCCTTTCTCAGTCCAAACAAAAGATCCAAATACATTCCTGGAGGCTCTCTGAAGCTTTTGCAATCATTACCAAGCCCTGAAACATCACAAAACGCCTCAATAAGCTCCATTTTTATATTTTCTAACTTGTTTCATGCAGATCCGGTGCTCCTCGTACCTAGATGTGCATTATACACCATCAGACATGTGCCATCAGATGTCCATCTGATCAGATCTAGCGCACTCCATTTGCGGGCTCACCATGTGCCATCAAGACTAATCCACATTGGATCCAGAAGCAAATATGGGCCTCTCCCTTCATGAGCCAGCGAATTCAACAACCACACCCCCATTTTTTTTTACTATCTTACGCCCATCTAGTTTTTTTTTTGTTTGTAATGTTTTAATTTCTTTTATCTTCTTTACTTAATTAAGTAAATAATAAAAAAAAACTCACAAAATAATTAGGCTTAAACTGTTTTTAATTAAAATAACGAATTGCTTTAATTAATTAATTAATTAAATTTTAACTACTTTCTTATTTTAAAATGAACTAGAATTTATGATTTAATTTATGTTTCAAATGTTTTCTTAATAAAAAATGTAAAAATATTAGAATTAGATTAATTTCATTCAATATTTATTTTCTTAATTTAAATTTAGGTTTAGTTTAATTATTTTTCTTGAAATAAATAAAAATAAAACGAAAAAGATTTTTCTTGTTTACTTAGAATTTTTCTTAGGATTTTTAGACGTAATATTTATTTCGCGCGCGTTATTTTTTCTCTCGCATTTTATATAAATAATGTAACTGGTTATGGGATGTAAAAGTATAGATTTAAAATTCTACATTTTATTTTCTTGCACTTTTTTATGTAATTTTCCCAAAGCGTTGTAATAGTCTAGGATTTAAATTTTCTCACTTTAAATTTCTGTAAATATTAACGGTTAGTAACTAGGCGTGTATGATAAAACTGAAAAATTAAAACGTTAGCTATCGTAACAAAAAGACAAAAAATAACTGAATCTCAACACACTTGCACATGCGCACCTCTAAGGTATCTCCCACTTTGGTTGCCTTTAAATAAAACAGTCATGAGGCAGGAACGCTTTAGTAAAGACCCATAAATAAATAAAAACGATCATAGTCCCTCGATGACCCTACAATTGCCTTTCGATAAATAATCTAGTCCCTAAAAGAAAATTGTTAAAGCATCTCTATAAATTGCCTTCGTGATTGTAAAACGTCCTTTCGATTGTCCCTCAACATCCGACGATAGGTCTACCTAATCACTAATAGTAGGATAGCACTATCTAAAGGGTAGGAGAAAAAGAACATCATTTTTCGAGTAGGTATACTGTTCTTAAGTACTTGCTCAAATCTGAATTTTTCACACTTACACACTTTTCAAAAAGTATTTTCAAAAAAACGCTTTATCACACTCTTGAGGACTGATACAAGAGTTACCATAAAGCAAACAAAATCTTTCAAAACACACACACACATAAATAATTTTCAAAATGAGCAAGTACCTAAGAGCCTGTGGAAAATCACCGATGGAAAGGATGGTAACACCTTCCCTTTCCATAATCTACCCCCTTACTCAGAAAATTTCGAAAAAAGGTCTTTTTCTGTTCTTTTCACCCTTTCCTTTGTTAGATAAAAGAAAAGTCGGTGGAGACTCTTGCTTATCGCACTTGTGAATACAAAACACAAACCAGTATTGAACAGTCGGTTCAGCCACCGTATCACACATACCAACTGCTCAGTCGTATTCCTGAGATTCCTAGGAACTTATTCCACCCATTCCCAAGGCTTGCAACATCCTAGATCACCAGATCCACACATCACCAATTAGTAAGGTTTTCTTGAAATCAAAATTGCATTTTCATGTCCTATTAACGCTTTTCATTATTTGATTCGTGTTCAGGATTGTTCATAGTACATGTTTAACGTGAAATATGTAAGCTTAAGGACCGGAATGGGATCGTGCCATTGCTAGAGCATGATCTGTAGTTTCCTTCGAATCTCAAGATCCAGGAGTGATTCCCAGGCCCATGTCTTTTTTTTAATTCTTACTTTTTTTAGTTTTTTTTTATAAATTTTATATTCATTTTCTTTTCAAAAACCATTTTTATTTTTTTATCATAAAAAAATTAGGTTTTAGTTTTTTTTATGAAAATTAATTTTGTCAATTAATTAATTAATTAATTACCTTAACACTTTATTCAAATTAAAATTAAGTAGACTTAGATTTTAATTTCTTTTATTAATAAAAATGTAAAAAAATATTAGGTTTAGTTTAGAATTAATTTTTAATTAATAATGTTCTTTTCTTTCAGTTAATTAATTAGTCTAATTTTAAATTAACCATTTAATTAAATCAAAACAAACAAAAATATTTCTTTATTCACCTAGAATTGTCTTAGAATTTTTTTAATTAATAACCATGTATTAAAATAATATTTTGCAAATAATCGGGTTTCGGAAAAAATTACGCAAATAACCATGTTTCAGATGGCTCCACAAAGGAGGAGCCATCTCACTTGGCGCATCCACCTAGGGTTTTGCCCTAGGCGCCATCTCACTTGGCGCCTCCCTTGGCTTTTAGCCAAGTGAGATGGCGCATGCTCCTTAAAAATGAGAGGAGGCGCCATCTCACTTGGCTCCTAGGGCAAAACTAGGGCAAAATGCTGTTTTATAAATAATTCGTCCGTTTCTCCGAAATTTCTCACACTTTCTCGCACTGTATTTTTATTTTGTACTCCGTTATTTGCGTAATGACGTCGCCTATGATTTTTAGCAGAGATGGTTACGTTATATTCTCCGCCACGAAACCTGCGATGAAAATGAAATTCTGGCACATTCACTCCATAGAGCGTCTGAAGCGGGAGTTGATGCGGTGGCTAGATGGAGACATCACGGAGGGGGAACAAATTCGAAGGATCCAGCGAAAACAAACAACAACCTCACATGCGACAGGAAGACCTAATGTGTGGTTGGAGGAAGTCAAAACAGACAGTGATGTAATGCTGATGATGCATGGGTCAGATGAAATTGTGTTAACAGTTGTAATTTCCTAGATTGAATATCGTTAATTATTGTTGTACGCGTTTTATTAACTGTAGCAAAATCTGTTAACGGAAAACCCAAATGTTTACAACACAAATATTGAAAAGATTTATTGTATTACAATATTTATGTGGTCGAGCCAGACGCCCGATTCGGACAGTTTTTGCGATTGTGTCCGA
Organism: Vicia faba; assembly: GCA_948472305.1. Lineage (NCBI taxonomy): Eukaryota > Viridiplantae > Streptophyta > Magnoliopsida > Fabales > Fabaceae > Vicia > Vicia faba. The sequence continues at coordinate 883,322,228 of OX451741.1, read as the reverse complement.
CCTGACGGCATAAACCACACTTTCTTTCCAACCTGTCAAGATCGTCCATTTCTATTGTGATGCGCCTACTTTTGGGACGACCCTTCTTGTTCCTTCGCATTTGGTCATTATGCCAAACTATATCGCCGTTGTATTCAGGCCAATAATCCGGTTTTGCCACCAAAGGAAAGTTGTTGTTGTAAACAGTGAGCAACGTTTCAGATTTGTAAACGTTTGACAGCAGTTGAAGCGCGTCTTGATGGGTATGAGCACAAGCGGCAATGACATGAGAGCAAGGCATACGAAATGCTTGAAACCTGCCACAATCGCACCATTGAGAAGGTAAAATGACCCTGTATTCTTGTCTTGGCAGGCCTTCATTGTGGTCGATTGTCTCTTTCACAATGAAGTTGTGGCTGTGTCGGTCAAACCGTATAACCATGTGAGTGTTGGCTTTAGCACTTTCAGCCTTAATGTATTTCATGCAGCTTTCACTCCATAGTTGTCCAGATTGCAACACCGCATTCCACATTTCACCTCTTTTGGCAAATAACGCCGCCATCCTAAAATACGTAGATTTTACCAAGGCAGTGATTGGGACGTTTCGTATGCCCTTGAATACCCCATTCATTAATTCAATAAGATTCGTTGTCATATGCCCCCATCTTTGGCCATTGTCATATGACCTAGTCTACTTTTCCACCGGAATATTGTCGATCCACCTACCGGCTTCTGGATTAGACAAATGGATCTCGTTGCGGTAATATTTGAATATGGGTTGTGTCAATGCATATCCCGCATTCATAACCGCTTTCCTCAATGTTTTATCCTTGACCTCCCTCAAGAAATTCTGGACGATATGCTTGACGCAATAGACATGCGTAGAAGGAGGGTCATGCCAACCATTTGCTGGATTATTGTAGGCACTTTCAATGGAGGCATGTCTGTACGAGATCAAACAGAGATCTGGTTGAGGAGCCACGTGTGTCCGAAGATTTTTTAGGAAAAAGCTCCAAGCACCACCGGTCTCCCCCTCGACAAGGGCAAACACAACGGGGAAAATGTTGTTGTTGCCATCTTGTGCAACTGCCATCAATAGCGTGCCTTTGTACTTCCCATACAACCAAGTCCCGTCAATTTGTAGAATTGGTTTGCATGATGCAAACCCTATGATGCATGGTTGAAATGCCCAAAACACGCGACTGAATATTCCGTTGCCATGCAGTAGACTACCATCTTGGGCGTATGCTGGAAATGTTTCCAGAACATAAACACTACCTGGAGAATACGTCTTGAGTGCATTCAGGTAGCGGGGAAGTTCTCGGTATGACTCCTCCCATTTTCCGTACACCTTTTCAATCGCCTTAGTCTTTGCTAACCACGCCTTACGGTAAGACGGAGTGTAGTTAAAAACCGTGGTGATGTGGGAGATGATTGTTTTCACCTTCAAAGATGGGTCGTTGCTGACCAGGGGTAGGATTTCTTGACAGATTAGATCATAGTTGAGTTTTCGGTGGTCCTGTGATTGAGTGGAACATACACAAGTGTGGGTAGTCATGGAACCTATGACCCATCAGTCACCCCTTAATCTGTATGATGCGGTCAGCTTGAACATACAGTCAGGGTGGACACACTTGATCTTGTACCTTTCCGGGTTGACATGATCCACCTTAAAATCAACCGAGTTGAGCATGTGAAATTTTTTAATGGCCCTGATGCATTCCTCTCTGCTACAAAACTTGTCCTTCTCTTTTAAATTTTCATCCGACTGCATATACGGTTTGAAAAATAAGTCAGTAGAAGGTTCATCTCCGCCCATGTTGAAGTTTGTCATGTGCGTAGGTGGTGTGTAGATTTTGCCTGTAGGAATACAAGGGATGCCATCATCGTCAGAATCATCGTTCACCATTTCATCAAACTCTAACTCGTTATCTTCTTCTTCATCATCAACTGCATCTACCTCATCTTGTTCATTCTCCAAAGGATCAACCTCCTGTGTCACCGGAGGCTCTACCTCCTGTGTCACTGGAGGCTCTTGAAGCAAAACGTACAACTCAATAGAGTCGTATCCAGAATAGACATGGCTAGAAATCATATTCTGGAGATCCTCGTCATCTTGAACTTCAACCTTATAAAAAATTACTTGGTTGTTTCCAAAAAAAACTGGATTTTGATAAAATATCTGGGACACCGGGCCTCGTTCAAGTTTGGCCTCCAATCTTTTCTTGAAGTACGAGAAATTGGCTTTCCCGTTTAAGAGAAATCGAACGTTGTTGGTGTTTCTAAACAAAAATCCAACTGTGGGACAAATGTATGTCTCACCGTTGAAATGTGCTTTGACGACAAATTATGGTGAAGAGGCCATTGCGTAGAATTGTTTTAAGGTTTGAAGGATGGAATGTTTGAGGTTTATTGATTGTATGAAGGTATGAATGCTGTAATGTTTGAAGGTTGGAATGTATGAATTTGATGACTGATTCGAAGGTTGGAAGATTTGACAGATTATGTGAATCAATGTTATGTTAAATGTAAGGCTAAAAATTTCAATTAAGTAAGGATGCAACCCCCCAAGGATACCAATAATATTACATGCAATAATGAAACCCCATAGGCTGCCACCTAGCCTGGCCCTATTCTGCACATATACATGTTTTTTGTAAGACTCCACCCATCAACTCCAATGGGCTTGCATGCAATAATGAAAGGAATCCCAAAGGCTGTCACGTAGCCTGAGCCTATGCTGTAACAAATGACACCTCTTATTCGCGAAATGGGGTGGCGACACCATTCATTTTTGTACTCTTTCGCCAAGTCCAATGGCGCCTCCCTTACTGTCCAATCGTGATACATGCATGGGATGCTACCTAGCCTGAAAGAGTGACACCTTTCATTTTTTGTACATGCATGCATGCATATGTGTAGCCCCCTAAGCATGCAAATGTGACACTTCGCAGGCATGCAAGCACAAGCAACCACTACATCAAACTTATTTGCCTATAAATACATACCATATCATACATCTCTCACACCCACACAAGTCTCACTCTCTGTTACGAAATATTTCATAAGTCTATCATACTCTCTATCTCTTCCTAAGTCTTTCATACTCTCAAGCATTATGAACAATGGCTCTTCTAACAATGGGCGATACTCACAGAGGCACAAGGGAAAACATTGCTGCATTTGTAAGTCTCTTCTTTGGTTATACATTTTTCATACTTCAAATAACGCGTTGTTCATCTTAATTAATCTTACACCTGTTAAATTATGAACTCAGGACACAAAAAGATTCAGAATCCGTTTGCACAACTACCTGGCTCCCGACCCATTTATCGTCCCTTATCTGGAATACGCAGGTTTTGGACATGTGATAAAGATCTCCAACTGCACCATTGACTCGAAGTTCATTCTTGCAATGTTGGAAAGGTGGAGACCAGAGACCCATACATTTCACCTACCAATAGGTGAATGTACCATCACGCTAGAGGATGTGTACATGCTACTGGGTCTCCCTATCGATGGTAAGGCCGTGAACGGGTCGGTTCAACAACCCAACTCACAGTGTGAAAAACTGTTGGGTAGGGATATGGTAGAAGGTGGTGGAGCAAGAGGGCAGGGAATACTACTCACTGACCTGAAACGTCATTATGCAAGTTTGGAATTAAATGAAAATTCCTCAGAGAATGACAGAGTAGTAAAAGCCAGAACGTATCTTATGATACTTTTTGGTACATTTTTATTTCCCGAAAGTACGGGAAATAGTGTAAATTTTATGTACTTACATTTACTAACAAATTTTGAAAAAACAAAAAAATATAGTTGGGGTTCTGCAGTATTAGCCCACCTATACAGTTCCTTGTGCAAAAACGCAGTCAAGGAAAAATGTACATTTTATGGGTGCGCATTTTTACTACAAGCCTGGGGTTGGTGGAGGATGGAGTCCTTAAACCCCGTCAACAACAACACTTTCGGTTTCCCGTACACAATAAAGTAAGTCATTAAGTTATAACATTTATAACTATTCTGCTCTTCCCAAAATATATGCTAAGAATAACATGTTTCTCATTTCCTTTAGGTACTGCGTGAGGGGTATGGATTACGGCAAGAATCCAAGATTCAATGTCGCACTCTACCGCAATCTGTTGGATCACTTAGGCCCAGATGACGTACGTCGTAGCTTTTAACTTTTGTTCATTTAAATTATTTATACATTACTTTTGCGCTAACCTGATTTAAATTTTATCGCAGTTCATCTGGAGACCATATTTGGGTTTGGGCCATGATCCAAACCCAGAGGATGCAGCAACTTGGACTGCAAAGACTGCAATCATTCGGTTCAACATTGTGGATATGCACCACAGCGACCGTGTGGAGATGCACCACAGCGACCGTGTGAAGATGCAGTTCGGAATGCATCAAGAGATACCAAGTTATCCAACAGATTTGTCCCCATGGCATCTTAAAAGGGTCGACGCCCAGTGGGGTCTTACCAACTGGAAAGACTTCGCTCCGGAATGGTGTAAGATGTGGCAGAGGCGTCACTGCTACGTCTTGCAATTCCCGGTTTTCCTTACTCAAGGTAACATGCGACACACGGATCAATATTTGTCGTGGTACAGGTCAGTTAGTAACCCAGAAATGCACGTGTCTCATCCGAGGTACTTGGTTGACCCACGCATACAATGGGCACAACCCTCGATTCCCCATCAACAAACCCAAAACCCATCAACCTCCCACCAACCCCCAAGAAGAAACAGACCCACAAACACCCAACCACATTCCCCACCACAACACAACTACAATCAAATGCCGTACAACCAACCACAATCACCACCAAACTACCAATACCCCGATATGCCTCAAACCCAACCACAATACCAACCCCAATACCAACCCCAATACCAGCACACCCACATACTCCACACACAATTTCAATCTTCCACATATCCCAATATGGCGCCCTCAACATCCAGCCTTAGCCCTGATATGGGAATGTCGGAAGATTATGACCAAGCCGACCAAACCTACCATCACCCACCATATCACCAAACCACCCAACATCCTCAATACCAAACACCCCAAGATCTATTTTCTTTCTACCCCCCGTACTCAGACGACCAATGCTATAGACTAACCATGGAACCCCACCCACCGCCAACACGACCAAACTTTGAGGGTATGGGTAACTGACTGTACCAGAGCGGATCTTCTAGATATGGAGATCAGACTGATTTTATAGATTCAGACCGTATTGACTTCGTTGGGCCATCGACCTTGCCGCAGCAGGAAACGCGACGGCACCCAGTAAGAGAAAGGCGAGGACGGGGATGCAGAACCGGGGGTCATTACCGGGTTCCGGGGGATCACTGATGTATCTTTTTTTTTCCAGTATTTTTGTATCCATTTTTTTACTGTTATTTTAATGTAATACAGTTGGATGTAATTATTTTTTTTTATAATAAAAAGTCTATTTTGTTAATCTCTGTCCAACAGGCAATGCACAGGAAAAAAAATAAAAAAAAAATTTTTGCCCTAAAAATACACTTAGGCGCCATCTCACTTGGCTTAGGGCATGCCCTAAGCACATAGGCGCCAAGTGAGATGGCGCCTCCCTTAAAAAAAGAGGTGCATGCGCCATTTCAGATGGCTCCTCCTTTGGGGAGTCATCTGAAACATGGTTATTTGCGTATTTTTTTCCGAAACCCGGTTATTTGCGAAATATTATTTTAATACTTGGTTATTAATAAAAAAAATTCATTGTCTTAGGGTTTTTAGACGACTTTTCCATTTTGTACGTGTTATTTACTTTCGCATTTTTTTCATACTAATGTATTTGCTTATGGGATGTAATAGACTATAATTAGGACTTTTTACTTTATTGCTTTCTTTATTTCCCCCAAAGTTTTGGACTTGTAATAATCCCCCTCTCCGAAGCCTTGTAATAGTTAGATTTATATTTCCTCACTTTTAATTACTGCAAACTATTAACTATTTAGATGCATGACTAATAGGATTGTATGACAAGAATAACAAACAAAATGCTAGCAAACCTAATGCAAAGACAAAAATAACGAATACAAACATAATTTCACATGCGCACCTCTAGGGTACCCCAATTTCGGTTGCCTTCAGAAAACAGTCACATCTCTCGAAACGTGAGAGATTTTAGTGGCTACCCTCCGGTTTAAAGATCATAAGTCCCTCGATGACCCTCTAAACGTTGCCTCGGTATGATCTTAAAACCCTAGGGTAGTTACTAAAGTTTCTTGCCCAATTTCCTTTGTGACTGTATAAACGTCCCTTCGATTGTCCCTCAAACATCCAACGACTAGGGCTACCTACTCACTAATAGTAGGATAACATTGTCTAAAGGAAAAGAGGAAAAGAACAACGTTTCGAGTAAAGTAGATAGTTGTTAGATGCTTACTCAAACAATGTTTACACTTACACAAAACTTCTTTCAAAAACATTTTCAAACACTTTATATACGTTCTCTACCATTCCGAGAAACATTACAAAGTTCTCCGTACTAAGACACTTTCAAAACACACAAAGCACAAAGTATTTTTCAAATGAGCTAGCATCTAAGAGCCTATATATAACTACAGATGGAAAGGGTGCTAACACCTTCCCTTTCCATAATCTACCCCCTTTACTCAGAAATAATCTCGAAAGGTCTTTTTCTATTCTTTTCACCCTTTCCTTTGTTGGATAAAAGAAAAGTCGGTGGCGACTCTTTCTTACCGTAACATTTATGAATACAAACGCAAAACCAGTATAATAGTTAGTTCTCCCACCGTATTACAATCCCTATTTATAATTTGTATCCCCATCCCCTAAATGATATAATAGTGTATGACTTTAAATTTTGGCAATTTATCGCTTTCTATATTATTGTTAGTAATTAGGGTTTGTATGGAAAGACTTAAAAATCAATAATAGATAACCCTAATTAAAAGATAAATGCATGAAAATAATACAACTTTGCACACTTACACCTCTAGGGTTAACCCACACTTGTTTCCTTAGAAGATAAAACAGTCATGTCCCTCGAACGTGGGATACTTTAGCAAAGACCCTCTAATATAAGATCGTAGTCCCTCAATGACCCTTAGATGTTGCCTTCGGTAAACGATCTTAGACCCTTACGACAAATTGCTAAGGTATCCTATGATGTTGCCTTCTATGACTGTACGACGACCCACACCTATCCCTTCACATCCAATGATAAGGTTTCTTACTAACTAATGGTAAGGTGACACTATCTAAAGAAGGAGGAAAAGAACTGATACTTTTTGAGTAGGTAGATTGCTCATAGTTGCTTGCTCATAAACAAAACAATCTTTACACCCCACAAAACTTTCAAAAACATCTTTAAAAAAACAAACATCTCATTGAACTATTTTCAAAACTAAAACTTTGTATATATTCTCACCGAAACGAGAATCATTACAAAGTTTGCCGAAACAAAGTCATTTTCAAAATATTTTCAAACTTACACAAAACACAAAAACATTTATAAATCATTTCAAAGTGAGCTAGCAACTAAGAGCCCGTAGATAACTACAGATGAAAAGGGTGTTAACACCTACCCTTTTCATAACCTATCCTCCTAACTCAAGAAAATTCTCAAAAGGTCTTTCTTGTTCTTTTCACCCTTTCCTTTAGTGGATAAAAGAAAAGTCAGTGGTGACTCTTGCTATCTGCAAAAATTACGATAAAACGAAAAAACACCCAAGTTAGTTCTCCCACCGTATTACAGAACTGACAACTCTGCTGGGGAGAAACTTAAAATCGGGGTTACCTTAGAGACTAGATTACCTTTAAACGCTTTCTTTGTTTGACTTGCTTGACTTACTCTTAAAAGTGTGTTTGGGTTTTGTATGGATCCTCTACCCGGATCTGGAAAACTTTATTAGGTAAGTAGCAAAGATTATGGAGATTGTACGATGTAGACCGATATGGTTGAATCAATAGCTATGTTAGTCTGACAGATTTGTGGGTACCAGTATCCTTTGTGGCGAATCAAGGAGAATACGGGGCCGCTGTATGGTGTCATGAAGCACTAACTGACCTTAGAACCTTTAGTTGAACAACTTGGCCATTAGGAAGTAGTGAGATAGCCGACTTTGGTGCACTCCAAAGTTGGTTGATACTCGACACTACGCTCATTGAGATCGTACTTTTGGGATATTTTGGTCTCCAAAATAGAGGCTTGCGCTGAAACAATGCCCAATGAAGAAAGATCAATGATATTGAGATTTCCTAGAACCCGGTTACTTTCTAGGATAGGTTGAATAAACTAAACTTCAAGAGGGTACTTACCTATGAAATCCATGCAAGCCTAAACCTAAGGACTTGTTTGCTTTGCTTGTATATGACTATTTGTACATAACATCATAACATCATACCATAGCATTTGAACTAACCATTTCAAGGACCTAGAGATTTCTGTTTTGTAGGATATGGCTTCCATTCGAAGAAATACTATCCGAATCAACCTTGTGAAAGTGCCTTCTCAACTCAAGGAGTTAGCGTCAAGGTTCCCTGATAATTCTCCATTCAATAAGAAGTATGGTCGACTCCTCAACTTGGCTACCTCAAAGTTTAAAGAGAACATGGTAATGTGCTTGTTCAATTCTTTGATCCTAAACACCACTGTTTCACATTCCCTGATTTACAATTAGTGCCCATCATAGAAGAGTTCTATTAACTGTTGGGAATACCATTCTTGATCAAATACCCTTCACCACTATTGAGAGAGACCCAAGACCTGAGGAGATTGAACTAGCCTTACATTTGCAACGGTCTGACATAGTGGCTAATTGGGAAACAAGGAGTGGTGTTAAGGGTTTTCTAGCCAAGTTTCTGTTTGAGAAGGCTCAACTATTTTGGGATGCTCTGGATTTGCAAGCTTTTGAATAATTTTTGGCTATTCTAACCTATGGGTTGGTACTGTTCCCTAATCCAGACCAACTTATAGATGTGAATATGGTCAAAGTTTTTCTATCTCGTAACCCAGTGCCTACTTTGCTCGGAGATATTTTTCATTCTCTTCACGCCTGCACGATAAAGAGAAGAGGGATTCTTATGTGTTTCACTCTATTTTTGGCTAGGTAGTTTATTTCACACCTTCCTCGATCTGTTTTGAAGAATGAGCAAGGATTGAGGTGGTATCAAAGGTTGATGTCCCTCTCACATTCCGATATTCATTGGTGTTCTCGATCCTTGGAAGATGTTACCATTATTGACCGTTGTGGGGAATTCCCTAATGTCCCACTCCTTGGCATTATGGGAGGCATCACTTATAATCCTTTCTTGGCTCTACGAAAATTTGGGTATGCTCGAAGGGTGGTCCTCATAACGCGTTTGTCCAAGGCATTATATTCGACTATGAGAACGATGTCCAAGGTTATCATCAAATATTTGTACAAGCTTAGGGCATGGTAAACAAAGTTAATAGAAAAACTTTGGGGCATAAGAACTCCATTCCTTTAGAGCCTTATCTGAAGTGGGTGCGAGCTCGCGCTCAAAACCTCATGATGTCGTATGTGGCCATATTCCCAATAATTGTGGAGCCTATTGCCGAAGGAGATGTTCCCTACACCATTCTTCATCCTAACATGACTACTACTCTTGAGGAGTTGCAAAGATCATGGATTCAACTCAAAGGAGAGAGAGACCTTTAAAGCCCAATTCTATGCAGGTGAGAAGAAAGTGTTGGAGCTCACAAGGCGACTTCACAAGGAGCAGAACTTGAATGCCTACATCAGTCCAAAGAGGAAGCGTCCATGGGAGACCTGAGTCTTTTATTATGTTATTTAATTCTGTTGTTTTTCTTTCATTGTAATCCTTAGAGGAAATTTGTAACCGTTGAACTTATTAATACAATTAATGTTTTTTTCCTCTTTGTTTAAGAAAATTTAAATCTTAAAGGTCCTTGGAAACATTGCATATGCATGACATGCATCATATCATAAGCAGGTTTTCATACACATGTTTCCTCATCTTTCTACTATTTATTTCAGTATAAGATGGATCTCGAGAAAAATGTGAAGGACTTGCAGACTCAACACTCTCAATTTCAAGAAACATTGCTCAACTTAGCAAAGGGTCAGCAAGAAATGATGTCACTTCTAGTTACAAAGAAGAAGACCAAGAAGAAAGTTGTGATCAACATGGGGAAGAGATTCAAAGGACCTGTCCGACAAGTTCAAGTTGAAGAAGACTCCTCCGAGGAGGATGAGAATAAAGATGAAGATGCTAGGAGTACCCGTGCTGGGGTGGAAACAATAATATCTCTGAAGACGAGGACCATTTTGATGACCAATATCTGCCGACCAAAGACAAATATAAGCAACTAGAAGACAAATTGAAGGCTATAGAAATCCAAGTTATGCCTGGCTTGGACTTTGGTGACTTGGGATTGGTTCCTGGGGTAGTCATTCCCCACAAATTCAAGATTCCTGTTTTTTCCAAGTACGATGGTGTCTCATGCCCGAAGCTTCACCTAAGATCTTACATCTGCAAAATTCAGCCGCATACTATTGATAAGAAACTGTGGGTGCACTTTTTTCAAGAAAGTCTATTTGGGACGCAATTGGAGTGGTTTTACCAATTGGAAGGGACTAAAATCCATACTTGGGAGGATTTGGCCACTGCCTTTTACCGCTAATATCAATATAATGCTGATCTCACACCAACTCGAGTGCAACTATAAGGCATAACCATGGGTTTAAATGAAGGCTTCAAGGAATACGCTAAAACATGGAGAGACTTGGCTGGAAGGGTGCAGCCACCTCTGACTGGTAGAGAGTTAGTATACATGTTTATGGGAACATTGACTGGACCATTTTTTAACTTACTGATTGGAAGTTCATCATCCAGATTTACTGAATTGATCTTAACTGGTGAGAGGGTTGAAAGCGGGAAGATACCAAAGGCCTCCACTTATGATGTTGTGAAAAAACCATTTGCTGGCAAAAAAGAGACTAATGCAGTATATGGATCAAGGAGCCGTGCTAAGAATGACCATCATCATTCAGTTGGGGCAGTATTAATTTCCAATCCTACACCTACTCAACAACAACAAGGGAATATGCGTAGGATGGAGTTTTAAGAAAGGCAGTATACTTAATATGTCACTGTCTCAAGCATTGTAGCACTTACTAAAAGTAGAGTTGGTTACATTGAGGGATCCTCCCCAAAAACCTGATACCTCCTCTCCTAAATACAATCCCAATGCCAGATGCGCTTACCACTCAACAATCCCGAACATGATACCAATGATTGTTGGTCTCTAAAGAACAAAATCAGAGACCTTATTGATAACAAGACAATTGAATTTGACCCTCCGCCAACTCCCAATGTGATCACCGGAGCCATGCCAAATCATGGTAAGGGTTTCAATGCTATTGAAGATGACTCTCTTGTTTCCTCTGTCAATGACTTAACCACTCCTTTGAAGTCTGTTAAAGAGAATTTGTTGAAAGTCGGGGTATTCCCTGGCTTCCTTAAAGACTGTTGCTGCTGTGTTGTACAAATTAACGGTTGTTGTTTTACCCCAAAATTTGCCCTCTCATTTATTAAGACTTTTCTCGCAAGACTTCTTTGACTCAAGACGAGATTAGGGTTTGGTCAGCTCAAGATATCTCATCTTGCACTGATAACCTAAAATTAGGGCTTGAGTTTTCACAAGGATTTTTGGACCACCAATGCTTCATGTGACTTTCATACATCATTTTGGACCCCTAAGATTGCTCATGATAAGTTTCAAGCCTTGAACCACATTTTTTATCAATCAATTGGACAGTTGACCTAAAAATCAGCTGTATTGGGGAAAAAGTCAACCATGGCCAATTTACAGTCAAACTTCATAATTTTTGATCCACATCAACATTTTAGACTCATATGTACCATTTTATCAAGTTTGGATCACAACTCCTCAAGAAATTTGATCAAATCATCAAAAGGGCAAAATGGTCAAAATTAGGGTTGTGACTGAGAAAGGGCAATTTCTGATTTTTAACCTAGCCAATGACCAATTGAGTTCAAGCATGATTTCAAGGATTCAATGGCATCATCTTGACCTAATTTTCAAATAGAGAGCTGACTTTAGATCACTTCTATACTAATATGCAAACAATGTACAACACATAACACGCTTGGCAAGGACCTGAAACTCTCTCAAGCTGGAAAACACCAAAATCTGTCCAAAACACACAGTTTATGCACAAGCATATCCAGCATCCATTTGGCTCGTGAGTTTTGTGTTTAGAGCATTCAAACACATTACATACTTGATATCAAACTCATCCAAGCCATCATCCCTGTTCTGTAAACTCTGTTTCACCATATGCCATTGTTAACTTTGAAGCTTGCAGTTGGACTTGGTCAGGGAGTTCTATCCACTTTCAGAGCAAGGTAAGAGTTGGAATAGATTCAGGGAAGCTCAAGCAACCATCAGGCCTCCATTAAAGTCCCTGCATTTCCATACACGATTTAAGCTGAAGGAGGTAACTTTTCAAACTTTATCTCCTTGTACAGGCAACCTCAGGCCACGATCTGTGAATGGAAAATGTAGTTCTCATCCTAACAAAGCTATACATATCATTATCTTGCATTTATATTACTTGTGCTAAGAGAATTTGGAGTTTGAAATCTCTGAAAATTTTAGGTCACAATTTAGGGATTTCAAAATTCTCTTTGATCTTTGATAGTTAGATTACATAATTTACATGGTTGGAATCGTGAGTTCAAATGCTACATTTTTCATGTTATAAGTTTTCATTTTTATGCAAGCATGATGAAGTTACAGGTTGACCGGCCATGGCGTGAGGAAGGAGAAGGCAGGACAGGGATGAAGTTGTCTTGGGCTTTTTTGGCTTCCTGGGCTCGTTTTTGCTAACATCATCACCACTGTTTTGCTTTTTCACCCCTTGCTAACTCTTTTATATTTTATATTTTTTTTTCATTTTTATATTTAATACTTTTATTTATTTTCTTTAATGATAAAAAATCCTAAAAAATAACTTAATTATTTTTACACTTTTATTTTATTTATTTTATTATTTCTCACATAAAAATTTAATTTATTATGATAAAATATAATTTATTTTCTTAATAAACTTATAAATATAATAAATATACTTAATATTTTTATTTTACATTTCCTATTTACAAATACTTATTTTTTGCACATATTTAATTTTTAATATTTATATACAATATTATTTATTTTTTAATACAAAAAATGCACAAAATAATAATATAGAAACATTATTTTCTTTTAAATGAAAATTAGGGTTTAATCCCTTTCAAAAGAATTAAATATTTTTCCTTATATTTTTTAGGTTTAAATTCAATATTCTTTTATACAAAAGCAAAACATAAAACATATTTTCTTTACATATACATTGCATTACATTTTAAATATTATATTATATTTAATTTAATTCGCGCAAATTCGATTTGGTTGTAATAATATATTTAGCTTTATATTTGTGCAAATCCCCATTCAAACTTGTATTCCCCCCTCCCATAAAATTGTTGTAATAGCTTAGTATATTTACATTATGCAATTTATTGCTTTCATATGCCATGATTAGTAATTAGGGTTTGTATGACAAGAGCAAAACAAAGCAAAAATAGAAAACCCTAATTACAAGACAAAATCAAAAGCATGGAAAATGATACACTTTGCACACAAGCACCCTTAGGGTTTCTCCCACTTGGTTGCCTAAAATAAAATGGCCATGTTACGCATGCGAAGTATCTTGGCAAAACAAAACAAATTTAAGATCATAGCCCCTCGATGACGCTATTCAAAAGTTGCCTAAACAAAATGATCTTGGTCCCTAAAAAATGCTAAGATACTTTGCAACATTGCTATCATGGTTATACGATGACCCACGCCCGTCCCGTTTACATCCAAAGACAGGGTTGCTTTCCAAATCAATGGTAAGACAACAATGTCAAAGGAATAGAGAATGCATAAGAAAGACATTTGAGTAAGTAGATAGCTCCTAGTTACTTGCTCCATTTCAAACAACAATCCTTGCTATTTTCAAACACATACACATTTCCAAAACATCTTACAAACATTGAAAACATTTTCAAAAAGACAAACATCTTTGTATACACTCTTACGAACGAGAATCATTACAAAGATTTCCTAAACGATTGACCTCTTTACATAATACTTTCAAAATCACACCAAACACCATTTCAAACAAACCAAAGCAAGTGATCTAAGCAAGTAACTAAGAGCCCATGGAAAACCATGGATGAAAAGGGTGCTAGCACCTTCCCTTTTCATAATCTACCCCCCAAACTCAAGAAAACATCTCAAAGGTCTTCCCTGTGCTTTTTCACCTTTCCTTTTGGATAAAAGAAAAGTCGGTGGCGACTCTTTCTAACTGCGACATTTGCGATAAAACGCAAAACCTCAAGTCAGTTCTCCCACCGCATCACAGTTGTGAATGGCTTAAGAAAGGTGTCCAACACCTGATGGATAGCCATGGGATTCTATTTGAAAGAACTCCATCTATGAAAAGTTTAACCAAAGTTGTATATCAAGAATTTGAAGACGTGTCTATCATTACTATCTCAAACAAACCTATTAGGATCACCTCTGAAGGTCCTATTAGGATTCTCGTTGAACCAAGAATAGCTCCACTGATAATCACCACACTAGGGCCAGTCCCCTATTCTTCTGATAAGGCTGTGCTCTGGAATTATGGGGCGGAAGTGCTACCATGGTATCAAACAAGATTCCTGGATTGATGAAGATAAAACTGCTGACATTACCAACATTATTGGATCGAGTAAAGTCACTAGGACGGGGAGAATCTTCTCTCTAAAGATTTCACCTCCGACCACCACAACTACACCCATTCATATTAATATTGACAAACCTAGTACTGATACTAGAGGAGAGGAAAAGATGACTGAGCCTACCAGGATGGAGGCGCCCATAAAATATACTACCACTGAGGAACCGTCTACCCAAGAGATGGAGGAGATTTTGAAAATCATCAGAAAAATTGATTACAAGATAGTAGAACAGTTAGCGAAAACACCCTTAAAGATTTATATACTATCTTTGCTGCTATGCTCCAATGCGCATGCTCAAGCACTGATAGAATTCTTGAAAAATGCACATGTTCCTCAAGAAACTACGACTGACCACTTTGAAAACTGTGTAGCCAGTTTGACTGCTGATAATGGTTTGGGATTTTCGGATGCATATCTGACTCCAGCCGGAAAAACCACAATAAAGCTTTGCATGTTTTCGTTGAGTGTAAAGGAACCACTTTAGCCCATGTATTGGTGGATACTGGTTCCTCTCTGAACGTCTTGCCCAAAGGTGCTCTAGATCGGTTGGATTGTGAAGGTTTAGTACTGAAGCCAAGTGACATCGTGGTGAGAGCTTTTGACGGATCAAAGTTGGGTCTCAAGTCTTCAACTCGACATTTTACGTGATGGATACCCGTCCTTCTTATTCTTGCATGCTTGGACTCCCTTGGATCCATGGGACAGGAGTGGTGACTTCCACACTACATCAAAAACTGAAATATCCGGTCAAAAGGAAAATTATTACCGTATGTGGTGAAGAAGAGTTTATGATTAGTCATCTAAATTTATTCAAGTATGTTAAAATAGATGGCGAGTTCATAGGAACTCCTTGTCATGCCTTTGAAGTGGTGTCTCCCATGGTTGCTGTTGCCAAGGCTACTCCCGACATTCCAAAAGCTGTTAAAGACACATCGAGGATGGCCTCTCTCAAAGATGCTTGTGTTGTGGTTGAAGACGAAGATTGCACAATTTGGGGACAACTCCCTGACATCCCTTTCAAGTCAGACAAATTTGGTTTGGGCATCACTTCCAAAGCTCAAAAGGAGGTTCAACATGCTCGTGTAGGGAAACCACCTCTCAGCATTAGTAACCATGAGGTTAATGCTCTTGAAGACTCTGATGTTGATTGTGACTTTGATGACTGGATCTACCCAACTGCTGGTGGAGGACTCGACAACTGGCAGACCAAGGACTTCATTCCAATCTCCTTCAGCCAAGAGTAATTGCCATTTAATGTTTTTTATTAATTTGAGAACTTTGTTTGTAATTTTTATTAAAATAATGACTTTAAGCCACGTGCCTTACTAGGGGCACATTGGTCCATCCGTTAAGGGTTTGTCATTTTCATATGTCATATGCTCATTTTAATGAAAAATTGGACTCTTTTGCATTCAAATTTTGCACTCATTGTCTTTCTTTCACTTTATTGAATTTTCAAAATAGCCATGTGACCTTACATGCACACACACACACACATTTGAAGATCCACATCCACTTCGGATCTCACTGACAATGACTCTTCTATTTCCATCTATGACTTTGAACATCCAACCTATCAAGCCGAAGACGAAGGCGAGGAAGATTGTGAAATACCTGGGGAACTTGCCAGACTTCTGATACATGAGGAAAAAGGACATTCAACTGCATGAAGAACCAGTTGACGTAATCAACCTAGGTACTGAGGCAGACAAGAGGGAAGTCAAGATCGACGCTAACTTGGAAGACGGCATCAAGAGAAGATTGTTCCAGATGTTGCACGACTATGTTGAAGTGTTCGCTTGGTCATACGAAGATACGTCGGGGCTTGATACTGACATTGTGGTTTATCTTCTACCAAAGAAGGAAGGTTATACTCCAGTCAACCAAAAGGTTCGTCGCATACAGCCAGACATTTCTGAGAAAACTAAAGCCTATGTAATGAAGCAATTCAATGCAGGTTTCCTGGCAGTGACATCATACCCCTAATGGGTTCCAAACATGGTCCTGAAGAAGTGAAAAACACAAGAAGGGGGGAGGGGGGGTTAGATTGAAAACTTGAAATCAAATGCACAATGACACAATATTTTTATCCTGGTTCGTTTGATCTTAAACTACTCCAGTCCACCCGCCAAGGTGATTTCGCATCACTCCAACGAGGACTTAATTCACTAATCAAACTTGATTACAATTCTACTTTAACAACTGTTAAAGTCTTCTTGATTCCAAAACCACAACCCAGTTTTCTCAAGGAAATTCACTAAACAAATAATTGTATAAAAGTGTACAATGATGTTTCTAATAAACAGTATCACAAACTTGTGATGTTTTACACAATTTAATATTGAACGTTGAGGATGAAGATTGATAGTTGCGTTGTTTACTTTTCACGTGAGTTTTTCTTTTTGAGCGCAGTTTTTTTTTTGTTGAAATCTTCTTCTTGTCAGCTTTAAATAGGCCTTGCAATAGTTATATAAGAAGATACTTTTGGTATGTCCATAACACATGTTAATGAGCTTTCCAAATCAGGAGATCCTTGTATGATTCTCCACGAGATCGAGGTTTATATTGATGACATGATAGCTAGGCCTCAAACCGAGGAAGAACACCTGGATCATCTATGAAAGTTGTTCGACAGGTTGAAGACGTACAAGCTGAGGTTGAGTCCAAACAAATGCACCTTCGGGGTAAGGTCTCACAAACTCCCGGGTTTCATTGTCAGTGACAAAGGTGTTCAAGTGGACCCCGCAAAAGTAAAGTTCATACAAGAGATGTCGGCTCCCCGTACAGAGAAGGAAGTTAGAGGTTTCTTAGGACGTTTAAATTATATTGCCAGGTTCATTTCACATCTAACCGCTACTTGTGGAGCCCTCTTCAATCTTCTGAAGAAAGATCAAGTGGTAAAATGGAATGACAAGTGCCAGACAGCTTTCGAAAGGATCAAAGAATATCTCCAAGAACCGCCAATTCTAATGCCTCTGGTTGAAGGAAGACCTTTAATATTATACTTAACAGTGCTGGACAATTCAATGGGGTGTGTGCTGGGGCAGCATGACGAGTCTGGTCGAAAAGAGCACGCAATATACTACCTTAGCAAAAAGTTTACCGACTGTGAGACACGATACTCACTGCTTGAGAAAACTTGCTGCACTTTGGCATGGGCTGCTCGCCGACTAAGACAGTACATGTTGACCCGTACTACTTTGTTGATATCTAAGATGGACCCAATCAAGTATATATTCGAGAAACCCGCTCTCTCCAGATGCGGGTTTGAACGAAGACGACTGGATCCAGACTCGACTTGATCAACTAAATTTTCATCGACAAGAAGAGACTTACTGCTATTTGTCATGGTCAGACGTATTAAAAGCGAATGATCAAGGCTTTTAACAAGAAAGTCATACGTCAAGAATATCAAGTCGGGGATCTGGTAATCAAGCGCATCATACTTCCGCAAGGTGATCCCAGGGGAAAATGGACTCCCACCTACGAAGGGCAATTTGTGATTAAAAACATTTTCTTGGGTGGAGCCATGTTTCTAACCACCATGGACGGTGACGACCTTCCTCACCCTGTCAATGCAGACATAGTGAAAAGATACTATGCCTGATTAAAAAACCCGCTAGGTTGACTGGCCTAGGAAAAAATAAGGGCTTGTCGGTGAACTAAAAGGGTTCGGGCAAAAATAAGGGATGAAAATGAAAATATCTGTACACCCGGCAAGTTGAAAACCTGAAAAGACGGCTTGGGAAAAAAAGGGTATCCCGGTGGACTGAAAACCCGAAAGGGCAATCCAGGCAAAAATTAGGGACGTAAAGCGTATCATTATGTCCCCATTGGATCACCTTGCAATCAGACCTCATTATCGAGTATCAAGCTCGAACGACACCAATCAATCTAATCAACTTTCGGCCAAGTAGCAAAGTGATGAGACACTCGAAGACATAGGGGAAATAAAAGAGATAGAACTCAATGGGATTGTTACACATATCTGTTTTCTTTTTACACAAAATTGTATAGCTTCTATTTTTACGGCGGCGTTCTCTTACTAGAGTGTCAGTCTCCTTGTACAAAAACGCCTATTACAAGCCAACTTCAAAAAAAAAATCAATACAAAATCATTTTCACAAGAAACTATGAGTTTTTCCTTTTCTGTTTTGTTTTGCACGAACGTCCAATGATTTATTCTTGACATATGCATTTGAATATGATTGCTGCTCATAAATATTTACATAAGAAATGAAAAGACAATTACTCGTAACTTAAGAAATATGGGCAAAAACAAGAAATGTCAAACCCGACAGTTACTCTGCTCAGCAGGTACCAGTACAGAGACAACTTGGGAGCACAGTCATCAGTACATACACTCCCCAGAGAGTAAAAGATTCAAAGCATTGATGTCAGCTTTTCTGAAATAGGAAGTAAGCTCCCTGGCCAGGGTCTTTCAGAAACCTGACATCTATATCCCCCAGCCGAATGTCATAATCGCGAGCAGGTCATCATAATTTTTATCTCCCCAAGCAGAGTTCATTTCTCTGGATACAGAAGCTCAATCCCCGACAGAGCCCATTACTTTAGCTACGAAAATTCACCTTCCAAGTTATTCCTCGCAGAGTTATTCTTAAACAGAGTCTCTCCCTGGCAGAAGTACAATCATTTCCATTCACCACCCCCGGCAGAAGTAGAAGAGCCATAATTCTCTACGACAATCAGAAATACTATACCCTCCAACAGCAGTCAGGGATTTACTTTCCCAGGCTCGGACATGTCCCAACAGCATTTCATGTACATACATCATGACATGCACATACATATTGCATACATCATAATCTCATTTATTTTGAGAACATCATCACACAATGCATTTCATGCATCGTATATAATTAATTTTGTATCTTTTCAGGAAATATGGGTATCATCAATAATCCCAATAGTTCAAGATTAAATCTATATCTGCAGACAACTAATGGAAAATCAATGCCCGAAGATCAAACGGGTCAACTAATCTCTACAACCAAAAATTAAGTAACCCTACTATCCAGGTTCCTTCCCATAAGCCTTACTATCCAGACTTTCATCTCGAAGTAACCCTACTATCCAGGTTCCTTCCCATAAGCCCTATTATCCAGGCTTTCATCTCGAAGTAACCCTACTATCCTGGTTCCTTCTCAAAGCCCTACTATCCAAGCTTTCATCCCGAAGAAACCCTATGACCCAGGTTCTTTCTCACAACCCTAATATCCAGGCTTTCATTTCGAAGTAACCCTACGACCCAGGTTCCTTCTCATAGCCCTACTATCCTGGCTTTCATTTCGAAGTAACCCTACTATCCAGGTTTCTTCTCTCTTATCTCCAGACAACAGTTTACAACACTGTAAGACCTAGACCCGACCCGATACAGTCAATTTCACAAATTCCCCAGTAAGGTAATGGACGACTGAGGCTCCTATACTATATTTCCCAGGACATAAGTCAACATTCCCCAGTGAAGTCCTCTTCAACGGCAAGTACAAGAATTCTCACAAAGGAATCTCTTATGCGACCAATATCTCTTCTAGATGGCATCTTTAAGCCCGTCTCCGACGTTTCTCTGTCTGCTTCCAAATGGCATCTGTAAGCCCATTCCCGGTATCACCAATCAGTATTACTTCAGGCGAGTGCAAATTTCTGGGCACTCTAGTGTTCAATCATCTTCCACCCTCAGATCACGAAAGACAGACCAGCCAATCTACATCCTCAAGTTTAAGAAGATTGAACATGGGCAGCTGTTGTACCCCAAAATTTGCCCTCTCATTTTATTCAACACATGCTCATTGAGATCCTCAACTTGCTCAAGAGGGCCCAAGAGTTAACCAGACAAGCTCTCTCCTAAAGCAAGGGACCTCCAACTAGGGTTTCCATTTTCATCAATATGGGTGAGCTCCAAAGGCCTCATATGCTCTCCATAGTCCTAATATGTTCTCAAGTCCCTCCATGTCAAGCTTCAAGCCTTGCACAAGAAGTTTGCTCAGTCAATTGCTCAGATGCTTGAAAATCAACTATATTAGGTCAAAAGTCAATTGTGGCCCACATACAGTCAAACTTAAAGATTTTTGGTCAACATCAACATCTTGAAGTGATATCCATCATTTGATTAAGGTTTTATCATGATTCCTCAAGGAATGCTCCTAATTCTTCAAAATTTAAAAGTTGCTAAATTAGGGTTTCTTAGGAAAAGTCAACCAAACTTTGACCAAACATAAATTTTTCATAATTTATCATAAGTTTCCCATCCAAGGCTCATTTTTAAGAGAACCCAATTCCCTACAAGTCATCTTCAGCCCTCAAGTTCAAAAAATGCACTCATGAAAAGATATAAGTTCAGACATTATAGGTCATTTTAAAAAGTCAACAAAAGCACCTTGTGGGTCAAAGCTTTTTACATGAACATGGAAGACCCAATTGAAATGAAACTAAAATGTTTGTTTAGAGGACATCCTAAGCTTCCTAAAAAGTCCAAGAACACCCTCTTGGGGTCAAAATTGAGAGAGATGTGCATTGTCAAAGTTGGCCATTTTTGGAAATTTGCACAAAGTCAACCATGCCCAAAATGCATTTTTCTTCAAATGGGCCCAACTTTTTTATGCTTGTATCTTGTTCCTAACATGGTCCACGACCCATGGACCCCTCCATGCGTCATTCACTTACTTATTTAATTTATTGTAATTTTATTCATTTAAAATTCAAATAAAATCAAAACAAATCAAATAAAATCAAAACAAATCATATAAGTTGTTTTTGGGTGATTTTGGCATTGAATGAAGATCATATATGCTGTCAAACAAAGACCAAATCGTGCAAGGGCTGATTGGAATAAAAACTGCATGTTTTGGCCAAGTTTAGAAAGAAAAGAATCAAGTGGAAAATCAAATCTCTTTCTCATCAATCTCCAAGATTTGTTCCAACTTTGTTGACCTAATGCCTTCTAATACATATACACAACATGGCCAGACCTAGAACAGACGAAAAAACCGCCTCCACGCGTCTAGAAAAAGCTCCAAATTTTTACAAAAAGTAGTGATCAAATTTTGATTTATAAGGCGATTCAAGGTGTTTCAAGGCCAGCAATCCATTCATGGGAACCTCCTGAAGCTAGAAGCACCATTTGCACGTATCAAAGCTCCAGAAATCAACCTACACAAGCATCACAATTTGCCTTTATTTTTGAATTTGATTCTGATTATACACGCATGATTGACAACTTCTAAGCATACCTTCATATTTATATCATTATTTAGAATGCATTTGTATGGTTAATTGTGAGTTTTGACGCATATATGGATAACTGCCATTATTAGGGTTTTGACCTCCATTTTAGGGCTTTGAGATGCAGGGAAAATTGGACCAAAAGAAGGTTACCATCATACTCGTGAGATCAAAATGAGTTGATCTGTATGCTTAGAATTGATTTATCATGCTTGGCTTTGATTTTTGAGGTTTGCAGGGTTGTAGCTAAAGACATCATCTGTAGGTAAAGGGGCGTTATCTAAAATGACGGTTCCAGGAAGAAGAAGAATAGGTGGCACGATCCCAGTGGCCAATTTGAATTCACACGCGTTTTTATTATTACTGGCCATTCTTTCAATATAATACATTTTGTTCATTTATATAAACAAATGACAATATGGCCAGGTGGTAAAGGGAAGCGCTTGCAAAGGGGAAGACCTGGGTTCGATACACAGGTCTGGAGTTCTTCATTTTATCATTCGTTTCGTTGCAGATCCCATACACCTCCTTGCATAACGTCTACCGTGCCCCCCAGATCTCATCCCTGAGATCCAGCATCATGTAGATCTCACGCTCCAGCCTTGAAGGACCACCATGAACCATCATAAGAGAGGTGCATTGGACCAGGCACAGGCTCTGGGCCTCCAGCTTTAGGTCTAACAAGAGATTTGGCAGCATACCCCCCTTTTCCTTCCAGCAACATGCCCAATTCTTATTCTCTTTTAACTTTAATAATTTTTTATTTGTTTTAATTATTTTACAAAAACCATTTGATTTAATTATTTCACAATAAAAATCTTTTTTATTAAATCATAAAATCAGAAAAATCACAAAAATATTAGATTTAGTTAATTATTTTCATAAAATATTTATTTGCATTTAATTAACTAGTTTTAATTAGGTCAACTTAAACATTTTTCTTGTAATTAAAATTTAATAGAAATTAGGACTAACTTGCAAATTTCAAAATTGATGTTATTTTCTCAATAAAAAATACAAAAAACATTTTTTTAATTAATTAAATTTTGGTACTTTTCAACTTATTCCCATCTTAATTCTTCTCGCGTTTATTTCTTTCCGTACCATTATTTTTCAATTAGCGTAACTGTTGATGGTTTGTAATAGTTTCAAATTAGGGTTTTATTTACTGTTTATTCCCTGGTTTTTGATTATGTAATCCCCTCCCCAAAGCCTTGTAATAGTTAGGATTTTAATTTCTCGCTTTTAATTTCCACAACTATTTAACTGCTAGATGTATGGACAATAGGCTTGCATGTAAAAGATAAATGATTAACACACTAGAAAATCCTAATTGTGCAAAGATAATTAACTGAAAAAAACACACTTGCACATGTTTACTCCTAGGGTTTTCCCCACTTGGTTGCCTCAGAAATAATGGCCGTGTCCCTCGAATGTAGGGATACCTTAGCAATGACCCGCGATTCAAACTCGTCATAAATATCATGGTCCCTGCTTGTCCCTCGAGTTGCCTACGAATTGATCTTATGACGATAGTCCCTTCGAAATGCTAAGGTATCTTTACTTGATGCCTTCAGTGACCATTTCGTCACTTCGAACGTCTCTTTATAAATCCAATGACGAATCTGCCTACTCCTTAATAGTAGGCTAGCACTGTCTAAAGGAAACGAAAACGAACATACTTTTTCGAGTAGGTAGAAATCTTAAGTACTTGCTCAAAATAAAAACTTTTTCACACAAACACTTTTCGAAACAGTTTTAAAAAACAACTTTGTCACACTCTTGAGGACTGATACAAGGGTTATCACGAAGTAAACAAAACTTTTCAAAACAAGCACACACAGG
The DNA here is from genome assembly GCA_948472305.1 of Vicia faba. NCBI lineage: Eukaryota > Viridiplantae > Streptophyta > Magnoliopsida > Fabales > Fabaceae > Vicia > Vicia faba. The sequence goes on along the minus strand of OX451741.1, from coordinate 883,298,327 downwards.
CAATTTAAAAATGAGCATAAGAGCCCGTGGAAAACCACGGATAGAAAGGGTGCTAACACCTTCCCTTTCTATAATCTACCCCCCGTACTCAGAAACATCTCGAAAAAAGGTTTTTTATGTTCTTTTTTCTTTTCCTTTGTTGGATGAAATAAAAGTCGGTGGCGACTCTTGCTTACCGCGACATTTGCGAATACAAAATGCAAACCAATATAACAGTTGGTTCTGCCACCGTATCACATATGGTATTAGGGTTAACACAAGCTCCTTGTATGGAATAAGGTTAGGATGCTTGGTGTCCCATTCTCCTTTGACTTGACTGATCACTAGAGCAGAATCTCCGAATACTTCCAAATGCTTGATCCTTAAGTCAATAGCAGCCTTCAAACCCAAGATGCATGCTTCGTATTTAGCCATGTTATTTTTACAATCAAAGCACAATCTAGTAGTGAAAGGAGTGTGAAAACCTTCAAGAGAAATTATCACAACGCCAATTCCATTACCCAGAGCGTTAGAAGCTCTATCAAAAACCACAGTCCATCGGGATCCTTGTTTAGGTCCGTCATACGGTCCATGTTTTGCACAGTCATTCACTAACATGATATTCTCATCCGGGAAGTCAAAGTTCATAGATTGATAATCATCAACAGCTTGATGGGCCAAGTAATCTGCCAATATACTTCCTCTGATGGCCTTTTGTGTTGTATATTAAATATCGTATTCAGTCAGAATCATTTTCCATCTAGCTATCCATCCGCAGAGAGCGGGCTTCTCGAAAATGTACTTGATAGGGTCCATCTTAGAAATCAATAAAGTGTGTGAGTTAACATATACTGTCTTAGCCAACGAGCAGCCCATGCCAGAGCGCAACCAGTTTTCTCGAGCAGTGAATATCTGGTTTCACAGTCGGTAAACTTTTTGCTCATGTAGTATATTGCATGCTCTTCTCGGCCATACTCGTTATGTTGGCCCAACACCTACCCCATAGAATTCTCTAGCATAATGAAGTACATGATCAATGGTCTTCCTTCCACTTGAGGCATAAGAATAGGAGGTTCTTGCAAATATTCTTTGATCTTGTCTAAGGCAGCTTGACAGTCGTTCTTCCATTTGACTACTTGATCTTTCTTCAAGAGTTTGAAGATTGGATCACAAGTAGCAGTTAAGTGAGAGATGAAGCGAGCAATTTAGTTGAGTCGACTCAAGAAACCTCTGACTTCCTTTTCAGAACGGGGAACTGGAATTTCTTGAATGGCTTTTACCTTTGCAGGATCAACTTCTATGCCTTTACCACTGACAACAAAACCTAGAAGCTTTCCAGACCTTACTCCGAATATGCACTTATTAGGGTTCAACCTCAACTTGTACTTCTTCAACCTCTCAAATAGCTTGCGTAGGTGATCGAGATGCTCTTCTTTGGTTTGCGACCTTGAAATCATATCATCCACATATACTTCTATTTCATGATGAATCATATCATGATTTAAAGCTACCATAGCTCTTTTATATGTTGCCCCTGCATTCTTTAATATGAACGACATGACTTTATAGCAACAGGTACGCCATTGCGTAACAAAGGCAGTCTTCTCCATGTCTTCGGGAGCCATCTTGATCTGGTTGTATCCATAAAATCCATCCATGAAGGAGAAGACTTTATGTTGAGCGGTGTTGTCAACCAAGACGTCAATATGTGGTAGAGGGAAATCATCTTTGGGGCTTGCCCTATTTAGATCCCTATAATATACACACATGCGAACCTTTCCATCTTTATTTGGAACGGGGACCATGTTCGCCAACCATAGAGGATAAGATGTGACAGCCAGAAAACCTGCATCAAATTGTTTCATTACCTCAGCCTTTATCTTTTCAGACATGTTTGGCCGCATACGATGAACCTTTTTCTTAACAGGAGGGCAATCTTCCTTTGTTGGTAGACGATTAACCACAATGTCGATATTCAACCCTGACATATCTTTGTATGACCAAGCAAACAATTCAACATAGTCATGTAACATCTGAACCAATTTGCTTTTGATACCATCTTCTAGGCTGGCACTGATATTGACTTCCTTCTTATATGTCTCAGTACCTAAGTTGATACCTTCGACTGAATCTTCATGAGGTTGAATAACTTTTTCTTCTTGCATTAGAAGTCTGGCTAATTCTCCAGGTATTTCACAACCTTCCCCGTCTTCGTCTTCGGCTTGGTTAATTGGATGTTTGAAGTCATAATTGGCAATAGTAGAGTCGTTGGCAGTGAGATCCGAAGTGGATGAAGATCTGCAAGTGTGTGTGTATGTGTGTGTGCATGTAAGGTACATGGCTATTGAAAAAATATAATAAAGGAAAAGAAAGACAATAAACACAAAAATTTTAATGCAAAAGGTCCAATGGTTTATATTAAATGATCACATGATAAATGAACATGAACAAAGCTCTTAACAAATGGACCATAGTACCCCGGGCAAGGCACATGGATTAAAAATCATTGTTTGGAATTTAAGATTAGAGACAAAAGTTCTTGAATTGACAGAAAATAGTAAGCAGTAATTACTCCTCAATGAAGGAGATAGGAGTGAAATCCTTTGCATGTCCGTTTCTGAGCTTTCCTTCGACCGTAGGGTAGATCCAATATTCAAAAGTATTTTCATCATCATAGTTTTCCACAGCTTTCATTTCGTGATTACCGATGCAGAGAGGTGGATTTCCCACACGAGCGCGCCTGCCTTCTTTCTGAGCTTTGATGGTGAAACCCAATCCAAATTTGTCTTCTTTAAACAGAATGTCAGGGAGTTGCCCCCAAATAGTACAATTTCCATCTTCGACCACGGCACGAGCGTCTTGAAGTGAAACCATTCTTGGTATAACTTCATCAGCTTTTGATATGTTAGAGGAGATTTTGGTGGCGGAAACCATATGAGGAATAATTTTGAAAGCATGGTACGAAGTTTCTATGAATTCGCCATCCATTTCCACATACTTGAAGGAATTGAGATGGCTCACCATAAATTCTTCTTCGCCGCAAATAGTAACGATCTTCCCTTTGACTGGATACTTCAATTTCCGATGAAAGGTGGATGTTACTGCCCCTTCCCCATGGATCCAAGGGTGCCCAAGAAAACAAGAGTAGGTGGGACATATGTCCATTATATAAAATGTAGAGTTGAAAATCTGTGAGCCAACTTTAATTGGGAGATCCACCTCTCCATGAACCATTCTCTTAGATCCATCGAAATCCCTTACGACAATATCACTTAGCTTCAATACCAGTCCTTCACAATATATCCGGTCCAAAGCACCTTTGGGTGACACATTTAATGATGAACCAATATCAATTAGGACATGGGCCAGGGTGGTCCCCTTGCATTCAATAGAGATATGCAAGGCTTTATTGTGGTTCCTTCCCATAGGAGTCAAATCGGTGTCGGAGAACCCCAATCCATTGTCAACTGTTAAACTTGCTACACAGTTCTCGAATTAGTCAGTTGTGATTTCTTGGGGCACATGGGCTTTCTTTAAGAACTTGATTAGAGCCTGGGCATGAACGTCCGAACAGCGTAACAATGACAACATGGAAATTTTAGAGGGGGTTTGCCCCACCTGCTCGACTATTTTGAAGTCACTCTTCTTTATGATTTTCAGGATTTCCTCCATCTCTCAAGTAGAGGTTTCTTCAACGTCAGTATCTTTGGTAGGTGCCTCTATCCCAGCAGGCTCACCTTCTTTCTCTTTACCTCTAGTGTTGGCACTATATTTGTTATTGGTTATGAGGACGAGAGTTGTTATAGTAATGGGTGGTGAAATATCAGGGGAAAAGATTCTCCCTGTTCTTGTTACTTTACTAGAACCTGCAATATTAGTGACACCAACTTTGTCTTTGTTGATCCAAGAATCTTGTTTTATTCCATGATAATAAACCTCGGCACCATAGTTCCATGGAACTTCTTTGTGAGAGGAGTAGGGAATAGGCCCAACGACAATGATTATTAAAGGAGCAATGGTTGGTTCATTTGAAATCCTAATAGGACCCTTTGAGGGGATCCTAAGAGGCTTGTGGAAAATGGTCATTATGGACAGGTCTTAAGCTTTGTTGGTTAAACTTTTGATGGTAGGAATCTTCTCAAAGAGAATCTCGTGACTATTTATCTGGCGTTGCACACCTTCCTTCATCCGCTTACACGCATTTACTTGTTGATCACAACAAACACAATATTTAGAACATCCAGGGAACACCCCGGATCTTAGCAAATTAACCTTCACAGGAATTAATGGGATTGTTAAATCTTCAATGGAGGAGACAAAAGTAGTATCATCAATTGCATTAACACCTTTGTCGTGGTTCGACATTGGTGCGGTTATCACATTTGGAGTAGAAGGTGGATAAAATTCAATTGTTTTGTTGTCTATCAGAGCTTGAATCTTATTCTTCAGAGCCTAGCACTGGTCAGTTTCATGCTCGGGGCTGTTGGAATGATACGCACATTTGGAATTTGGATTGTACTTAGGTGATAAAATGTTTGGATTGGATGGTAGATCGCACAATGTCACTAAGTTGGCCTTTAACAGATGTTGTAAGGCTTGAGAAAGTGACATGCTTATCCTCGTGAACTGTCTTCGAGGAACTTTGGATCATTGATTGTTGGATGATTGCCTTTAAGCAGACGGAGGGTTTGAGATTAACATAACATTAACAGAGGGCCGGTGATCCTTCTTGGTATGGGCCCTTACCCCATACACATAATTTGTTTCCTTCTTTCCATTGAAAGTATTTTTTACAGCATTGGATGCAGAAGCAGCTGTCGTGGGAATTTTTCCACTCTTAATGCCACTTTCTACCCTTTCACCAGTTAGTATCAACTCGGTGAAACCAGACGAAGAACTCCCAATCAATAGGTTGAAAAATGGGCCAGTTAATGTACCCATGAACATGTCAACTAGTTCTCTATCAGTTAGTGGTGGTTGGACCCTACCAGCAAGATCCCTCCATTTTTGTGTGTACTCCTTAAACCCCTCATTAGTACCCATTGTCATACTTTGAAGTTGGAATTTGGTTGGTTCTAGATCGGCATTATATTGATATTGATGATAAAAAGTAGTGGCTAGATATTCCCATGTGTGGATGCGGGAACCCTCCAATTGATATAACCATTCTAGTTAAGTCCCAGCTAGACTCTCTTGGAAGAAATGGATCCAGAGCTTTTTGTCGGTGGTGTGCGGTTGCATCTTGCGCACGTAAAACCTTAGATGAAGTTTCGGGTAGAAAACCCCGTCATACTTGGCGAAGACTAGTATTTTGAACTTATGGGGAATGACGACCCCAGGTACTAAGCCCAACTCACCAAAATCCAAACCAGGCACAACTTGAATTTCAAAAGCCTTTAGTCTATCCTCCAACTACTTGTATTTATCCTCAGCCGGAGGATATTTCTCATCAAAGTAATCTTCGTCTTCAGAAGCTTGACTATTGGCACCTCCAGCATGAGTGCTCCTTGCCTTCTCGTCTTGATTTTCGTCTTCCTCATACGACTCTTCGACTATCTGTACCTGATGAACCGGACCTTTGAACCTCTTACCCATGTTGATGAAGGCCTTCTTTTTGGTTTTCTTCTTGGCTACTAGCATAATCATCAACTCTTGTTGCCCCTTAGCCAGGGTCAGCAAGGTCTCTTGGAACTGGGAATTTTGCACTTGCAAGTCCTTCACTGTTTGTTCGATATCCATCTTACTGAAATAAACAGTAGAAAGATAAGTAAACCTATTATGAAAAACCTGTTTATGTTATGATGCATGAAAATGCATATGCAAATGATTTCAAGGACTTAGAAGATTTAAATTTGTTTAGACAAAAGGAACAAATGTCAATTGCATTAATAAGTTCAAATTGATTACAAACATGCCTCTTGGGCTTACAATGGAGAAAATAAACACAAAATAAACTCCTAATACAAAAAGGTCGAGCACATCCTCTTTGTCGCAATGTAGGCGTTTAAACTTCGCTCTTCATGAAGCTGTCTTGTAAGCTCTAAAACCTTCTTTTCACTTAAGTAGAACTAGGTTTCGAAGGTGTCTCTCTCTTCCTTTAGATGAATCCAAGCTCTTTGCAGATCTTCGAGAGAAGTAGGCATGTTAGGACAAAGGATAATATACGAAACATCGCCTTTGGCAACAGGCTCCATGATGATAGGTAGGGTGGCTTCATAAGGCATCATGAGGTTTTAGGCGTGAGTTCGCACCCACTTGAGATAAGGCTCCAAAGGGATGGAGTTCTTATACCCCAACATCTTGCTATCAACCTTATTAACCATGCCCCAAGCTCGTATGAATCTCTGACGATAACCTTGGACATCATTCTCGTAGTCGAATGCAATTCCTTGGACAAGTGCATCATGAGGGCCATCCCCTCTAGCATACCCAAATTATCGCAAAGCCAAACAAGGATTGTAGGTAATACCTCCCCTAATTCCAAGTAGAGGGACATTAGGTAATTCCCCATAATGGTCAATAATAGTAATGTCCTCCAAGGATCGAGAACACCAATGAATATCAACATGCGTGAGTGACATCAATCTTTGAGACCATGTCAAGCCTTGCTCATTCTTCCACATTGATCGAGGTAGGTATAAAATAAACCATCTAGAGAGTAATGTAATGCAACACAAAAGAGTACCCCTTTTCTTCATGGTGTGTGTATGGAAACAATGTAGAATGTCTCCAAGTAAAGTAGTTATGGGATCACGAGAGAGAAAAACCTTGATGGTATTCATATCTATGAGTTGGTCCGGATTTGGAAATAGAACCAAACCATAGTTTAGAAGGGCCAAGTGTTGTACCCCAAAATTTTCCCTCTCATTTCTCAAGAGTTTTTCTCATAAGATTTCTATTGGGTCAAAATTGTACAAGGTTTGATCAGCTATAGTTTAAATTTGCACAAGTACAATTGGACTTTTAATGCCCCATGTAGTTTCCATGGATCATATTGGGATCGCAAGCATCAAATCAAAGAAGAGCAAGTTTACTTCGATCTAGAGGTTTTGATTGAGCATTTAACTTCCTTCTAGCAAGATTGATTCATAGGCTTCCATTGAGCATTTAACTTCCTTCAAGCAAGCTTTATTCATAGGTTTTGATTGAGCATTTAACTTCCTTCGAGCAAGATTGATTCAGAGGCTTTGATTGAGCATTTAACTTCCTTCGAGCAAGTTTGATTCAGAGTCTTCGATTGAGCATTTAACTTCCTTTGAGTAAGCTTGATTTAGAGGCTTCGATTGGGTGTTTGGTCCCCTTCGAGCAAGCGGTCCACAAACTCCAGAAGGCAATGGCCTCCTACAGGTTTGCTTTGATTCACAAAGCATTGGCCTCCTACATGCAAGCTTCGATTCAGAAGGAAATAGCCTCCTGCAGGTTTTCTTCGATTCACAAAGCAGTGGTTTCCTGCATGCCAGCATGCACAAGGCAAGTGCCTCCTCTGTGCTTGCTTTCGACCCATAAGGAAATGGATTCCTCTGTGCTTGCCTTCAATGCACAAGACAATGGCTTCCCTTCATGCTAGCACCCACAAAGGAGTGGCTTCTTTCATGCGTGCTTCGATTCACTGGGCAGTGGCTCCCTTTGAAACAGATTGCTTCAATTCGACCTTTAAAAACCTTCAACACATATAGTTTCTACACTATGATACACAACTTGTAGCCCATTCAAAGGACATGCACTGGTGGATTCGAAGGACATGCATTTTTGGATTTGAAGGACATACATGGGTGTCCCATTCGAAGGACATACATTGGTTCCCAATTTGAAGGACAAACATTGGTGGCCCATTCGAAGAATTGCAAGTGGCGCATTAGAAGAACACAAGAGTGGTGCATGTGGTCCATTCGAAAGACACAATTGTTGGAAACAAGTTTTTGTTTTTGTCTTTTAATGGGTTTTATTCAAAGATGCTTGCAGACCAAAGTCCATTATGCTACCAAACCCAAACTTGTTGTACTGGCCACAACACTCCAAAACTGTGGCAAAGCAGTCTTGCTATGTTGTGCCCATATTTTCACTAAATTGGCATACAAAAAATGCACCTCGAAGGCTACAAAAACAGCATACCCAATTTGTTCAAATTTCTTTTGTTTCCCCCCCCCCCCCCTCAAATCTCAGCCAAATTTCTTTTGGATTTGAAGGACATACATGGGTGTCCCATTCGAAGGACATACATTGGTTCCCAATTTGAAGGACAAACATTGGTGGCCCATTCGAAGAATTGCAAGTGGTGCATTAGAAGAACACAAGAGTGGTGCATGTGGTCCATTCGAAAGACACAATTGTTGGAAACAAGTTTTTGTTTTTGTCTTTTAATGGATTTTATTCAAAGATGCTTGCATACCAAAGTCCAGTATGCTACCAAACCCAAACTTGTTGTACTGGCCACAACACTCCAAAACTGTGGCAAAGCAGTCTTGCTATGTTGTGCCCATATTTTCACTAAATTGGCATACAAAAACTGCACCTCGAAGGCTACAAAAACAACATACCCAATTTGTTCAAATTTCTTTTGTTTCCCCCCCCCCCCCCCCCCTCAAATCTCAACCAAACTCTTCTATAAATAAGATGTTCCATAACACATCTAAAGGGGGCTTTTAGTGACTGGAGAGAGATTTGTTGGCAAGGCAAAGAAAAGAGAAAACACTTAACACACTCTCAAACCCAGAATCAAAAGACCACACCTTTATTTCTGTTCTTTCGAATCCAGAACTAAAGAAACACAACACTTGTTTCTTTTCCTTCGAATCCAGAACCAAAGAAACACTTCTACTTTTCTTGGCTTTCGAATCCATTCAAAGAAACATAACACTTGTTTCTCTCCCTTCGAATCCAAGAGCATCCAGGGTAATCACTCAAGGTCCAGAAGCACTAACTTCAGATTCAAGGTAAGTCTTCCTGACTTTAACCCTTTCGTTTTAAGCATGTAAATAAGCTTTTGCTTATTTTTCATTTCTACCCTTTCGCTTGTGTGCTTTTCTTGTCCAAATATATGTTAGAGACTAACATGTACAGGCCATATTAACATGGTTTTGACCCATACTACTATCATGTCCCAAACGAAAGAAAACAGAAAAAATCCGTGTGAATCGAAGGGTGTGATTTGATACTCACTGATGCGCAGGCCCAAATGAAAGGAAAGGCTATGTGAATCGAAGGATGCAAGCTTATACACACAAGTTGCAGGCCCAATCGAAAGAAGGAAAAAGTGTGGGAATTGAAAGACACATCCTTCGATCCAGGATGTCTTTGCTTTTTATCTTTTACACTATTTTTGTCTTTATATTTTCTATATATTTACATTTTATTGCTATTCAATATGGTTGTAATAATTAGGAATTTTATTACTTTTCAACCCCCATTTGTAAACTTGTATACCCCATCCCCCAAAACATGTAATAGCGTAGGACATTTATTTTCCGCATTTTTATTGTTCTTTTAAATGTTAGTAACTAGGTTGTGTATGGAAAGTTAAAATCAACAAATAGACAACCCAAATTCAAGACTAAATGCATGCAATCAAACACACTATTCACACACATGCACCTCTAGGGTAATCTCACTTGTTGCCTCGGAAAATAGTCATGTCCCTCGAATATGGGCGCTTTAGCAAAGACCCTCAATAAAAGATCGTAGTCCCTCGATTTCCCTCGATGTTGCTTTCAGTAAATGATCTAGTCCCTAACAAAAATTGCTAAAATGTCTCATAGGTTTCCTTCTATAACAATACGATGACCCACGCCCGTCCCTTCACATCCAATGATGGAGCTTCTTATCAAATCAATGGTAAGATAGCAACATCTAAAGGAGGAGGAAAAGAACATAGACCTTTTGAGTAGGTAGGACGCTCGTAGTTGCTTTCTCTTGAACTAAAACCATTTTCCACACTTACACTCCCCAAACATATTCAAAAGCAAACATCTCTTTGAACTATTTTCAAAACCAACACTTTGTACGCATTCTTATAGAGACGAGAATCGTTACAAAGTTTTTCGCAACAAAGGCATTTTGCAAAATATTTTCAAACTTACACCACAAAGCATATTTTCAAACAAAGCAAGTGATCTAGCAAGCAACTAAGAGCCCATAGATGACTACGGATGAAAAGGGTGCTAATACCTTCCCTTTTCATAAACTACCCCCCGAACTCAAGAAAACATCTCTAAAGGTCTTTCCTGTTCTTTTCACCCTTTCCTTATTGGGTAAAAGAAAATTTGGTGCCAACTCTTGCTATCTGCAACAATTGCGATCAAACGTAAAACAACCAAGTCAATTCTCCCACCGTATTACAAAACTGGCGACTCTACTGGGGAAATACTTAAAAGTTGGGTTACCTTAGAGCTATATCACATTTACTTTCTTTCCTTGTTTGACTTTCTTGCTTTATATTATGGTTCCTTGTTTTGGTTTGTTTTGATCCTCTACCCGGATCTGGGGCACCTTTTAGGTAAGTAGTAATAGATTGTGGAAACTGTGCAGGGTATACCAACATGGTTGAAGCGATGACTATGTTAGTGTGACACGTTTGTTGGTACTGGTAGCCCTTGAGTAGTCAAGGAAAATACGGGGCCGTTGTGTAGTGTCATGAAGCACTAACTGACATTAGAACTTTTAATTGAACAACTTGGCCATTAGGAAGTAGTGAGATAGCCGACTTTGGTGCATACTAAAGTTGGTTGATACTCGATTCTATGCTCATTGAGATCATACTTTCTAGATATTTCAGTCTCCAATAAAGAGGCTTGCACTGAAACAATGCCCGATGAAGAAAGATCAGTGATATTGAGAACCCCTAGAACCTGATTACTTTCTAGGACAATTTGAGCCAACTAAACTTCAAGAGGGTACTTACCTATAAAATCCATGTAAGCCTAAACCTAAGGACTTATCTGCTTTGTGTGTATATGATTATTTGTACATAAAGACTTGTTTGCTTTGCATACCTGTACATAGCATCATGAAATCATACCATGGCAACTTCAAGGATCTCAAGGGCCTATAATGCAGGGTCATGTTGAACCAAACATCCATCAAGGGGCAAGAGGATTTATTCTCCTCTAAATTCTGTCAAAGACCAAAGTACGATAACTTGAGTCAAGGGGTATGACCCACTTGACATGGTGAGCTTTATTCTCGTGGAAGGACATCTACCGATACGAAGTTCTCCAATAAAAGTTGTGATCAAAGTTCAACTTCTAACATCTTCTTGTGTTTACCCCACGAGATCCTTGAAAACATTGCATCCACATATCATGCATGTCATCGTAACAGGTTTTCCCCACACGGGTTTCTCATCTGCTTACTATTTATTTTAGTAGAGATGGCTCTAGAGCAAACAGTTAAAGATATCCAAGCTCAGAATGACCAGTTCCAACAAATGCTCTTGAACTTAGCCAAGGGGCAGGAAGATCTGAAAACACTCTTCACCAAAGACAAGAATAAAAAGACAAAGAAACCAGTGGGTGTCCTGAACATGGGAAGAAGACTCAGAGGACCAGCAAAGCGAGCTCTAGAATTTGCAACTCCTTCAACTGAGGGGGAAATCAGGAGGAGAAGAAAAAAGAAGGGGACCATCGTCTGGGGTCTGATGAAGAAGAGGCTGATTACGCTAAAGAACAGTATCCTCCTGCGGATGACAAATACAAATAGTTAGAGGATTGCCTCAACACCATGGAAATTCAGAGGGTACCTGGTCTGGACTTTGAAGAATTGAGATTGGTTTCTGGAGTGGTCATCCCACCAAAATTCAGGATCCCTGATTTTGCCAAGTATGATGGGGTCTCTTATCCTAAGATGTATCTGAGATCTTACATTCGCAAGACTCAGCCACACGCCACTGATCAGAAGCTCTGGGTCCATTTCTTCCAAGAGAGTCTAGCTGGGACTCAACTTGAATGGTTCTATCAATTTGAAGGTTCTCACATCCACAACTGGGAGGATCTAGCTGCTGCTTTCTATGGGTAGTACCAATACAATGCTGATTTTGCACCAACTTGTGTGCAGTTGCAGAATATGACCATGGGTTCCAACGAGGGCTTCAAAGAATACGCCCAAAAGTGGAGAGACCTGGCTGTCAAGGTACATCCACCTTTAACTGATAGGGATCTAATTGATATCTTTATGGGAACTTTGATAGGACCTTTCTTCAATCACCTAATAGGAAGCTCCTCAGCTGGGTTCACCGAGTTGATTCTAACTGGGGAACGAGTCAAAAATGGAATTAAAAGCGGGAAAATCCAAATGGCTGCATCTTCAAGTGCTGAAAAGAAGCCATACAAGGGGAAGAAAGAGTCCAATGCTGTGTACCATCAAAAGGGTTGTAATAAGAGCAACCACGATCAACATGTGGGGCAGTTCTGATCTCTAGTCCTGCATCGCAGTGACGACAACAACGGGGAAATCAACGAAGGCAAGATGAGCCCAAGAGATATTTTACCAACATCAAAATGCCACTGTCTCAAGCATTGTAACACATGTTGAGGATGAATCTGATTACGTTGATAGGACCTCATCTAAACCATAAAACTTCTTCTCCTAACTATAATCCTGATGCAATATGTGCTTATCATTCCAGCAGTCCTGGGAATGATACTAACGATTGTTGGGCGCTGAAATACAAGATTTAAAACATGATTGACGCTAATAAGATTGAGTTCGACCCTCCATAGGCTCCCAACGTGATCGCTTCTCCCATGCCAAATCATTGAGAGCGTCCATTTCATTTTGAATTTTCAATTGTAATCTCTTTTGTTGTTCAAACACTTGTCTATTAATGATAAACTTCATTTCATTAATTCATTGTGTTGTACCCCAAAATTTTTCCTCCCATATTCTTCATGATTTGTCAAGAATCATATTCAAATGGCCCAAGATTTCTCAGAGGGTTTGCACAGTCAAACATCCTCCTAAGGCAGTCAAAATTAGGGTTTTGGTTCTTGCAAGGAAGTTGAGGTTTTCAGTGGCCCAATCAAGTCCCATAGGCCTATATACATTGTCAAGCATCTACATGCCAAGTTGCAAGTCTCACAGCATCAAGTTGCACAGTCAAAAGCCCTAGTTGCTCCACAACTAACTGCAGGGGCAAAATGGTCATTTTACAGTCAAAAGTCAAACTTTTTGGTCAACATCTTATTTTGAAGCCACAATCATCATTTGATCAAGTCTTGATCATGATTCCACAAGAATGGCTCAAAAATCATCAAAGATGCAAAAGTTTCTATTTTTGGACAGCTGAAAAGTCAACTGTAACTTGACCAAGGCATAACTTTTTCATGGTTCATCAGAAAAATCCCATCCAATGCTCATTTTGAAGGGGATGAAATTTACTACAACTCATATTCACATTCCAAGTCCAAGAAATGCTCTCACAAAAAGTTATCAATTTCTACATTATAGGTCAATTTTAAAAGTCAACAAAAATGCACTTTAAGTCAAAGACCATAACTTGAGATTGGTAAATCCAAATGCCATGGGACCAAAGGCATTGGTTAGAGGACTTCAATACCTTTCCAAAATGTCCAAGAACATGTTCATAGCTTCAAAATTGAGCAAGATATGCATTGGAGAAGTTGGGAAATTTTTGGGAATTTGCAAAAGTCAACTTTGCCTAAAACACCTTGTTTTTGCTAATGGGCCCCAAATTCCTTCTTGAATCTTTACCCAAGGCTTATGCACGACCCATTGAGATTAAATTGAATTATTTTCTTATTTTTATTAATTATTTGGATTTTTAATTGATTATTAATTCATTTAATTAATTTAAATGTAGGAAATATAAAGATATGATTTTTTTCAATCTTTTGGGAAGCAAACAAACTCAGGGCAAGCTGGCAATTTCGTGCATCCATCAAAGATACAAAAATCTTCAAAATTAGGAAGTTTTTTCAATCAAAAAGATTGAAAATTATTTGATTTCCAATCAAATATTGAAACTTCAATGCAAGGGATTTCTTGGCAAGATTGTAACCTAATCTCCTTCCATTACATATACAGAGCCTAACCCTATTCATGTGAACGTGAAAATTGCTGTCAAAAGCCATAAGCCAATTCCAAAAATTCAAGAAAAATTTGAAAACTGAATTCCATGTTCTAGCACAATTCAAAGCCTTAGAACGATTCAAACACATTGCTAACATTCCCAGGAACGGATTGGAATAAAAAACAAGCCTTAACACTCCAAGAACATGCAAGAATAAGTCACACGGTTTGGTTATTTTTTCATAATCGTAATTCAATATTCATGCATTATTAATGAAATTTTTTGTGTGTATTGGATTGCTAGAACCTTTCTGAAGCTAACGGTATAGGTGAATTGCATTATGGAGCCCTGAATCACAAACCACCATGGATGATTTTTAGGGTTTCGAAGCTTCCAATTTAGGGATTCCCAGCACATGAAAAATTGGACCTCGAGACGCATATGGTTGAATTCGTCAAGGCCAGACGAATCCAACCCAACCCTCGCGAACAATTTCTGATCATCAAGGGCCTAATCGCTATTAATCGTGCTTCCATGTTGTGGGGGTTAAAAACCCCCGCTATTTGTTTTGTTTTCTGCAGATAAATGAAGAAGACGAAGGACGTGGAAGCGTACCATTGGGTTATTCAAATAAAACGCGCGTTTGTTTCTCTTTCCAGCATATGCATTATGTTTTTTATATTATGTTTGTTGTTTATTATATTAACAGATGCAACGCAGTGGCTTAGTTGAAGGTGACGTGCTTGGTAACCATTGGGACCTGGGTTCGATTCCCAGGTCCCTCAAACCTTTGTTTCATATTTTTTCTTATATAATCCTATGCAGGCTATTCATTGCATTCCACCATAAACCTCCAATGGTCCAAGCGCCATGTGTCCTTCAACACCAATCCAAAGGCCAGAGATGAAGATCATGGTGTTCCCCAGTCAAAGCAAGCGTGGGAAATTCCATAAAGTCAACGTGGCCTGATTCTTAATGGGCCAGAAATTTCTAAACAACACCTCCATTCTTGGTCCATCAAACCCCCACTGGTTTCTATTTCTCTTTTTATTTTCTTTCTTGTTTTTATTTTTTAATAATTATTATTACTATTATCTAATTAATTCATAAATTATTTTTTCATAATAAAAATCAGAAACCTAAATATTATTTATATTATTATTTGTTATATTATTTAATAATTACCCTTTTGTAAATAAATTGTAATTAATTAGTTTATTTGTTTAATTAGGGCAATGTTAATCTTTTTTCATAAATAAATAAAAATCATGTAGAACTAGGGTTGACAATTTTCAATCATATTTTCTTATTATTATTATTATTATTATTATTATTTATTAAATATTATTTTTTTTGTAAATAAAATGTAAATTAGTTAAATTAGTTAAATTAGGTTAACTTTAATATTTTTTCATAATAAATAAAATTAACTTAGAATTAGGGTTTTTTTTTTCTTTTGACTTTTAATTTCTTATTTTTATTTTCATTAAAACCTAAAAAACATAAAAAACATTTTTTCTTTTAATTAAATAATTAATTAGTAAATTAAGTTTAATTTTAATTTAATTACAAAAAAGGACAAAACTTAAATTCTTTTCTCAAAAAGGGTCAAAACCCTAAGGACGTCCCGATTTAATTTCTTTCGTGCTTTAATTCTTATTTTGATTGATGTAACTAATTCCAAGGATGTTTTTGGCGATGTATAGACCCGCGCCTTGTAATAGCGTAGATTTACCTTTCCGCAATTTATTTTCCGTACTCTTAACTGTTAATATGCATGCAAGACTTGTATGAAAAATAAAATCAATCCGTAGCTCACAAATAACATGTACAAGATAATCTTAACTGAAAAACAACACACATGCACATGCCACTCCTAGGGTACGCCTCACTGGTTGCCTCGACGTGGTCGTCAAGTATAGGGTGTTTTAGAGGTCGCCCTCCTGTCTAAAGATCCATTTGCCTCGAAACGGTTGCCTCAGATAAAAAGGATCTAGGACATTAGGGTTACCACTAAGGTGTCCTACTATTGCTTTGGTGACCACATGTCCTTATAATCGAATTGACCCGAAAACTCCAACGACAATGCTACCTACTTCTCAATAGTGAGATAGCACTGTCTAAAGGACTCTTACACAGCCTAATTCCTTAGAGTAGGTAGATTTCTCCTGGGTACTTGCTCTTTCAAAACAAACAAAACAACTTTTCGCACTGACACTTTAAAAAGGTTTTCAAACAAATATTTCATACACTCTTGAGGACAGATACAAGAGTTACTTAGAAATTTTTCAAACGAAACTTTTTCAAAACCCACACACACTTGAAAAGCAAACAAATTTTGAAAACATAAGAGCAAGTACCTAAGAGCCCGTGGATAACCACGGATAGAAAGGGTGCTAACACCTTCCCTTTCTATAAATCTATCTCCCGAACCGAGAAACATTCTCAAAGAAGGAATTTTGCAGTGCTTTTGTCCTTTCCATGTTGGAGAACATAAAAGACGGTGGCGACTCTTGCTTACCGCGACATTTCGCGAACCAGCATTCCAAAACAGTCAGTTCTATTTCCACCGATCACATATTGCATATGTTTGTCTTGAATTAATCCATCCGTTTTCATTATATTTAAACTATTCTTTTTACTCCCTTTATGATATTCAACTCTTGCTTTAAAAGTTGAAAGCCTTTAGAGGGAGGATGACGAAAACAAAGCCATAATCTCATGTAGTATGCTTTTAAACATGCCTTGCTAACGATATACAGGCGTTTCTTTAAATCCCTAAACACTGGAGTTATAAGGAAGATGATACCTAGTCAACCCCTTTGAGTCCAAGAAGTAGGAATTTTCTTTTTCAAACAAATTGAAACCTTTAAACAATACCTGGGGCAGGTTAATTTCTCAGTAAATTCAAACGTGCGTTCAGTCGCAAACTTTCACTTCATACACAACAAACGACATCAAAAACATCCCTTCTAAACCAAAAGATGGTGATGGTTCCCTGTTGTACCCCAAAATTTGCCCTCTCATCCTTCAAGAATTCATCCTGAACTCTCAGATTTTCTCTTAAACAAATCCAAGCCCTTTATTATCATTCCTTTCTAAGTAAACAATTCACAAGAGCAAAATGGTCATTTGCAAGCTCAAAAGTCAAAACTATTACCTTGGAAAAGTTAAATTCTAAATACTTAGAATTTTTCTAAAAAAGGAAAAGTGTTTAAGAAGAAAATGGCACCTCAAAGTTTCTGAACCAACCTCCAGGCAGAAACGGTCAAAAGTTGCAAACTTGGCTCAGCACATAAGATTCAGTCAGAAGGTGGCTCTTCAGCAGCTACACCAACTCGGTTAGGGATTGCAAACGTGGTTCAGCACGTGATCTTTAAACAGAACATGGCTCTTTCAGCAGTTACGCAAAAGTTCAGCCAGAGTTTGTTAGAGAAGTGTAAATAAGGCAACAAAGCCTGAAACTCCTTCAGAACGTACTGGGATCAGAAGGTAATGGGATCAACAGATTGGGTAAAATACTGAAGCAGGATCATTAAGTCCAGAGTTTTTAAAGGTAGATCAAAGGAGCATGCTGGGAAGTCTGGAAAACTCTCAGAATTTGCTGAGACAGCAAGAGGCCAAGGTCAGAATTTGGTTTACGTTGTTCTTTTTGGTGAAGCAAAACTGCTGGCTCAAGTTTTAGGTAATCATACAAAATCTCCTATTACAAGATTTTGGATTTTGACAAATCTCATCACCATTTAATGCTCATTAATGCTCACAACCACTTTTGAGCATTCATCCAAGGGGTCTCTCCACGTGTGGCTTGGTAACACCTTTGTGCAGGCTTAGGCATGGGTCTATGCACCACTTTTTGCCTATAGGTGTCACTTCTCCTTAATCCTCGCTTACTGTTCCGACCTAGGCTGAAAATCTGTCCATCATCACAACTTTTCATGAACTTCCTTCAAAAACAAGTTAACCTCTACTGCATAATATTGGCGCCATTTAACGTTCAAAAATCCATAAAGCCTTGCCTATAAATAGGACACCATTGTCCATAACAAAAGGACGTGAAGAAACATCCAGAAAAATTGCTAGAAGAGGAACAGAAAACTATAGTGAAGGAAACCTTGTGAAACTCTGCCAAAATCCCCAGTGTTTCATAACTTTGAACTTCCTACCTCCAAACTTCATTCATACTCAGTTTGCTTCCTGACTAGAGAACACCCATACAGTTTCTGACCATACATACACATATCTTCTCCATCCACCCATTCTAAAAAGAACCTGTCCAGAACACCATCAGAGCTAAAGTTAGCTCCAACTCACAAATTTTCTTCCAACAGCAAGGTAAGCACCTGCTGACTCTCATCACGCTGCTAAGCATCATCAGCTTTGCATGCTCAATAAACACAATGCAAATATCATGTTGCTGCTGTATGCGTTCTGAGGATTTTCATACCTCTGAATGCTTAAGTAGGAAGTGAATCAGTGTAGAACCTGTTTGTGACCTTATTGGTTCTGTCTTCTGAAACACTTTGACACCTGCTGAGATTATCCTAGGCATGCCTTCTGTTTTGTGGAAAAATAATAAAACTGCAGATGTTCTAGCTAGCACAGGGGGAAACCAAGCTCTGACTTTGACGTCAGCGCTTCTGAGGCCTGTTTTGGTGTCAATAATATCAGAACTTCTGAAAATTATTGTGTTTCCAACAGGTTCAGAACTTCTGACTTCCCCACTAACAAACTTTTGTCTTGCAGCGCATGGGGGTCAGAACTTATGACCTTCCCACTAACAGGTTTCTGTTTTGCAGGGTACCAGAGTCAGAAGTTATGACTCATACAGTTTCACTAACAGGTTGATATCCTGCAGCAGGCCTGGGTCAGAACTTCTGACTTCCTCTCAGCAGCGCGCTAGCCCTCTCTCTCTTTCTCTTTTTCTTCCCCTTGTTATTTTCTTTTCTTATCTATTTTTCTCGTTGAACCACCCCCATGTACAAGTGTGTATCCCCCATCCCCTAAATATTGTAATAGCGTAGGATTTTACATTTCCGCATTTTATTGCTTTCATATGTAAATGCTAGTAATTAGGATATGTGTGGCAAGATAAAATCAATGAAATAGAAAATCCTAATTCAAGATAAAATCATGCATGCAATAAAACACACTTGCACACAAACACCCCTTAAGGTATCTCCACTTGGTTGCCTAAACAAATGGGCATGATATGCATGCTAGGTATCTTGGCAAAACAAAAACAAAACAAAAGATCATAGTCCCTCAATAACTCTATCTTGGTTGCCTAAATAAAATGATCTAGTCCCTCAAAAATTTGCTAAAGATACTTAGCACAATTGCTATCATGGTCAATACGATGACCCACGCCTGTCCCGTTTAACATCCAAATACAAGGTTGTTTACCAAATGCAATGGTAAAACAACACTGTCAAAAGGGTTAAAAACGTATAGGAAAGATCTTTGAGTAAAATAGGGTAGATAACTCTTAGTTACTTGATCAAAACTTGCAAAACATCCTTGCTATTTTTCAAACACACTCCACAACACAATCAAACTTTCAAACATTGAAATTTTTTTTCAAAAGACAACACACCTTTGTATATATTCAAACAGGAATCATTACAAAGGTTGCCACAACGATGGCCTATTTTCAAAACATTTTCAAAACCACACACAAAGCACCATTTCAAACAATTGAAAAGCAAAAGCAAGTGATATAAACAAGTAACTAAGAGCCCATGGATAACCATGGATGAAAAGGGTGCTTGCACCTTACCTTTTCATAATCTACTCCCCAAACCCAAGAAAACATCTCAAAGGTCTTTCCTGTGCTTTTTGACCTTTCCTTTGGATAAAATAAAAAGTCGGTGATGACTCTTGCTAAACCGAAACATTTGCAAACACAAACGCAAAACCTCAAGTCAGTTCTCCCATCGTATCACAGAACTGGCGACTCTACTGGGGAGAATATCTAAAAGTGGAGTAACCTTAGGGTTTAGATCACCTTTACATGTTTATCTTGTTTGTCTTGATTGCTTTACATTTGGCTCTATTGTTTGGGTTTGAAATCCTCTACCCAGATTTGGGAAACATTCATAGGTAAATAGCAATACGTTGTGGAAACTGTGCAGGGTATACCGACTTGGTTGAAGCAATAACTATATTAGTGCGACATATTTGTGGGTATCGGTAGCCTTTGAGTCAATCAAAGAGAATACGGGGCCACTGAGTGATGTCATGAAGCACTAATGAACTCTTAGAACCTTTACTTGACCATCTTGGCCTTATTAGGGGTAGTGAGATGACCGGCTTTGGTGCAGTCCGAAGTTGGTAGATACTCGGTACTACACTCATTGAGGGTTATTTTCTTGGAATATTTCGGTCGCCAGTTAAGTGGCTAAACTGAAACAATGAACACAAAAAATAATCTAGTGATATTGAGCTCCTTAGAACCCGGTTACTATTTATAGGACAGGTTGAGCCAACTAACTTCAAGAGGGTACTTACCTATAAGACCTCATGCAAGCCTGAAACTAGGATCTTGTGTGATTTGCTTGTACATATACTTGTGCATACATCATGAACATCATAAAGCATCATATGCATCCACTAACCATTTCAAGGGTTTGGATCTTTATCTTTGTTCTTGTTTTATAGGTCATGGAATCTCTTCGCATGAAAAAAATCCAAGTCAACCTTGTAAGGATCCCTCCTCAACTCAAGGAGCTTACTTCCAAAATTCTAGAGAATTCTCCTTTCAGTGAAAGACATGGTAGACTTCTCAACTTGGTCAACTCCAACATTGAAGAAGACATGGTGAGAGTTTTCTTCCAGTTCTTTGACCCCCTACACCATTGCTTTACATTTCCTGATTACCAACTAATACCTACTTTGGAGGAATTTTCTCAACTCCTGAGGATTCCTATTCTTCATCAACTACCCTACAACGGTACGGAAAGTGAACCAAATCCTGAAGATGTTGCTCAAGCCTTACACTTGCAACCATCTGATATTAAAGGTCGTTGGGAAACCAGAAGTGGTGTCAAGGGTTTCTTGGCGAAGTTTCTGTTTGAGAAGGCACAAGACTGTTGGAATTCTCTAGATCTGCAAGCTTTTGAAGAGATTGTAGCACTCCTCATCTATGGGTTGGTCTTGTTCCCAAACCCCGATCAGCTTATAGATGTGAATGCTGCCAAGATTTTCATATCTCGGAATCCTGTGCCTACATTGCTTGGGGACATCCTACACTCATTTCACACACGAACAATGAGGAAAAGAGGTGTTCTCATGTGCTGTACTCCTCTTCTAGCAAGGTGGTTTATTTCTCACCTTCCCCAATCAGTTTTGAAGAATGAGCAGGGTTTAAGGTGGTCACAATGGTTGATGACCCTCACACATTCTGATGTTCATTGGTGTTCTCGGTCCAGAGAAAATGTCATCATCATTGATCGTTGTGGAGAATTCCCTAATGTCCCACTACTTGGAATTAGGGGAGGCATTACCTACAACCCCTGTTTAGCCTTGAGGCAATTTGGGTATGCCCGAAGGGATGGCCCTCATGACATGCTGATTCCAGACTTGGTTTTTGACTTCGACAACGACGCTTAAGGACTTCGACAAAGGTTTATCCGAGCTTGGAGGATGCCCAACAAGGTGGACAGTAAGACACTGGGACACAAGAATTCCATCCCCCTTGAGCCTTACCTCAAGTGGGTACGAACCCACGCCCAGAGTCTTATGATGCCTTACCCCCACATTCTCCCTTTGATCAAAGAGCCCATTATGGAAGGAGAGGTTCCATACACCCTCCTACATCCAAACATGCCAACATCATTTGAGGAATTGCAAAAGAGTTGGATACAACTCAAGGAAGAGCGGAACACTTTTGAAGCCAGCTTCTATGCCAGTGAGAAGAAGGTTTCGGAGCTTACCCGCCGACTTCATAAAGAGGAGACTCTAACACTTACATCGCGCCAAAAAGGATGCGCAATGTCTTTTTACATTAGGAATTTTGTAATATTCTGCCCATGGGAAATTTATGCACTAACAAATTTCTTCTTATTAAAATGACGTGTGTTCTTTTTGTTTACAACAAATTTGAATTTCTGAATCCTTGAATGCATTACATGAATACACATCATTCATCATATGCATTAACAGGTCTTTACACTAGGTTTCCTTATCTTTCTGCTGTTTATTTCAGTAAGATGGATATAGAGCAGACGGTTAAAGATCTGCAAGCACAAAATTCTCAGTTCCAACAACTCCTCATAACCCTGGCAAAGGGTCAAGAGGACCTTAAAGCACTGTTAGAGAAAGAGAAAAAGAAGAAAAGGGCTGGTGTGGCCACTATGGAAAGAAGGTTTGAGAATCAGGCTAGGAGAGTTCTGGAATTCCCCTCGACGTCCGACAAAGGGGTTGGTAAAGGAAAGGGAGTTGCAATGCCCTCCGAGTCTGAAGCTGAAGAGGAAGAAGAGGAAGAGGAGGAAGATTACTCTGAGCAGCAGTATCCTCCTGCGGACGATAAGTATAAAAATCTGGAAGAACGGTTGGCGGCCATGGAAGTACAAAGGGTTCCCGGGCTGGATTTCGAAGAACTAGGGTTGGTCGCTGGAATCGTTATTCCTCCCAAGTTCAAAGTGCCTACATTTGCTAAATACGACGGTTTGTCCTGTCCAAAGATGCATATGCGATCCTACGTCAGAAAGATCCAACCTCACTCTTCTGATAAGGATTTGTGGGTCCACTTCTTTCAAGATAGTTTGTCGGGTACGCAATTGGACTGGTTCTATCAACTTGAGAGATCTGATGTTCATAACTGGGAGGATCTGGCTGTTACTTTCTATCGACAATACCAATATAACGCAGATTTAGCGCCTACTCGTACTCAACTACAGAGTATGGGTATGGCCTCTAATGAGGGATTTAAGGAGTATGCCCAGAAGTGGCGGGATTTGGCTGGAAGGTTGCAGCCACCATTTTTGAATAAAGAGCTGGTTGACATGTTTTTAGGGACTCTGTCAGGTCCGTTCTTCAATCACTTGATCGGGAGCTCATCTGCAGGGTTCACCGTATAATTCTGACCGGTGAAAGGGTCGAAGCTGGCATTAAGAGTGGTAAAACTCAGAAGGATGCCTCTACTTCCATTGTTATCAAGAAGACCTTCTCAACCAAGAAGGAAGTTTCTGCTGTTCACACCCAGAGAAATCCAGGGAGAATAGAGTGCTGACCAGCGGTAGGGGCTGTGATGATCCATAACTCTTCAACCGATCAACCTCGAAGCAGTCAACCCAGAGCTAACCAGCAAAGGGTAGAAAGGCCACAACGGCAATTCACCCGAATCAATATGACACCGGCTCAGGTCCTCCCTCATCTGTTAAAGTTAAACCTTACCAACTTGAAGGAAGCGCCGAAAAACCCAAATACCTCTTCTCCCTATTATCATTCAAATGCAAAATGTGCATACCATTCGGACAATGTAGGGCATGACACCAACAACTGTTGGGCCCTTAAAAACAAGATCCAAGATTTAATAGATGGCAAGGAGGTAGAGTTTGATGCCCCCGAAAAACCTAATGTGATATCCGCTTCTATGCCAAAACATGGTCATAATTCCCATGCTATTATGGAAGATCTTCATGTTACCACCGTTGATGACTTAATGACTCTGTTGCCAATGATCAGGATGAATCTGTTGAAAGCCGGGATTTTCCCGGGATGTGAAAAAGATTGTTACTTCTGTTCAAACTTGCAATCCGACTGTCCGCTGTTGAAGTCAGGCATTCAACGCCTGATGGATACTCAAGAGATCCTCTTTCAGAAAACTCATGTTGCTACTATCACTCATGTTACTCCTGTTACTCCAATAAATGACATTGCTATAATCACCATTTCCGACAATCTTTCCAAGACCTGCAAAAGGCCTGTTAAAATTACACCTGATCCAAAGTCTGTACAGCTGAAGATTACCATGCCGGGGCCTATCCCATATAAGTCCAACAAGAAGATACCATGGAATTACGGAGGAGAGATCTTTTACCATGGTGTCAAGCAGATCGAATCAGCCGAAGAGAATTCCGATGAAGAAATTCCTGATGTAGGAAATATTGCGGGGACAAGTAAGATCACTCGCAGCGGACGAATCTTCTCTCCGGAGATTGCTCCTCGATGGGAAGTCTTCGGACCCTCAAGTGCTCCTATGCCTGTCAAAATATCTGTGCAAAGTCCAGTGATTGAAAAAGTTGTTACTCCCGAAAGTGTACCCTCTGCTGTTACCGCTGATAAAGGTAAGGGGATCCAAGAAGCGTCTGTCAGGATGAGGGATCAGACTTTGGTTATTCCCGAGACCACCCAAAAGGAGATGGAGGAGATTTTAAATATAATTAAGAAGAGCGACTATGATGTCGTAGAGCAGCTGGGGCAAACCCCTTCAAAAATATCTATGCTGGCTCTATTACTTTGCTCTGAGGCTCATGCCAAAGCCTTGATCAAATTTCTGAAGACGGCAAACGTGCCTCAAGAAACTTATGCGGACCAGTTTCAAGAGTGCGTAGCTAGCCTTACAGCCGATAATTGTCTTAGCTTTTCTGACGCTGATCTAACCCCTAAAGGAAGAAAGCATAATGATGCGCTGCATGTCTCGGTAGAATGCAGAGGGACCACACTTGCTCATGTTCTGGTTGATACCGGTTTGTTGTACCCCAAAATTTGCCCTCCCATATTCTTCAAGATTTGGCAAGATCAATCTCCAAATGGTTCAAAATCTCTCAAGGGTTGCACAGTCCAATTGTCTCCTAACACAGTCAAAATTAGGGTTTTGGTTCTTGCAAAGAAATTTAGGTTTTCAAGGGTCCAATCAAGTCCCATATGCTCATATACATTGTCAAGCATCCATATGTAAAGTTTCAAGGCTCACAACATCAAGTTGCATAGTCAAAAACCCTAATTGCTTCACAGTCAACTACAGGGGTAAAATGGTCATTTGACAGTCAAAAGTCAAAAATTTTGGTCAACATCTTATTTTGAAGCCACAATCATCATTTGATCAATTCTTGATCACGATTCTTCAAGCATGGCTCAGAAATCATCAAGATGCAAAAAGTTTCTATTTTTGGACAATTGGAAAAGTCAACTGCAAATTGACCAAGGCATAACTTTTTCATGGTTCATCAGAAAAATCCCATCCAATGCTCATTTTGAAGGGGATGACATTTCCTACAACTCATCTTCGCACTCCAAGTCCAAGAAATGCTCTCACAAAAAGTTATCAATTTCTACATTATAGGTCATTTTCAAAAGTCAACAAAAAGGCACTTTAAGTCAAAGACCATAACTTGAGATTGGTAAATCAAAATGACATGGGACAAAAGGCATTGTTTAGAGGACTTCAAGACCTTTCCAAAATGTCCAAGAACATGTTCATAGCTTCAAAATTGAGCAAGATATGCATTGGAGAAGTTGGGGAAATTTTTAGGAACTTTCAAAAGTCAACTTTGCCTAAAAACACTTCATTTTGCTAATGGGCCTCAAATTCCTTCTTGAATATTTACCCAAAGCCTATGCACGACCCATTGAACTTAAAATGATTTATTTTCTTATTTTTAATTAATTAATTGAATTTTTATTAATATTAATTCATTTAATTGATTTTAATTGTAGGAAAATTAAAAAGATATGGTTTTTGGATCTTTTGTGAAGCAAATCAGATCAGGGCAAGCTGGCAAGCTCGTTTCCCAATCAACAAGGAAAAATATCCATGATTGGCAAGGTTTCATGAAAGAAAAGATTGAAAAAAGATTTGATTGCCAATCACATATGCAAACTTGAATGCAATGGATTGTTGGGCTTAATTTTAACCTAATTCTCTTCACATACATATGCTGAGTGAAACCCTACTCCAGGACACGCACGAAAAAGCTGCCATAGAACTCCATAACCAATTTGCAAAAATCGAAGAAATATTGGAAAATTGAAATCAATACTCCAAGCAAATTCAAACCCTTTTCGTATTTCCAACACCTTGCTGGGAGTTTCCTGAACGCATTGCAATCAAGAACGAGTCCTAAAGCTCAAAGAACGCGCAAGAACAAGCCCTACGGTTTGCATTATTTTCCAGAATTACATATCATCATTCATGCGTTTTTAACCATTTTTCTTGATTGGTTTGTGTTGTTAGGAACATTCTGAAGCTAATGGAATAATCTAATTGCATTATAACGCTCTGAATCATGATTTGCCATTAACACGTTTTAGGGTTTCCAAGCTTTTAAATTAGGGCTTTCTTATTAAGGTAAAATTAGACCTCAAAACCTGTATGGACAAATTCGTCAGGCCAAGACGAAATCATTGGAATCCTCGCGCTCAATTTATGTGATCTGTGCTGCTAATCGCTATTATTGGGACTTGTAGTTAGTGGGGGTTTAAAACCCCCGCTATCTTGTTTATATTTACAGGTAAAACGAAGAAGAAGGGTGAGATGTCCAAACGCTAGTGGATCATTCAAACTCAGCGTGCGCTTTTTTGTGTTCCCAGCATAGCGTGTACTTTTCATATATTATTTTTGTTGATCATTATGTTTACAAATAAAATGCAGTGGCTGAGTGGTTGGAGACGTGGCTGGCAAATACTAGGACCTGGGTTCGATTCCCAGGTCCCCCATATAATTGTTCTTATTTTTTCCAAGGCGTTCCAGTGAAGCGTATGTCCAATGTTCCACCATAGGCCTCATAATTCCAGCGTGCCATGTGTTCCCAGCTTCCATCCAGTGGCCAAGAGATGGAGTCCATGGTGTGTCCCAGTCAAACAGCATGCACGTGATTCAGGAAAGTCAACCAGGCTTGGTCTTCTTGGGCCAGAATTTCTCAACAAAAACCTCCACTTGGGCCATCACACCCCCTTTGGTTTGCATTCTTTATTTTATTTCCTTTTCTTTTAAATTTCTTTTAATTGTTTTAATAATTATTATTAATTCACAAATAATTAAGTTTTCCCAATAAAAATCAGAAAAATCAAAATTGTATATATTTTAATTATTTATTAAATTCACCATTAACCTATTTTTGTAAATAAATATTAATAACTAACTTAGTTTAATTTAGGTTTAAATTTTAATCCTTTTTCTTAATAAATAAAAATTGCATAGAATTAGGTTTTGACATTTTTAATCATATTTTATTAATCATCATTATTACTATTTATTAATTATTGTTTTTATAAATAACATGAAAAATAATTAATTAGCTTAAATTAGGTTAACTTTAACATTTTTTTAATAATTAAAATAAATTTAGAACTAGGGTTTTCTTTTAATTTTAATTTCTTTATTTTCATAAATACAAAAAAACATAAAAAAATATCTTTCTTGTAAATAATTAATTAAATTAGTATTAGGTTTAATTTTAATTTCAAGCAAAAGGACAAAAAA
This sequence comes from Vicia faba, assembly GCA_948472305.1. Lineage (NCBI taxonomy): Eukaryota > Viridiplantae > Streptophyta > Magnoliopsida > Fabales > Fabaceae > Vicia > Vicia faba. Next base: position 883,270,899 of record OX451741.1, on the reverse strand, counting down.
CTCTTAATTTCTCAAAAGGGTCAAAAACCCTCGGACGTTCCAATTTAATTCTTTCGCGCGTTATTTTATTTTATTGGATCATTATGTAACTGTTTCCAGGATGTAATAGTAATTAGGTTTATTGCTTTTTTTACTTTCCGCATCTTTATCAAAAACAGGTTTTTGTTTTTTAGCGATGTATAGACGCGCGCCTTGTAATAACGTAGCTTTTACCTTTCCGTATTTTATTTTCCGCACTCCTAACTGCTAAATTGCATGAAAGAATGTATGATAATTAAAAATAACTCGTAGCTCACAATTTCATGATCCAAGATAAATGTTAATACAAAAACAACACACAATGCACACACCACTTCTAGGGTACGCCTCACTCGTTGCCTCGAAAGTGGTCGTCAAGTATAGGTTGTTTTAGCGGTCGCCCTTATGTCTAAGATCCAGTTGCCTCGAAACGGTTGCCTCGGATTAAAAAGGATCTAGGACATTAGGGTTACTTCTAAGGTGTCCTACTATTGCTTCGGTGACCACACTGTCCCTAAATTCGAATTAACCCGAACACCTCCAACGGTGGTGCTACCTACCTCTCAATGGTGGGATGGCACTACCTTAAGGACTCTTACACAGCCTAATTCCTTAGGGTAGGTAGACGACTCATGGGTACTTTCTCTCTAAAAAACAAACAAAACAATCTTTTCCCACTGACACTTTCAAAAGCTTTCAAAACAAATTTTTCAAACACTCTTGAGGACAGATACAAGAGTCACTCAGAAATCTTTCAATGAAACTTTTTCAAACCCACTCACATTTTGAAAAGCAAACATTTTGAAAACATAAGAGCAAGTACCTAAGAGCCCATGGATAACCATGGATAGAAAGGGTGCTAACACCTTCCCTTTCTATAAATCTACCTCCCGAACCGAGAGACATTCTCAATAAGGAATTTTGCTGTGCTTTTGTCCTTTCCATGTTGGAGAACATAAAAGACAGTGGCGACTCTTGCTTCCGCGACATACGCGATCCGGCTAAAACAGTCAGTTCTATTTCCACCGATCACTGAACTGGCGACTCTGCTGGAGAATATTAATAAGTGAGGTGTACCTTAGGATTAGATCATTCTATGTTTTCAAATTGTATGCCTTGTTTGCTTTAATATTGTGGGCTTGTATCGGAGTTTCATAGATCCTAACCCGGATCTGGGGAATACCCTTTTAGGTAGCATAAGCTGTGAGGGACCTGTCCGGCGTAGACCGACACGGGTGAAGCAGTGGCTACATTGGTGTGGCACCTTGGTCTGTACCGATATCCCTTGTGTCACAACGAGGAGAATATGGGTCTTCTGAGGAGTCATTAAGCACCAACCGACCTTAGAACCCTAATTTGACCCAACTTGGCCATAGAACAGTAGCAGTATACTACACCCATTGAGGCTAAACTCTCGCGATGGTTCTGGCCGCAAGAAAAGATTGCGACGCTGAAGTTATGACCGATTGAGGGTAGTCAGTGATATTGGGATCCTCTAGAACCCGGTTACTTTTGATAGGACAGGTCTTAACCAACAAACTGAAAGAGGGTAGTACCTGAACTCCATGCTGGCCTAAACTCTAAGGGCTGTCTTGTGTGACTTGTGTGCCTTATCATGTTTTCCTTTGTGAATACTTGTGGTGTGCTTTATCATGACATCATACCATCATAGACATTGCATGCATCCTGCATAAAGACTGACCTATTTCGAAGACAAGAGGGTTTCATCTTTGCTCTGTTTTGTAGGACATCATGATGCCTGTGCGAAGGAACACTATCCGGTTTAATTTTGTTCACCCACCTGAGTTGCTTGAAGAATTGGTTAGCAGAATTCCAAACACTACTTCCTTCATCCAGAGGCATGGTTCTCTTCTCGATTTAGTCACTGCAAAGTGGGACCAACAACTGATGAGTGTCTTGACCCAGTTTTATGATCCCTTGTATAATTGCCTCACCTTTCAAGACTTCCAGCTGGTCCCTACCCTGGAAGAATTCTCTGATTTGCTTGGTATCCCTATCTTGGATCAGACTCCCTTCACTGGTTGGGAAAAGACTCTTAGGCTTGAGGAGATTGCTGCAGCCCTTCCCTTGACCAACAAGGAGGTAATGGACAACTGGGTGACTAGAAGCAGAGTTAAGGGCTTCTTGGCCAAGTTTCTGATTGGTAAAGCTAACAGTTTCTGGAATGACTTAGACTTCAGGGCGTATGAAGACATTATGGCTCTCTTAATCTATGGTCTAGTTTTGTTTCCTAATCCTGATAACTTCATTAACGTCATTGCCATAAGGATCTTCATGTCTCGGAACCCTGTGCCTACTCTCTTGGGTGATATCCTGCAACAACTCTATGCTCGTACTGCCCGAAGACGAGGAACTCTATGGTGTTGTACTCCTTTGTTAGTGAGGTGGTTTATTTCTCACCTCCCTCAGTTCGTACTGAAGAACAAAGAAGGAAGAGGCTGGGCTCATAGGTTAATGTCTCTCACTGATAATGACATCATTTGGACTCTTAGAGGTTTGGATGAGGTAGCTGTTATTGATCGTTGCGGAGAATATCCTAACGTTCCTTTGATTGGTACCCAAGGAGGAATCTCTTATAATCCATGTCTAGCCCTCCGTCAGTTTGGAAGAGCCAGAAGAGCAGGGCCTCATGAGATGTTGGTGCCTCACATCAGTTTTGAGTTTCAGGTAGATAGTGACGAGTTGCGTCGTAGATTTATCAAGGCTTGGGACATAATTCACAAAGTTGACCCACATGAGTTGGGACCGAAGACTTCTCTACCTATGGAATCCTACTACAGATGGGTCCGCATCCGTGCTCAGAAGTTAGGTATGCCATACGAAGCTGTCAGACCCATCATCCTTGAATATCCTGATAGAGACGGGGCTCCTCCAACTGTTCTCCCTCCTCAAATACCTACTGATGTTGATACACTAAAGAGGTTTTGGGCGCAACTACAAGAAGAACGAGATTCTTATCGGGAAAAGTTCAACCAGCAAGAATTGAAGATCCAGAAGCTGACAAAGCAGTTGGAGAACGAGCGGACCTTGAATGATTACATCCGTACTGAGAAAAAGAGACCCTGGGATCACTGATGAGCTTTGGATGTTCTTTTACAGTTTTTATTTCCCTTTTCAGTATTTCCATTTTATGTAACGCCTAAGGGCAATCTATTGAACAATTTAAATCTCAAAGTTTAATCTAATAAAGTGTGTTCCTTTTTGTTTACAAAGTTGAATCCCGATTGTCTTTGAAAACATAAATCATACGCATTCCATTCATCATGTGCGTCACAGGTACTCTTCTTTTCAGGTTGCTTAATGTTCTTCGCTGTTTATTTTAGCTCGTCTCATCATGAATCCTGAATCATCTACTGAGCAATCCATCAAGGCCCTCCAGGCCCAAAACGCCCAGTTCCAAGAGTTGATCATGAGTTTAGCACAAGGTCAAGAGGAATTGAAGGCTCTGCTGGTGAAGAAGAAGAAGAAGAGGATTGTGCTATTTAACTCTGGACGGAGGTTTGGTAATACGCTGCAAAATGAGGCTGATCAAGCTACTTCCTCTGTAGGGAAAGACAGTCCCTAAGGGGGAAGGGTTCCTAGTCCTATGGTCTCCGACAACGAGACAAATTTCAATGATGAACAGTACCCTCCTGCTGAGGACAGGTATAAGCAACTAGAGGACTGACTGAGTGCTATGGAAATTCAATAGGTGCCTGGGTTGGATTTTGGAGATCTGGGTTTATCTTCTGGGGTGGTAATCCCACATAAGTTCAAGGCACCATCTTTTGCGAAGTATGACGGGGTTTCCTGCCCTAAGCTACATCTCATATCTTATGTGCGGAAGATCCAACCATATACTGTGGACAAGAACTTATGGATCCATTTCTTCCAGGAGAGCCTTTCAGGGGCTCAACTCGAGTGGTTCTATCAGCTGGATGGAGCCAATATTCGTAACTGGGAGGACTTGGCTACTGCTTTTTATAAGCAGTATCAGTACAATGCCGACCTCGCTCCTACACGTACCTAACTCCAGGGTATGTTGCTAGGATCGGAAGAAGGTTTCAAAGAGTACGCACAGAAATGGAGAGACCTGGCTGGCAGGGTGCAGCCACCGTTGACGGATCGTGAGCTAGTGGACATGTTCTTGGGGACCCTATCTGGTCCATTCTTCAACCATCTCATTGGTAATTCTTCTGCAGGGTTTACAGACCTCATTCTGACTGGTGAAAGGATAGAAGCTGGTATGAAATCGGGGAAGATACAGAAAGGTGCGTCCTCAAGTTCTGAAAAGAAGCCTTTCAAAAAGGAAGCTAGTGCTGTGTATGGTCCCAGAAGACAAAATAAACCAGAACGCCGCCAAGCTGTCAACGCGGTGGTGATCTCAAAGCCTGTTGCCGCTCCTCGGCAACCTAACCAACCAAGGGGTGAGAGACCCAGAAGAGAATACACTCGGATTAGCATGACCTTGTCCAGATCTTGCTGCAACTGCTATCAACCAACTTGGTAACTATTAGAGAAGCTCCGAAGGTGTTAAACACAACCTCTCCGAAGTACAATCCCAACGCCCGATGTGCTTATCACTCTGATAGCCCGGGGCATTCTACTGATGATTGCTGGGCCCTGAGGAATAAGGTCCATGACCTTATCGATGCCAAGGAAATACAGTTTGAGGCGCCCGAAAGGCCCAACGTTGTGACTGCTCCTATGCCCCAGCATGGAGTAAATGCTATTGAGGAAGATCTATATGTAGTCTCTGTGGATGAGATTGTTACTCCTTTATTGACCGTTAAAAGGAACCTGTTGCTAGCCGGTTTATTTCCGGGATGTAGCAAGGGTTGCCTTCTATGTGCTGTTTCACCTGCTGGTTGTCCGTTGCTGAAGTCAGGTGTCCAAAACCTGATGGATAGCAAAGAGATCTTGTTCAAGAAGACCGCTGTTCCTATTGTTCCTACTGAAGAAGTATCCGTTGTCACCATTTTCAACAATCCTACCAAGGCTCCCCCGAGGAAGCCCGTCAAAATCATGTCTGTCGCACCTATCATCATTACTGTTCTGGGGCCCCTCCCCTATAAATCTGACAAGGTTGTCCCGTGGCACTATGGGGCAGATGTGTATGTGCTCGGAGTGAAGCAGGAGTTCAACACTAGTACCGACATCAGTAACATCACCGGTCCTGCTAAAGTTACTCGCAGTGGCAGGCTCTTCTCGCCTGACATTGCGCCACCAGTCATCCGAAGACCTCTTATCATCACGCCTACAAGTGTGCCTGTTTCCCCTCCTGATCAAGTTTCTACCCCTGCTGCCGAGTCATCTGACACTCGGGGCAAAGGGATTGCTGATGTGCCTACCTAGATGGAGGCACCGAAGACTGTTAATGTTGAAGCGTCACAGCAAGAGATGGAAGAAATCCTTAAGATTATCAAGAAAAGCGATTTCAACGTCGTTGAGCAGCTGGGGCACACCCCCTCTAAGATCTCTATGCTATCACTGCTGTTATGTTCAGAGGCCCATGCCAAGGCCCTAATCTCCTTCCTGAAGACGGCCCACGTGCCACAAGAAACGTCTGCTGATCAATTTACTGATTGTGTGGCCAACTTGACAGCTGATAATGGGTTGGGTTTCTCTGATGCTGATCTGACCGCTAAGGGAAAGAACCATAATGATGCCCTGCATGTCTCCATTGAATGCAGGAGCACTACTCTCGCCCATGTGTTGGTAGACACCGGTTTTTCACTGAACGTATTACCCAAAAAGGCCTTAGACAGGTTGGATTGTGAGGGTTTGGAGTTGAAGCCTAGTAACATTATTGTCCGAGCCTTTGACGGGTCGAAGAGGATGGTACATGGTGAAGTGGACATTCCAATCCGGGTTGGTTCTCAAGTCTTTGATTCGACATTCTATGTGATGGACATCCGACCATCCTATTCCTGTTTGCTGGGTCGTCCTTGGATCCATAAGGCTGGAGCTGTGACCTCCACTCTACATCAAAAGCTCAAGTACCCGGTCAAAGGGAAGATTGTTACAGTGCAAGGGGAGGAAGAATATATGGTTAGTCATCTCAACTCATTCCGGTATATAGAGATGGACGGGGAGTTCATTGAGACCCCCTTTCAACATTTTGAAGAGGTGCCTCCAACATTGGCGTCAGCAGAGACAATGATTGAAGAAGACTCTCCCTTGAAGATGGCTTCCTTGAAGGACGCCCGGGCTGTGATTGAGAAAGGTGAATGTGCAAACTGGGGCAGGCTCCCTGATTTCACTCCGAAGACTGACAAGTTTGGGCTAGGTTTCACTGCAGAGGCTCAGAGGGCTGTACATAAAGCAATGATTGGAAGACCTCCCGTATTCATCACCAACCCGGGAGTGAATGCTATTGAAGGCGATGTAGAGGAATCTGAGTTTGATAGCTGGATCTACCCGACGACCGACGGTGGACTGAACAACTGGACTACAAAATACTACATACCTGTTACTTTTGTTACTCAGTAATGAACTCCTTTGTTTTTAAATTTGTAACGAACAATAATTTGAAACTTTATGGCCCGGTGTCTTACCCGGGGCACCGTGGCTTCATTTGTGAGGGCTTACTACTTGTCATTTTCATATATCATGAATAAAAACATTGGACGTTTTTCGCATTTCAAATCTTGTGCTCCCTTTCTTTCTTTCTTTATATATTGCAAAATAGTTATATTTACACACACTCACCTATACAGGTTTCAATCCACTCTGGATCTCACTGGTAACGACTCTGCTACTGCCAGTTATGACTTCGAAAATCCGATCAACTCAGCCGAAGACGAAGGTGAAGATGATTGCGAAGTGCCTGGTGAGCTTGCAAGACTGTTACTCCAAGAAGAGAGGGCCATTCAGCCACATGAAGAGCCAGTGGAAACGGTAAATCTGGGTACTGAGACAGACAGAAAGGAAGTCAAGATTGGTGCCAATCTAGAGCTCAGCGTGAAACAGCGGTTGATTAAGATGTTGCATGATTATGTGGAAATCTTTGCCTGGTCCTACGAAGACATGCCTGGGTTGGATACCGACATTGTGGTTCATCACCTGCCTACCAAGGAAGACTGCCCTCCGGTTAAACAAAAGGTCCGCCATATGCGTCTAGAGATGTTCGAGAAGATCAAATCTGAGGTTATGAAACAATTTGATGTCGGTTTTCTAGCAGTGACTTCTTACCCTTAATGGGTTGCCAATGTGGTTCCGGTGCCGAAGAAAGATGGCAAGGTTCAAATGTGTGTTGATTACAGGGATTTGAACAGGGCGAGCCCCAAGGATGACTTCCCCCTGCCTCACATCGACGTTCTGGTTGACAATACTGCTCAGCACAAGGTGTTCTCCTTCATGGACGGCTTTTCAGGTTATAATCAGATCAAGATGGCTCCTGAAGACATGGAGAAGACTACCTTTGTTACTCAGTAGGGCACCTTTTGCTACAAGGTCATGCCTTTCAGGTTGAAGAATGCTGGGGCAACCTACCAACGTGCCATGGTTGCTTTATTTCATGACATGATCCATCATGAGATTGAAGTATACGTCGATGATATGATTGCAAGGTCTCAAACTGAGGAGGAACACCTTGGCCATCTACAGAAGTTGTTTGACCTTCTGAAGTTGTACAAGCTAAGATTGAATCCAAACAAATGCACCTTTGGGGTAAGATCTGGAAAGTTGCTAGGCTTCGTCGTAAGCGACAAAGGTATTCAAGTGGACCCTGCCAAGGTTAAAGCCATACAAGAGATGCCAGTTCCCAAGACAGAGAAAGAAGTCAGGGGCTTTCTAGGACGTCTGAATTACATTGCTCGATTCATCTCACATCTAACTGCTACCTGTGAACCAATCTTCAAGCTGCTGAAGAAAGATCAAGTAGTACGTTGGAATGATGAATGTCAGTCCGCTTTCGATAGAATCAAAGAGTATCTCCAAGAACCACCCATTCTTATGCCACCGGTTGAAGGGAGACCTCTAATATTATACTTGACAGTACTTGACAGCTCAATGGGGTGTGTGCTGGGGCAGCATGACGAGTCTGGCCGAAAAGAGCATGCCATTTATTACCTTAGCAAAAAGTTTACCGACTGTGAGACCCGATACTCACTGCTCGAGAAAACTTGCTGCGCTTTGGTATGGGCTGCTCGCCGGTTGAGACAGTATATGCTGACTCACACTACTCTGTTGATTTCAAAAATGGATCCAATAAAGTACATATTCGAAAAGCCTGCTCTGTCCGGAAGAATAGCAAGATGGCAGATGATCTTGACTGAATACGACATCCAGTACACGACTCAGAAAGCAATCAAGGGAAGCGTATTGGCAGACCATTTGGCATACCAGGCAGTGGATGACTACCAATCTATGAACTTTGAATTTCCTGACGAGAACATCATGGTAGTGACTGATTGTGAAGTACCTGGACCGGATGAAGGACCTGAGGAAGGATCCTGATGGTCCATGCACTTTGATGGAGCCTCCAACGCTTTGGGTAACGGTATCGGCGCTGTGATCATATCCTTGAAAGGCACTCATACTCCACTTACTGCCCGACTATGCTTTAACTGCACCAACAACATGGCGGAGTATGAGGTGTGTATCATGGGTCTTCAAGCTGCAATTGACTTAAGGATCAAGTTTATGAGTGTCTTCGGAGATTCCGCTCTCGTGATCAATCAGATCAAAGGCGAGTGGGATACGAAACACCCAAACCTTATTCCTTACAAAGAGTGTGTGTTGACGTTGATCCCCCATTTCACAGAGATAACTTTTGAACACTTCCCAAGAGAGGAGAATCAGTTGGCGGACGCGCTGGCTACGATGTCTTCTATGTTCAAAGTCAAATGGGATAACGAAGCTCCCGGGATCATTATCTGGAAATTAGATGAACCTGCATATTGCTGTGATCTCGAGGCTGAAGAGGTAACTGAAAAACCCTGGTATCATGAAGTGAAAAGGTACTTGGAAGCTCAAGAATACCCCGAGGGTGCATCTGTTAACGACAAAAAGTTTCTGAGAAGGTTCGCAGCAAAGTTCTTCCTCAGCAACGGCATTCTATACAAGCGAAACCATGACTCAACCTTACTACGTTGTGTGGATAAGACTGAAGCAGAAAGAATCATGGCAGAACTACATGAAGGTACCTTCGGAACGCATTCCAGTGGATACACCATGGCAAAGAAAATCCTTCGGGCAGGATATTTATGGTCCACGATGGAGGCCGACTGTTACCAACATTCTCGGACATGTCATAAGTGCCAGATCTATGCGGATAAGGTGCACGTTCCTCCAGTCCCTCTGAATGTCTTGACTGCACCTTGGCCTTTTGCAATGTGGGGCATTGATATGATCGGTGAGATTAAACCTACGGAATCCAACGGGCATCGCTTCATCCTGGTAGCGGTCGATTACTTTACAAAGTGGGTTGAAGCAGCTTCCTACGCTACGGTAACCAAGAACGTCGTGGCACGGCTTATTCGGCACAACCTGATCTGTCGATACGGCGTCCCAGAAAGGATCATTACGGACAATGGTACCAATCTTAACAACAAGATGATCACTGAGCTCTGCGAGCAATTCAAGATACAGCACCACAACTCTTCTCCTTATCGGCCGAAGATGAATGGGGCTGTAGAAGAAGCTAATAAGAATATCAAAAAGATTGTGCAGAAGATGACAATGACGTATAAAGATTGGCACGAGATGTTACCGTTTGCTCTTCATGGGTACCGTACCTCAGCAAGAACGTCAACAGGGGCAACTCCCTTTTCCTTGGTCTATGGCATGGAGGCAGTCTTGCCGATTGAAGTCCAGATACCCTCTCTCCGGATAATGAAGGATGCAGGCTTGAGCGAAGATGACTGGATCCAGACTCGACTTGATCAATTAAACCTAATTGACGAAAAGAGACTCACTGCTATTTGTCATGGTCAAACGTATCAAAAACGGATGATCAGGGCTTTTAACAAGAAAGTCATACCACAAGAGTATCAAGTTGGGGACCTGGTAATCAAGCGCATCATTCTTCCTCAAAGTGATCCCAGGGGCAAATGGACCCCCACATACGAAGGGCCATTTGTGGTTAAACATGTCTTCTCAGGAGGAGCCATGATTCTAACCACCATGGATGGTGACGACCTTCCTCACCCCGCCAATGCAGACATAGTAAAAAGATACTACGCATGAATTAAAGACCCGCTAGGTTGACACACCTAGGCAAAAGTAAGGGCTTCTCGGCGAACCAAAAGGGTTCGGGCAAAAATAAGGGATGAAAAATGAAAAAAAATCTGTACACCCGGCAAGTAGAAAACCTGAAAAGGCGGCTTGGGCAAAAATGGGTATCCCGGTGGACTGAAAACCCGAAAGGGTGGTCCAGGCAAAAGTTAGGGATAAGCGTAATACTATGTCTCATTGGATCACCTTGCATCCAGAATCCGGTATCAACCATCAGGTTCAGACGGCATCGATCGATCAACTTCATCTTCAACTAAGCATCCAAGTGATGAGACGCTTGAAGACATAAAGGCGATAGCAGAGTGGAAACCTAGTGGGATTATTCTTTTCACATAGCTGTTATGTTTTCCTTTTTCACAAAATTGTATAAACTCTGTTTGTTCAGCGGAGTTCTCTTACTAGGACGTCAGCCTCTTGTACATAAACGCCTATTTTCAGGCAAATTCAAAAAATCAATACAAATTCACTTTTCAGATAAATTGCCAACTATTTTCCCTTTTTCTGTTTTGTTTTGCAAAGAACGTCCAATGTTCATTTTTGATATATGCATTTGACACTAATTGCTAACTCATAAATATTTGCATGCGAAACAAAGGACTAATTACAGGTGACATTAGAAACAGGGGCAATAATAAGTTGTCTAAGCGATCTAGTTGCTCTGTCCACCAAGGTATTAAGGTAAGTTCCGCTGAAGAATGTAACCCAAATACCTTCACTCCCCGCCGAGTAAGACAAGACTCAACAATATTCTCCCAAGCAGTTGGTCTCCAATCAGCCCTATAAAGGCGCAGTATTCCCTAGCAAGTCAGCAACACTCTCCCCGAGCAGAGTTAGTCTACTGTCAACCTTAAGGAAGTTGGATTATCCCCAGAAGATCTCAATATTCTCCAGCGGAGTATACAAACATTCCTAACAAGCATCCCCGAAAGTCTTGATCTAAGATTGTTCCCCGGAGGAATACCAGACATCCAGTGGAGCCATTCCCCAGTACAGTTCAAAAGTTTCCCCAGGAAAGTTGAATCTATCTCCCCAGTAGGAAGCTTATCCCCAGTAGATTCTGGAAGCTTATCCCCTACAGAGTACGAACGCTCTCCCCGGCTTTATTCAAAGGTTATGTCCCCACCAGAGCTTATAACTGGGTTATCCTCAGCTAATTGCCATGGAAAGGTCGTCCCCGAAGAAGTTTTCCTATCCCCCAGTGGAGTTCATCAATTCCTCAACATAACTTATCAATGGCATCCCCAGCGGAGTTCTCATCAAAATCTCAGCGAAGTATCTCTTCCCCACAGAGTATTCCCCGCAGAGTAATCTCTCCATCAAGTTTATTCCCCAACGGAGTCATCTTCTCCTACCATTTTATTCTTGAAATCATCATCCCCAGTGGAAACAAAGAACTCTCCTCCCCAACATCAGCCCAGGACTCAACAAACTCCCGGCATTCGTCAAGGATTTATTTTCCTAGACAAAAATACATTCATAAACATCACATTTTCATACATTATAGCATGCACATACGCATCATGGACATACAATCTCATTTATTTTGAGAACGTCATACATTTCATACATCAAGACATTGCATACAACTAACATTTTGTCTTTTCAGGACAAAGGTCAATACAAAGATGATTACTATCAACTGTCGCAATTCCAGATTCGATACCTGTATCTAGCCAGGGCACGTCTGAAGAGTTTGAAGATTCGATTCCTGTATCCATCTAGGGCATATCTGTTGACGACTATTTCCAGATTCGGTTCCTGTATCTAGCTAGGGCACGTCTGAAGAGTTTGAAGATTCGATTCCTGTATCCATCCAGGGCATATCTGTTGACGACTATTTCTAGATTCGATTCCTGTATCTAGCCAGGGCACGTCTAAAGAGTTTGAAGATTCAATTCTTGTATCTAACCAGGGCCTATCTGTTGACGACTAATTCCAGACTCGATTCCTGTATCCAGCCAGGGCACGTCTGAAGAGTTTGAAGATTCGATTCCTGTAACCAGACAGGGCATATCTGTTGACGATTATTTCCAGATTCGATTCCTGTATCCAGCCAGGGCACGTCTGAAGAGTTTGAAGATTCGATTCCTGTATCCAGCCAGGGCATATCTGTTGACGACTAATTCCGGACTCGATTCCTGTATCCAGCCAGGGCACGTCTGAAGAGTTTGAAGATTCGATTCCTGTATCTAGCCAGGGCATATCTGTTGACGACTAATGCCGGACTCGATTCCTGTATCCAGCCAGGGCACGTCTGAAGAGTTTGAAGATTCGATTCCTGTATCCAGCCAGGGCATATCTGTTGACGACTAATTCCGGACTCGATTCCTGTATCCATCCAGGGCACGTCTGAAGAGTTTGAAGATTCGATTCCTGTATCCATCCAGGGCATATCTGTTGACAATTATTTCCAGATTCGATTCCTGCATCCAGCCAGGGCACGTCTGAAGAGTTTGAAGATTCAATTCCTGTATCCAGCCAGGGCATATCTGTTGACGACTAATTCCAGATTCGATTCCTGTATCTAGCCAGGGCACATATGTGAGTAACTGATTGTAGATTCGACACCTGTATCTAGCCAGGGCATATCTATATGAAGAGTTTAGATATTCGATACCTGTATCCAGCCAGGGCATATCCACATAAAGAGTTTGAAGATCAACCCCTGTAACAGGCCAGGTAATTATCTTTCTTTCTCAGGTACGCAAGTTCTCGCTAAGAAATCTCTTACGCGATCGACACCTAGATGGCATCTATAAGCCCATCCACATACCAACAGTCTCCAAATGGCATCTATAAGCCCATTCCCGACAAAATTCTGTTACAGTCTCCAAATGGCATCTATAAGCCCATCCACATACCAACAGTCTCCAAATGGCATCTATAAGCCCATTCCCGACAAGATTCTGTTACAGTCTCCAGATGGCATCTATAAGCCCATCCTCCTATCCATCATCTCTCCAAATGGCATCTGTAAGCCCATTCCCTACATCACACCGCTAATACTCTACTATGCGAGTGCAAATTTCTGGGCACTCTAGTGTTCAATCATCTTCCACCTTCGGATCACGAAAGGCACCCCAGTCAATCTACATCCTCAGGTCTAAGAAGGTTGAACAGGGGCAACTGTTGTACCCCAAAATTTTCCCTCCCATATTCTTCAAGATTTGGCAAGATCAATCTCCAAATGGTTCAAAATCTCTCAAGGATTGCACAGTCCAATTGTCTCCTAACACAGTCAAAATTAGGGTTTTGGTTCTTGCAAAGAAATTGAGGTTTTCAAGGGTCCAATCAAGTCCCATATGCTCATATACATTGTCAAGCATCCATATGTCAAGTTTCAATGCTCACAGCATCAAGTTGCACAGTCAAAAACCCTAATTGCTTCACAGTCAACTACAGGGGTAAAATGGTCATTTGACAGTCAAAAGTCAAAATTTTTGGTAAACATCTTATTTTGAAGCCACAATCATCATTTGATCAATGCTTGATCATGATTCTTCAAGCATGGCTCAGAAATCATCAAGATGCAAAAGGTTTCTATTTTTGGACAATTGGAAAAGTCAACTGCAAATTGACCAAGGCATAACTTTTTCATGGTTCATCAGAAAAATCCCATCCAATGCTCATTTTGAAGGGGATGACATTTCCTACAACTCATATTCGCACTCAAAGTCCAAGAAATGCTCTCACAAAAAGTTATCAATTTCTACATTATAGGTCATTTTCAAAAGTCAACAAAAAGGCACTTTAAGTCAAAGACCATAACTTGAGATTGGTAAATCAAAATGACATGGGACCAAAGGAATTGGTTATAGGACTTCAAGACCTTTCCAAAATGTCCAAGAACATGTTCATAGCTTCAAAATTGAGCAAGATATGCATTGGAGAAGTTGGGGAAATTTTTGGGAACTTTCAAAAGTCAACTTTGCCTAAAAACACTTCATTTTGCTAATGGGCCTCAAATTCCTTCTTGAATATTTACCCAAAGCCTATGCACGACCCATTGAACTTAAACTGATTTATTTTCTTATTTTTAATTAATTAATTGAATTTTTATTAATATTAATTCATTTAATTGATTTTAATTGTAGGAAAATTAAAAAGATATGGTTTTTGGATCTTTTGTGAAGCAAATCAGATCAGGGCAAGCTGGCAAACTCGTTTCTCAATCAACAAGGCAAAATATCCATGATTGGCAAGGTTTCATGAAAGAAAAGATTGAAAAGAGATTTGATTGCCAATCACATATGCAAACTTGAATGCAATGGATTGTTGGGCTTAATTTTAACCTAATTCTCTTCACATACATATGCTGAGTGAAACCCTACTCCAGGACACACACGAAAAAGCTGCCATAGAACTCCATAACCAATTTGCAAAATCGAAGAAATATTGGAAAATTGAAATCAATACTCCAAGCAAATTCAAACCCTTTTCGTATTTCCAACACCTTGCTGGGAGTTTCCTGAACACATTGCAATCAAGAACGAGTCCTAAAGCTCAAAGAACGCACAAGAACAAGCCCTACGGTTTGCATTATTTTCCAGAATTACATATCATCATTCATGCGTTTTTAACCATTTTCTTGATTGGTTTGTGTTGTTAGGAACATTCTGAAGCTAATGGAATAATCTAATTGCATTATAACGCTCTCAATTATGATTTGCCATTAACACGTTTTAGGGTTTCCAAGCTTTTAAATTAGGGCTTTCTTATTAAGGTAAAATTAGACCTCAAAACCTGTATGGACAAATTCGTCAGGCCAAGACAAAATCATTGGAATCCTCGCGCTCAATTTATGTGATCTGTGCTGCTAATCGCTATTATTGGGACTTGTAGTTAGTGGGGGTTTAAAACCCCCGCTATCTTGTTTATATTTACAGGTAAAACGAAGAAGAAGGGTGAGCTGTCCAAACGCTAGTGGATCATTCAAACTCAGCGCGCGCTTTTTTGCGTTCCCAGCATAGCGTGTACTTTTCATATATTATTTTTGTTGATCATTATGTTTACAAATACAATGCAGTGGCTGAGTGGTTGGAGACGTGGCTGGCAAATACTAGGACCTGGGTTCGATTCCCAGGTCCCCCATATAATTGTTCTTATTTTTTCCAAGGAGTTCCAGTGAAGCGTATGTCCAATGTTCCACCATAGGCCTCATAATTCCAGCGTGCCATGTGTCCCCAGCTTCCATCCAGTGGCCAAGAGATGGAGTCTATGGTGTGTCCCAGTCAAACAGCATACACGTGATTCAGGAAAGTCAACCAGGCTTGGTCTTCTTGGGCCAGAATTTCTCAACAAAAACCTCCACTTGGGCCATCACACCCCCTTTGGTTTGCATTCTTTATTTTATTTTCTTTTCTTTTAAATTTCTTTTAATTGTTTTAATAATTATTATTAATTCACAAATAATTAAGTTTTCCCAATAAAAATCAGAAAAATCAAAATTGTATATATTTTAATTATTTATTAAATTCACCATTAACCTATTTTTGTAAATAAATATTAATAACTAACTTAGTTTAATTTAGGTTTAAATTTTAATCCTTTTTCTTAATAAATAAAAATTGCATAGAATTAGGTTTTGACATTTTTAATCATATTTTATTAATCATCATTATTACTATTTATTAATTATTGTTTTTATAAATAACATGAAAATTAATTAATTAGCTTAAATTAGGTTAACTTTAACATTTTTTTAATAATTAAAATAAACTTAGAACTAGGGTTTTCTTTTAATTTTAATTTCTTTATTTTTATAAATACAAAAAAACATAAAAAAATATCTTTCTTGTAAATAATTAATTAAATTAGTATTAGGTTTAATTTTAATTTCAAGCAAAAGGACAAAAAACTCTTAATTTCTCAAAAGGGTCAAAAACCCTCGGACGTTCCAATTTAATTCTTTCGCGCATTATTTTATTTTATTGGATCATTATGTAATTGTTTCCAGGATGTAATAGTAATTAGGTTTATTGCTTTTTTTACTTTCCGCATCTTTATCAAAAACGGGTCTTTGTTTTTTGGCGATGTATAGACCCGCGCCTTGTAATAGCGTAGCTTTTACCTTTCCGTATTTTATTTTCCGCACTCCTAACTGCTAAATTGCATGAAAGAATGTATGATAATTAAAAACAACTCGTAGCTCACAATTGCATGATCCAAGATAAATGTTAATACGAAAACAACACACAATGCAGACACCACTTCTAGGGTACGCCTCACTCGTTGCCTCGAAAGTGGTCGTCAAGTATAGGGTGTTTTAGCAGTCGCCCTTATGTCTAAGATCCAGTTGCCTCGGATTAAAAAGGATCTAGGACATTAGGGTTACTTCTAAGGTGTCCTACTATTGCTTCGGTGACCACACTGTCCCTAAAATCGAATTAACCCGAATACCTCCAACGGTGGCGCTACCTACCTCTCAATGGTGGGATGGCACTACCTTAAGGACTCTTACACAACCTAATTCCTTAGGGTAGGTAGATGACTCATGGGTACTTGCTCTCTAAAAAACAAACAAAATAATCTTTTCCCACTGACACTTTCAAAAGCTTTCAAAACAAATTTTTCAAACACTCTTGAGGACAGATACAAGAGTCACTCAGAAATATTTCAATGAAACTTTTTCAAACCCACTCACATTTTGAAAAGCAAACATTTTGAAAACATAAGAGCAAGTACCTAAGAGCCCATGGATAACCATGGATAGAAAGGGTGCTAACACCTTCCCTTTCTAAAAATCTACCTCCCGAACCGAGAGACATTCTCAATAAGGAATTTTGCTGTGCTTTTGTCCTTTCCATGTTGGAGACCATAAAAGACGGTGGCGACTCTTGCTTCCGTGACATACGCGATCCGGCTAAAACAGTCAGTTCTATTTCCATCGATCACTTGGTTCATCTTTAAATGTTCTACCAAAGAAAGCATCGGACAAGCTAGAATGTGAAGGTTTGACCCTATAGCCCGGTAATATCATTGTTAGAGCCTTCGATGGTTCTAAGAGGATGGTTCACGGAGAAGTGGACATCCCAATTAAAGTGGGAACGGAAATTTTCAACTCTACTTTTTATGTGATGGACATCCGTCCTTCATATTCATGCTTGTTGGGAAGGCCATGGATCCACAACGTTGGGGCGGTCACTTCTTCTCTACACCAGATGCTCAAATACCCAGTCCAGGGTAAGATCATAACAGTTCATAGTGAGGAGGAGTATATGATAAGCCACCTTAACTCTTTCCGCTACGTGGAGTTAGATGGTGAATTCATAGAAACACCTTTTAAACACTTTGAGGAGGTTTCTCCTGAAGTTGCGGAAGCCAAGATAATGACTGATGTGCCCATCATTACCAAACCCGTGTCCCGGATGTCATCCCTTAAAGATGAGGAGGCTGTAATCAAGGAAGGAGGAAGTACAGTGTGGGGTAAACTGCCGGATTTTCCTCACAAGACAGATAAGTACGGGTTGGGTTTCACTGCTGCTAGCCAGAAAGCTGTGTGTCACACCCGGGCTAGAGGACCACCCTTAAAAATCACTCACCATGGAGTTCATGCTTTAGAAGATGATAATGAAGAAGGCAACTTTGAAGATTGGATCTTTCCAACCATTGAAGGAGGACTGAACAACTGGGAGGCGAAAGACTTTATCCCCATTACTTTCATCAATCGGTAATTTATCTTTTGAACATTTATGTTGGTCTGTAATAACTTTTAAACAATTCGTACACTCTTTTGCCTTGTGCCTTTCCCGGAGCATATAGGTCCATTTGTAAGGGTTTTGATTCTTCATTTTCATATGCTATTTTTAATGAATCATGGACGTTTTCATCTATAAACTTTTGTGTTCATTTTATTTCTTTTTTACATTTTATTTTGTTTAAAAGGTGGCTATCCCCTACACACACCTACACTCACAAAATGCAGGTACCCATCCACTCCGGATTCCATGGGTAACAATTCTGCTATGGCCTTCAGTGACTCTGAAGATCTGGTCAATCATGCCGAATACGAAGGTGATGAAGACTGTGAAGTGCCTGGAGAGTTAGCTAGACTTTTGCAACAAGAAGAAAGGGCTATTCTGCCCCATGAAGAGTTGTTATAGATTATCAATTTGGGAACTGAGGAAGACAGAAGAGAGGTTAAAGTGGGTGCCAACCTGAAGACAAATGTAAAAGAGCGTTTAATTCAGCTGTTGAATGAGTATGTTGAGATCTTCGCCTGGTCCTATGAAGACATATCGGGATTGGATACAGATATTGTGGTTCACTATCTCCCTACAAGAGAAGACTGTCCACCAATCAAACAAAAAATCCGCCGAATGAGACCTGATGTGTCTGACAAGATCAAAGCTGAAGTGATGAAGCAATTCAATGCTGGCTTTCTGGCTGTTACTTCCTATCCATAATGGGTTGCTAACATTGTGCCCGTGCCTAAGAAGGACGGCAAAGTCAGAATGTGTGTGGACTACAGAGACTTAAATAGGGCTAGCCCTAAATATGATTTTCCACTACCACACATCGAAATCTTGGTTGACAACACAGCTCAACACAAGGTATTCTCTTTCATGGACGAATTCTTGGGATACAACCAGATCAAAATGGCCCCCGAAGACATGGAGA
Source organism: Vicia faba (assembly GCA_948472305.1). Taxonomy (NCBI): domain Eukaryota; kingdom Viridiplantae; phylum Streptophyta; class Magnoliopsida; order Fabales; family Fabaceae; genus Vicia; species Vicia faba. The sequence goes on along the minus strand of OX451741.1, from coordinate 883,252,023 downwards.
AGACTACTTTTGTTACACAGTGGGGTACCTTCTGCTATAAAGTGATGCCATTCGGACTGAAGAATGCCGGGGCAACCTATCAGCGAGCCATGGTAGCTTTGTTTCATGATATGATATATCATGAGATCGAATTCTACATAGACAACATGATAGCCCATTCACAAATAGAAGAAGAACACCTCGACCATCTGCAAAAGCTGTTTGTGAGATTGAATGAATACAAGCTTAGACTGAACCCTAGCAAGTTCACTTTCGGAGTCAGGTCCGGTAAACTTTTGGGATTCATCATCAGTAACAAAGGCATCGAGGTTGATCCTACCAAAGTCAAAGCTATACAAGAAATGCCCGCCCCTCGCACTGAGAAGGAGGTCAGAGGTTTCTTGGGACGCTTAAACTACATTGCAAGGTTCATCTCTCACCTAACATCTACCTGTGAGCCAATCTTCAAGCTGTTGAAGAAAGATCAGGTGGTTGAATGGAACAATGATTGTCAATTTGCTTTTGATAAGATCAAGGATTATTTGCTGGAACCTCCTATCTTGATGCCACCCGTCGAAGGAAGGCTGTTAATCATGTATCTGACTGTTTTGGATAATTCAATGGGGTGCGTACTGGGCCAACATGACGAGTCTGGTCGAAAAGAGCATGCCATTTATTACCTTAGCAAAAAGTTTACCGACTGTGAGACTCGCTACTCATTTCTCGAGAAAACTTGTTGCGCTTTGGTATGGGCTGCTCGCCGGCTAAGGCAGTATATGTTGACACATACCACTTTGCTGATTTTTAAAATGGATCCGATCAAGTACATCTTCGAGAAGCCTGCTTTATCTGGAAGAATCGCTAGATGGAAAATGATCCTGACTGAGTATGACATCCAGTACACAACCCAAAAAGCTATAAAAGAGGAGTGTACTAGCCGATCATCTGGCTCATCAAGCTGTCGAAGATTACCAATCTATGAGGTTCGACTTCCCTGACGAGGACATTATGACATTGGACAACATTGAAGGTAACGGACCGTATGACGGACCTGAGCAAGGATCCCGATGGACCCTGTACTTTGATGGTGCTTCAAATTTACTTGGCAACAGTATCGGCGCGATACTTATCTCTCCAGAAGGTTGTCATACACCTTTCACTGCTAGACTCTGCTTCAGCTGCACCAACAACATGGCCGAGTATGAAGCTTGTATATTTGGTCCCAAGGCTGCTATTGACTTGGGAATCAAATCTTTGATTGTATTTAGGGACTCAGCTTTGGTTATCAGTCAAATCAAAGGAGAGTGGGATACTAAACACCCTAACCTCATCCCTTACAAAGAACATGTCCTGACATTGTTACCACATTTCGAGCAGATCACCTTCGAGCACTTCCCGCGAGAAGAAAATCAGCTAGCAGATGCTCTAGCTACAATGTCATCCATGTTTAAACTTAACTGGGATAACGAGGCTCCCCAAATCACCATCGAGCGAATGGATGAACTTGCACATAGTCATGAGATTAATACCGAAGAGGTAGTGGAACAACCTTGGTTACATGAAATCAAAAGGTATCTCAAGACTCGAGAATACCCTGAAGGAGCTTCAGTCAACGACAAGAAGTTCTTAAGGAGATTTGCTGCCAAGTTCTTCTTGAGCAATGGTATCCTATATAAGCGCAGCCATGATTGTGTTCTACTTTGCTATGTGGACAAGGTTGAAGCTGAGCTGATCATGACTGAACTGCATAATGGCACCTTTGGCACCCACTCGAGTGGTCATACGATGACTAAGAAGATTCTAAGGGCAGGCTACTACTGGTCTACCATGGAAGCCGATTGTCATCAACATTCCCGTACTTGTCACAAATGCCAAATCTATGCTGACAAGGTACATATTCCTCCAGTTCCTCTCAATGTCTTAACAACTCCTTGGCCATTCGTGATGTGGGGAATCGACATGATTGGAGAGATCAAGCCTACAACATCCAATGGACTCCGTTTTATCCTGGTGGCCATTGATTACTTTACCAAGTGGGTCGAAGCAGCTTCTTTCGCTTCCGTTACAAAGAATGTGGTTGCCCGCTTCATCAAGCAGAATCTCATATGCCGGTATGGTATCCCTGACAGGATCATCACGGAAAATGGTACAAATTTGAACAATACTATGATCACCGCTCTGTGTGAATAGTTCAAGATTCAACATCACAATTCATCTCCCTATCGGCCTAAGATGAACGGTGCTGTTGAAGATGCGAACAAAAACATCAAGAAAATCATTCGAAAGATGACAGTCACTTACAAGGACTGGCATGAGATGTTACCGTTTGCTCTGCACGGGTACCATACCACGGCACGCACTTCAACTGTGGCAACACCCTTTTCTTTGGTATATGGCATGAAGGCTGTTTTACCTATGGAAGTTCAGATTCCGTCCTTAAGGATCATGAGGGATGGTGGTTTGAGTGAAGACGATTGGATTCAGACCCGGCTTGATCAACTTAACTTGATCGACGAGAAGCGACTTACTACTGTTTATCATGGTCAGATGTATCAAAAATGGATGATCAAGGCTTTCAACAAGAAAGTCAGGCGTCATGTATATCATGTCGGAGATCTTGTAATCAAGCGGATCATCTTGCCGCAAAGTGATCCCAGGGGCAAGTGGACTCCTACTTACGAAAGACCATTTGTAATCAAAAACATCTTTTCCGGTGGGGCAATGATTCTGACCACCATGGACGGCGATGACCTGCTGCACCCTGCGAACGCAGACATAGTCAAAAGATACTACACGTAAACGACCCGACAAGTTGAAAACCCGAAAGGGCGACTTGGGCAAAAATGGGCATCTCGGTGAATCGAAAACCCGAAAGGGCGGTTCAGGAAAAAATTAGGGATAAATAAAAAAAAATCTGTACACCCGACAAGTTGAAAACCCGAAAGGGCGACTTGGGCAAAAAAGGGTTTCCCGGTGGATCGAAAACCCGAAAGGGCGGTCCAGGTAAAAGTTAGGGAATTAAAGCGTATGACTATGTCTCGTCGGATCACTTTAAGGACAATCTCTTCACAGACAAGCTCCAAGTTTCTGATCAATCCAATCATCTGCGAATGAAGCAACGAATGGAAAAGATACTCAGAGTTATGAAGGCTATAGCAGAATGGGAACCCCATGGAATTGTTACACATAGCCATCTTTCTTTGTATAATTTTTTCTCATTTTTATGACAACATTCTCTTACTAGGATGTCTGTCTCTTTTGTACAAAATACTTACACAAAGTTAATACAAAGATACTTCAAAGTGCAGAAATTTGTTTGCCTTTTCTTTCTTTTTACACCTGTGTTTTTATTCGAAAACGTCCAATGATTTGTTAAATGAGCATATGCATTTGAATATAATCACTGCTTACAAATAAAACGAAATGAGAAAGGATAATTACTGATAGGTTAAAAGTATAGGAAAATGTCTTTAGGCTATTCCAGAGGAAATCCCCCGCAGTACATCATCCAGGTCCTCAACAGAGTTGAAGCTTTGAAATGCATATCCAGCGGAGCCAGAAGACTTTAAACTCCCAATCCCCAACGGAGCCAGAAGACTTTAAACTCCCAATCCCCAGCGGAGCCAGAAGACTTTAAACCAGAAATCCCCAGCAAAGATAAAACTTTCTTCCCGAACGGAGTCCAAAACTTCAACCTCTAAACCCCGGTGGAGTACTATCCAACTTCCTCCTATCCCCAAGTAGAGCAGCATACGACCCAAGCTTTTGAAAAAAATCTCCAACAGGATAAACATTTCCCCACAAAGTTATTTCCCAGCAAAACGAAGATTCTTGTTCTCATTTCTCCAGTTGAAGCCTCCCAGGTTTTAATTCCCCAGTAGAGATTGTCAGAGTTTTCTTTATTTCCCAGGAAAGTCATGAAGGATTCTCAATTCCCCGCAGAAGTTGTCAAATTTCTTGTTATTCCCCACAAGTCACCAAGGATTTTCAATCCTCAGTAGTAGTCCAAAGGATATTCTCAGTCTCAACAATTAAAGGTTTTGAATCTCCAACAACAGTCAAGGGTTTATTTTCCCCAACAGTAGTCAAAGATTTCATTATCTCCAGCTATCAAGGATTTATTTTCCTCAAACAAAATAGCTACTCAGCTTATGTGCACATCCATTACATTCATATATCATAAACATTAATAGAACACATTTTATTGCATCATACATGTCATACAACATAACTTTGTGTGTTTTAGCTAACATTTTACCTTTTTCAGGATAATATTAAAAGCTACCTCTAACAAATGTTCAAAGATCTCAGATACAGTACATATACGCTCCAAGACATGGAAGTCATTCTATTACTCATTCAGATCTCTTATTCAGATACAATATAGATACACCCCAGACACAACGGTCATTCTATTACTCATTCAAACTTCAGCAACCAGATACAGACTAGATACGCTCCAGACACGGAAGCCATTCTATTTCTCATTCAGATACAGTATAGATACACCCCAGACACGGCGGTCATTCTATTACTCATTCAGAATTCCGCAATCAGATACAGACTAGATACGCTTCAGACACGGAAGCCATTCTATTTCTCATTCAGGTTTAACTATCAACTTCAGATACAATACATATATGCTCCAAGACATGGAAGTCATTCTGCTACTCATTCAGGTCTCGTATTTCAGATACAATATGGATACACCCCAGACACGGCGGTCATTCTATTACTCATTCTGAATTCTACAATCAGATACAGACTAGATACGCTCCAGACACGGAAGCCATTCTATTTCTCATTCAGGTTCAACTATTAACTTCAGATACAATACAGATACGCTCCAAGACATGGAAGTCATTCTGCTACTCATTCAGGTCTCGTATTTCAGATATAGTATGGATACACCCCAGACACGGCGGTCATTCTATTACTCATTCAGAATTCCACAATCAGATACAGACTAGATACGCTCCAGACACGGAAGCCATTCTATTTCTCATTCAGATTCAACTATCAACTTCAGGTTCAGATATACTCCAGACACGGAAGTCGTTCTGTCACTTGCCCAGATCCCAGTTGCAGTACGGATATATTCCAGACACGGAATTCATTCTGCTACTCATACAGATCTCAACTTCAGATACAGTTCAGACACGCTCCAGACACGGTTTCCATTCTGTCACTCATTCAAACCTATTCCCCAGCCCAGAGATACTCCAGACACGGATGTCTTTCTGTCGCTTATTCAGATTTCAGATTTCAGATTTCGGATACAATACAAATACACCCAAGACACGACAGTCATTTTATTAGTCATCCAAGAATCAAATACAGTTACAACTCGGATACGCTCCAGACACGCACGCCATTCCATTGCTCATACAGATCCAATCTCCAGACACAACTCAAAGACGTCCCAGACACAGATACCATTCTGACATTCATTCTCCCGATTTTCAACAAACAAATCTTGGATGGCATCTTTAAGCCCATCTCCAGCAAGATTCTACCATCTCTAAATGGCATCTTTAAGGCCATTCCCTCAGCTACATTTTGACGAGTTCAAATTTACGGGCACTCTAGTGTCCAATCCTCTTTTACCTCCGAGTTATGAAAGGCAGATTCACCAATTTAACTCTTCAGGTTCAAGAAGATTGAACAAGGGCAACTGTTGTACCCCAAAATTTTCCCTCTCATCCTTCAGGAATTCATCCTGAACTCTCAGATTTTCTCTTAAACAAATCCAAGCCCTTTATTATCATTCCTTTCCAAGTAAACAATTCACAAGAGCAAAATGGTCATTTGCAAGCTCAAAAGTCAAAACTATTACCTTGGAAAAGTTAAATTCTAAATACTTAGAATTTTTCTAAAAAAGGAAAAGTGTTTAAGAAGAAAATGGCACCTCAGAGTTTCTGAACCAACCTCCAGGAAGAAACGGTCAGAAGTTGCAAACTTGGCTCAGCATATAACATTCAGTCAGAAGGTGGCTCTTCAGCAGCTACACCAACTCAGTCAGGGATTGTAAACGTGGTTCAACACGTGATCTTTAAATAGAACATGGCTCTTTCAGCAGTTACGCAAAAGTTCATCCAGAGTTTGTTAGAGAAGTGTAAAGAAGGCAACAAAGCCTGGAACTCCTTCAGAACATACTGGGATCAGAAGGTAATGGGATCAGCAGATTGGGTAAAATACTGAAGCAGGATCATTAAGTCTAGAGTTTTTAAAGGTAGATCAAAGGAGCATGCTGGGAAGTCTGGAAAACTCTCAGAATTTGCTGAGGCAGCAAGAGGCCAAGGTCAGAATTTGGTTTACGTTGTTCTTTTTGGTGAAGCAGAACTGCTGGCTCAGGTTTTAGGTAATGATACAAAATCTCCTATTACAAGGTTTTGGATTTTGACAAATCTCATCACCATTTAATGCTCATTAATGCTCACAACCACTTTTGAGCATTCATCCAAGGGGTCTCTCCACGTGTGGCTTGGTAACACCTTTGTGCAGGATTAGGCATGGGTCTATGCACCACTTTTCACCTATAAGTGTCACTTCTCCTTAATCCTCACTTACTGTTCCGACCTAGGCTGAAAAGTTGTCCATCATCACAACTTTTCATGGACTTCCTTCAAAAACAAGTTAACCTCTACTGCATAATATTGGCGCCATTTAACGTTCAAAAATCCATAAAGTCTTGCCTATAAATAGGACACCATTGTCCATCACAAAAGGACGTGAAGAAACATCCAGAAAAATTGCTAGAAGAGGAACATAAAACTCTAGTGAAGGAAACCTTGTGAAACTCTGCCAAAATCCCCAGTGTTTCATAACTTTGAACTTCCTGCCTCCAAACTTCATTGATACTCAGTTTGCTTCCTGACTAGAGAACGCCCATATAGTTTCTGACCATACATACACATATCTTCTCCATCCACCCATTCTAAAAAGAACCTGTCCAGAACACCATCAAAGCTAAAGTTAGCTCCAACTCACAAATTTTCTTCCAACAACAAGGTAAGCACCTGCTGACTCTCATCATGATGCTAAGCATCATCAGCTTTGCATGCTCAATAAACACAATGTAAATATCATGTTGCTTCTGTATACGTTCTGAGGATTTTCATACCTCTGAATTCTTAAGTAGGAAGTGAATCAGTGTAGAACCTGTTTGTGACCTTGTTGGTTCTGTCTTCTGAAACACTTTGACACCTGCTGAGATTATCCTAGGCATGCCTTCTGTTTTGTGGAAAAATAATAAAACTGCAGATGTTCTAGCTAGCACAGGGGGAAACCAAGCTCTGACTTTGACGTCAACGCTTCTGAGGCCTGTTTTGCTGTCAATAATATCAGAACTTCTGAAAATTATTGTGTTTCCAGCAGGGTCAGAACTTCTGACTTCCCCACTAACAAACTTTTGTCTTGCAGCGCATGAGGGTCAGAACTTCTGACCTTCCCACTAACAGGTTTCTGTTTTGCAGGGCACCAGAGTCAGAAGTTCTGACTCATACAGTTAACTAACAGGTTGATATCCTGCAGCAGGCCTGGGTCAGAACTTCTGACTTCCTCTCAGCAGCGCGCTAGCCCTCTCTCTCTTTCTCTTTTTCTTCCCCTTGTTATTTTCTTTTCTTATCTATTTTTCTCGTTGAACCACCCCCATGTACAAGTGTGTATCCCCCATCCTCTAAATATTGTAATAGCGTAGGATTTTACAATTCCGCATTTTATTGATTTCATATGTAAATGCTAGTAATTAGGATATGTATGGCAAGATAAAATCAATGAAATAGAAAATCCTAATTCAAGATAAAATCATGCATGCAATAAAACACACTTGCACACAAACACCCCTTAAGGTATCTCCACTTGGTTGCCTAAACAAATGGCCATGATATGCATGCTAGGTATCTTGGCAAAACAAAAACAAAACAAAAGATCATAGTCCCTCAATAACGCTATCTTGGTTGCCTAAATAAAATGATCTAGTCCCTCAAAAATTTGATAAAGATACTTAGCACAAATGTTATCATGGTCAATACGATGACCCACGCCTGTCCCGTTTAACATCCAAATACAAGGTTGCTTACCAAATGCAATGGTAAAACAACACTGTCAAAAGGGTTAAAAACGTATAGGAAAGATCTTTGAGTAAAATAGGGTAGATAACTCTTAGTTACTTGATCAAAACTTTGAAAACATCCTTGCTATTTTTTAAACACACTCCACAACACAATCAAACTTTCAAACATTTAAAAATCTTTTCAAAAGACAACACACCTTTGTATATATTCATACAGGAATCATTACAAAGGTTGCCACAATGATGACCTCTTTTCAAAACATTTTCAAAACCACACATAAAGCACCATTTCAAACAATTGAAAAGCAAAAGTAAGTGATCTAAACAAGTAACTAAGAGCCCATGGATAACCATGGATGAAAAGGGTGCTTGCACCTTCCCTTTTCATAATCTACTCCCCGAACCCAAGAAAACATTACAAAGGTCTTTCCTGTGCTTTTTGACCTTTCCTTTGGATAAAATAAAAAGTCGGTGGTGACTCTTGCTAAACCGAAACATTTGTGAACACAAATGCAAAACCTCAAGTCAGTTCTCCCACCCTATCACATTCCCTATCAAATAGACAATCATTATCTCTCAAAAGAAAAACCCACAAAGTCAAAACCTACGAAGGAGACTTAAGAAAAACTAGGGCATCCCGCTGGCTGTAATCTCGAAAACAAGTACAATCAGGCAAAAATCAGGGATAATAAAAAAAAAGGTCAATACAAATCCTCAACAACATGAAAAAATGTTGCAAAAAATGACTGCCTTCACAAATAAACTTCTAAGTTTCTGAACCATCACCAAAACGTCATTCAGACTCAATTGGAATTCAAACGCACAACTAACTGAGTTTAGGATTGGAGAATATCATGGAGAACGTGTTGGGTATAAATACACTTTGATCCTGATCCTTTGTTTCTTAAACTGTGAACCAGACCATGCTACAACCCTTCAAAAGTCCTAATTGAAGCATGGATTAGTTCAGAAGCATACTGTTACAAAAGGTATCCTGACTCCTGTAAGGATTTACTGTAAATCCTGAGTTGAGTTCATATTCTTACAAAATTCTTTTCTTTGCTAAAATGCATTTTCAAAAATTCAAGACAAACATAAACTTTGCATTGTTTTGAATACCGTTGTTTGAATATAGGATCAAAGAATTTGAAAAACACACACATTATTTCTTCTTGGAAGTTTGAGGTAGCCAAGTTGAGAAGTCGACCATATTTCTTGGTGAAAGGAGAATCTCCAGGAACTCTTGATGCTAACTCTTGAAGTCGAGGATGCACTTTCACGAAGTTGGCTCTAATGGTATTCCTACAAGTGGAAATCATGACCTATAAAACAGAACAAAAATAAATTCCTAAATCCTTGAAAGTGTTAGTGAGAATGCTTTATGATGTTATGATGTTATGATGTTATGATGTTTGTGATGTCATGAATAATAATCACAAACAAAGCACATAAAAACCTTATGTTTAGGCTTGTATGGGTTTCATAGGTAAGTATCCTCTTGAAGTTTAGTTGGTTCAACCTGTCCTAGGAAGTAATCAGGTTCTAGGGAATCTCAATATCATTGATCTTTCTTCATTGGGCATTCTTTTAGCACCATCAATCTTTTCTTGCAGCCAAAATAACCCAAAAGTCCGATCTCAATGAGCGTAGTATCGAGTATCAACCAATTTTTAGCTTTCCACTGAAACCGGCTATCTCACTACTTCCTAATAGCCAAGTTGTTCAATTAAAGGTTCTAAGGTTCGTTAGTGCTTCATGACATCACTCAGTGGCCCTGTATTCTCCTTAATTCTCCATAAGGGATACCGGTACCCACAAATATGTCACACTAACATAGCTATTGTATCAACCATATCGATCTACACCATACAATCTCTAAAATCTTTGCTATTTACCTAATGGTGTTCCCAGATCCGGGTAGAGGATCAATACAAACCCAAACAAAGACCCATAAATATAAAGCAAAAAAATCAAACAATGAAAGCAAGTAAATGTGATCTAGCTCTAAGGTAACTCCACTTTTAAGTACTCCCCAGCAGAGTCGCCAGTTCTGTAATACGGTGGGAGAACTGACTTGGTTGTTTTGCATTTTATCACAATTGTCGCAGATAGCAAGAGTCACCACCGACTTTTCTTTTATCCAATAAGGAAAGGGTGAAAAGAACACGAAACACCTTTGAGATATTTTCTTGAGTTCAGGGGGTAGGTTATGAAAAGGGAAGGTGTTAGCACCTCTTGGTTTGGAAAGTATTTTTGAAAAGCGGCTTCGTTTAGGCAAACTTTGTAATGATTCTCGTCTCTATAAGAATGCATACAAAGTGTTGGACTTTTGAAAATATTTCATGTTTTTGAAAGTGTTTATTGTGTTTGAAAAGATGATTATTTTGGAAGATGGATTGTGAGCAAGCAACTAAGAACATTCTACCTACTCAAAATTCTTTTGTTCATTTCTTCCTTCCTTTGATATTGCTATCTTATCATTGATTGGTAAGAAGCCTTATCTTTGGATGTGAAGGGAAGGGCACGGGTCATCGTATAGTCATAAAATGCAATGTTGTGAGATACCTTAGAATTCCTCTTGAGTTACTAAGATCATTTGTAAGGCAACATTCGTAGTGTCATCGAGGGACTATGATCTTGAATTTTTTGATTTTTTTTGGCTAAGGTGTCTCACATGCATATCATGACCATTTTCTCAAGGCAACAAGTGAAGTTAACCCTAGAGGTGAAAAGTGTGCAAGTGTTTGTATTTCATGCTTGGTTTATCTTGGATTAGGGTTTTCTAAGCATTGATTTTATCTTTTCATACAAACCCTAAATTACTAGCATTTATATGAAAGCGATGAATTGCGGAAAGTAAATATCCTACGCTATTACATCATTTGGGGATGGAGTGTACAAATTTACAAATGGGGATTGCAAGAAATTAAACCTAATTATCTATTACAACCATATTGAACTTGAATAATGTACAAGAATTGAAACATATATAATGTACAAGAAATGGAATGAATATAATGCATAAAAATAAAAATGGAAAAGAAATGGGGTTTGTTTTGGATTTTATTTAAGAAAAGCGTTCTTTGACCTAATTAACTAAAAGAAAATAATTAACTAAAATAATAAAAAAATTAAGATTAAGTTAATAAACAAAGAAACTAATTTTATTTGAAGAAAGCAAGTTTTTAGGGTTTTATAAAAGAATGTTGATTAAATTAGTATACAAAGTTAATTAATTGAGAAACCCTAAATTCTAAAGTAATTTTAATTAAAAAAGAAAAAGAACTAAATCTAAATTTAATATTAAGTTAAAGAAAATAAATTAAATAGGAAAATGTTTTTGGTCCTTTTTTATTTTAAGAAGTTAAATAAAATAAACTAAATAAGCTAAATATTTAATATAATATATTTTTGGTGTTTCTGATTAATAAAAATAATAACGATGATACTAAAAATAATTAAGGAAAGAAAATAAAACAAAAATATAAAATTAAAGTCAGGGGGTTCAGAAAGTGGTAAGGATGTTTGTAAGTAAAACTGATTTTTGTTTGGTTTAGGCTTAAATGTATTTTTGTGATCAGAATCAGAAAGAAAATAAAAAAAAGGTTATGCTGGGGAATTTTTTTTATTAATAACCAAGTATTAAAAAAATATTTCGCGAATAACTGGGTTTCTGAAAAAATTACGCAAATAACCATGTTTGAGATGGCTCCACAAAGGAGGAGCCATCTCATTTGGCGCATCCTCCTCTTTTTATAAGGGAGGCGCCATCTCATTTGGCGCCTAAGGGCAAATGGCAAGCCCTAAGCCAAATGAGATGGCGCCTATGTGCAAAATTAGGTCAAAAAAAATTTTTTTTTTCCTTTCCTACGCGTTGCGTATTAGACAGAGATAAACAAAATTGATTTTTTATTTGAAAAAAAATAATTACATTCAACTGTTTTACATTTAAATAACAGTAAAAAATAGATACAAAAAATACTGGAAAAAAAAAAGATACATCAATGATCCCCAGGAACCCGGTAATGACCCCCAGTTCCGCATCCCCGTCCTCGCCTTTCTCTTGCTGGGTGCCGTCTCGTTTCCTATTGCGGCAAGGTCGATGGCCCAGCGAAGTCAATGCGATCCGAATCCATAAAATCAGTAAGATCTCCATATCTCGAAGATCCGCTCTGGTACAGTCGGTTACCCATGCCCTCGAAGTTTGGTCGTGTTGGCGGTGGGTGGGGTTCCATGGTTGGTCGGTAGCATTGGTCGTCTGAGTATGGGGGGTAGAAAGGAAATGGATCTTGGGGTGTTTGGTACTGTGGATGTTGGGTTGTTTGGTGATATGGTGGTTGATGGTAGGTTTGGTCGGGTTGGTCATAATCTTCTGACATTCCCATATCAGGGCTAAGGCTGGATGTTGAGGGCCCCATATTGGGATATGTGGAAGACTGAAATTGTGTATGGGGTATGTGGGTTTGCTGGTATTGGGGTTGGTATTGTGGTTGGGTTTGAGGCATATCTGGGTATTGGTAGTTTGGCGGTGATTGTGGTTGGTAGTACGGCATTTGGTTGTAGTTGTGTTGTGGTGGGGAATGTGGTTGTGTGTTTGTTGGTCTGTTTCTTCTTGGGGGTTAGTTTGAGGTTGATGGATTTTGGGTTTGTTGGTGGGGAATCGAGGGTTGTGCCCATTGTGTGCGTGGGTCAACCAAGTACCTCGGATGAGACACGTGCATATCTGGGTTACTAACCGACCTGTACCACGACATATATTGATCGGTGTGTCGCATGTTACCTTGAGTAAGGAAAATAGGGGATTGCAAGATGTAGCGGTGACGCCTTTGCCACATTTTACACCATTCTGGAGCAAAGTCTTTCCAGTTGGTTAGATTCCACTGGGCGTCGACCCTTTTTAGATGCCAGGGGGACAAATCTGTTGGGTCACTTGGTATCTCTTGGATCATTCCGAACTGCATCTTCACACGGTCGCTGTGGTGCATCTCCACAATGTTGAACCGAATGAGTGCAGTCTTTGCAGTCCAAGTTGCTGCATCCTCTGGATTTGGAGAATGGTCCAAACCCAAATATGGTCTCCAGACGAACTGCGATAAAATTTAAATCAGGTAAGCGCAAAAGTAATGTATAAATAATTAAAATGAACAAAAGTTAAAAGCTACGACTTACGTCATCTAGGCCTAAGTGATCCAACAGATTCCGGTAGAGTGCGACATTGAATCTGGGATTCTTGCCGTAATCCATACCCCTCACGCAGTACCTATAGGAAATGAGAAACATGTTATTTTTAGCATATATTTTGGAAAGAGAAGAATAGTTATAAATGCTATAACTTAATGACTTACTTTGTTGCGTAAGGGAAACCAAAAGTGTTGTTGTTGATGGGGTTTAAGGACTCCATCCTCCACCAACCCCAGGCTTGTAGTAAAAATGCGCACCCATAAAATGTACATTTTTCCTTGACTGCGTTTTTGCACAAGGAACTGTACAGGTGGGCTAATACTGCAGAACCCCAACTAAATTTTCTAGTTTTATCAAAATTGGTTAGTAAATGTAAGTACATGAAATTTACACTATTTCCCGTACTTTTGGGAAATAAAAAAGTACCAAAAAGTATCATAATATACGTTCGGGCTTTTACTACTCGGTCATTTTCTGAGGAATTTTCATTTAATTCCATACTTGCATAATGCTGTTTCAGGTCAGTGAGTAGTATTCCCTGCCCTCTTGCTCCACCACCTTCTACCATGTCCCTACCCAACAGTTCTTCACATTGTGAGTTGGGTTGTTGAACCGACCCGTTCACCGCTTTACCGTCAATAGGGAGGCCCAGTAGCATGTACACATCTTCGAGAGTGATGGTACATTCACCTATTGGTAGGTGAAATGTATGGGTCTCCGGTCTCCACCTCTCCAACATTGCAAGGATGAATTTTGAGTCAATGGTGCAGTTGGAGATCTTTATCACGTGTCCAAAACCTGCATATTCCAGATAAGGGACGATAAAAGGGTCGGGGGCCAGGTATTTGTGCGAACGGATTCTGAATCTTTGTGTATCCTGAGATCATAATTAAACAAGAGTAAGATTAATTAAGATGAACAACACGTTTTTTAAAGTATGAAAAATGTATAACCAAAGAAGAGACTTACAAATGCAGCAATGTTTTCCCTTGTGCCTCTGTGAGTATCTCCCATTGTTAGAAGGGCCATTCTTCAGAACGCTTGAGAGAATGAAAGACTTAGGAAGAAATAAAGAGTATGATAGACTTAAGAAATATTTCGTAGCAGAGAGTGAGAGTTGTGTGGGTGTGAGAGATGTTTCATAAGGTATGTATTTATAGGCAAATAATTTTGATGTAGTGGTTGCATGCCTGCGAGGTGTCACATTTGCATGCTTAGGGAGTTACACATATGCATGCATGCATTTACAAATAATGTAAGGTGTCACTCTTGCAGGCTAGGTGGCAGCCCATGCATGTATCACGATTGGACAGTAAGGGAGGCGCCATCTCACTTGGCGAAATAGTACAAAAATGAATGTTTTCGCCACCCCATTTGGCGAATAAGAGGTGTCACGTTTTACAGCATTGTCTCAGGCTACGTGACAGCCTTTGGGATTCCTTTCTCTGTTGCATGCAAGGCCATTGGAGTTGATGGGTGGCAGGCTTACACAAAACATTTATGTGTGTAGAATAGGGCCAGGCTAGGTGGCAGCATAAGCCCATGCATGTATCACGATTGGACAGTAAGGGAGGCGCCATCTCACTTGGCGAAATAGTACAAAAATGAATGTTGTCGCCACCCCATTTGGAGAATAAGAGGTGTCACATTTTACAGCATTGTCTCAGGCTACGTGACAGCCTTTGGGATTCCTTTCTCTGTTGCATGCAAGGCCATTGGAGCTGATGGGTGGCAGGCTTACACAAAACATTTATGTGTGTAGAATAGGGCCAGGCTAGGTGGCAGCATAAGCCCATGCATGTAATATTATTGGCAGCCTTGGGGGGTTGCATCACTTACTTAATTGAAATATTTTGCCTTAGGTTGAACATAACATTCATTCACATAAACTGTAAAATTTTCCAACCTTCGAATCAGTCATCTAACCTTCAAACATTCCAGCATTCATACCTTCATATAATCAATAAACCCAAAACATTCCCACCTTCATACCTAAAACAATTCTACACAATGGCCTCTTCACCACAATTTGTTGTCAAAGCACATTTCAACGGTGAGACATACATGTGTCCCACAGTTGGGTTTTTGTTTAGAAACACCGACAATGTCCGATTTCTCTTAAACGGGAAAGCAAATTTCTCCTACTTTAAGAAAAGATTGGAGGCCAAACTTGAACGAGGCCCGGTATCCCAGATATTTTATCAGAGTCCAGTCTTTTTTGGAAACAATCAAGTCATATTTTATAAGGTTGCAATTCAAGATGACGAGGATTTCCAGAACATGATTTCCAGCCTTGTCTATTCTGGAAACGACTCTATTGAGTTGTACGTTCTGTTTCAAGAGCCTCCGGTGACACAGGAGGTAGAGCCTCCGGTGACACAGGAGGTTGATCCTTTGGAGAATGAGCAAGATGAGGTGGATGCAGTTGATGATGAAGAAGAAGATAACGAGTTAGAGTTCGATGAAATGGTGAACGACGATTCTGACGATGATGGCATCCCAAGTATTCCTACCGACAAAATCTACATACCACCTACGCACATGACAAACTTCAACATGGGCGGAGATGAACCTTCTACGGACTTGTTTTTCCAACCGTATATGCAATCAGATGAAAATTTAAAAGAGAAGGACAAGTTTCGTAATAGAGAGGAATGCATAAGGGCCATCAAAAAATTTCACATGCTCAACTCGGTTGATTATAAGGTGGATCGTGTAAACCCGGAAAGGTACAAGATCAAGTGTGTCCACCCTGACTGCATGTTCAAGCTGACCGCTTCATACAGACTAAGGGGTGACTGCTGGGTCATAGGTTCCATGACTACCCATACTTGTGTAAGTTCCACTCAATCACAAGACCACCGAAAACTCAACCATGATCTAATCTGTCAAGAAATCCTACCCCTGGTCAGCAACGACCCTTCTTTGAAGGTGAAAACAATCATCTCCCACATCACCACGGTTTTTAACTACACTCCGTCTTACTGTAAGGCGTGGTTAGCAAAGACTAAGGCGATTGAAAGGGTGTACGGAAACTGGGAGGAGTCATACCGAGAACTTCCCCGCTACCTAAATGCACTCAAGACATATTCTCCAGGTAGTGTTTATGTTCTGGAAACATTGCCAGCGTACGCTCAAGATGGTAGTCTACTACATGGCAACGGAATATTCAGTCGCGTCTTTTGGGCTTTTCAACCATGCATCACAGGGTTTGCATCATGCAAACCAATTCTACAAATAGACGGGACTTGGTTGTATGGGAAGTACAAAGGCACGCTTTTGATGGCAGTTGCACAAGATGGCAACAATAACATTTTCCCCGTTGCGTTTGCCCTTGTCGAGGGGGAGACCGGTGGTGCTTGGAGCTTTTTCCTGAAAAATCTTCGTACACACGTGGCTCCTCAACCAGATCTCTGTTTGATCTCGGACAGACATGCCTCCATTGAAAGTGCCTATAATAATCCGGCAAATGGTTGGCATGACCCTCCTTCTACGCATGTCTATTGCGTCAGGCATATCGTCCAGAATTTCTCGAGGGAGGTCAAGGACAAAACATTGAGGAAAGCGGTGATGAATGCGGGATACGCACTGACACAGCCCACATTCAAATATTACCGCAACGAGATCCGTTTGTCTAACCCAGAAGCCGGTACGTGGATCGACAATATACCGGTCGAAAAGTGGACTAGGTCATACGACAATGGCCAAAGATGGGGGCATATGACAAAAAATCTTATTGAATCAATGAATGGGGTATTCAAGGGCATACGAAACCTCCCCATCACTGCCTTGGTGAAATCCACGTATTTTAGGATGGCTGCGTTATTTGCCAAAAGAGGTGAAATGTGGTATGCGGTCTTGCAATCAGGACAACTATGGAGTGAAAGCTGTATGAAATACATTAAGGCTGAAAGTGCTAAAGCCAACACTCACATGGTTACACGGTTTGACCGCCATAGCCACAACTTCATTGTGAAAGAGACAATTGACCACAATGAAGGCCTGGCAAGACAAGAATACAGGGTCATTTTACCTTCTCAATGGTGCGATTGTGGCAGGTTTCAAGCTTTTCGTATGCCTTGCTCTCATGTCATTGCCGCTTGTGCGCATACCCATCAAGACGCGCTTCAACTGCTCTCAAACGTTTATAAATCTGAAACGTTGCTCACTGTTTACAACAACAACTTTCCTTTGGTGGAAAAACCGGACTATTGGCCTGAATACAACGGTGATATAGTTTGGCACAATGACCAAATGCGAAGGAACAAGAAGGGTCGTCCCAAAAGCAGGCGCATAACAACAAAAATGGACGATCTTGACAGGTTGGAAAGAAAGTGTGGTTTATGCCGTCAGGTCGGACACAATCGCAAAAACTGTCCGAATCGGGCGTCTGGCTCGACCACATAAATTTTGTAATACAATAAATCTTTTCAATATTTGTGTTGTAAACATTATGGGTTTTCCGTTAATAAAACTGTTCACACAATTTAAGAAATTCAATATAGGAAATTACATTAGGGTTTTCGCGTACAACAATGATTAACGATAAACAATCTAGGAAATTACAACTGTTAACACAATTTCATCTGACCCATGCATCATCAGCATTACATCACTGTCTGTTTTGACTTCCTCCAACCAGACATTAGGTCTTCCTGTCGCATGCGAGGTTGTTGTTCATTTTCGCTGGATCCTTCGAATTTTTTCCCCCTCGGCGATGTCTCCATCTAGCCACCGCATCAACTCCCGCTTCAGACGCTCCATGGAGTGAATGTGCCAGAATTTCATTTTCATCGCGGGTTTCGTGGCGGAGAATATAACGTAACCATCTCTGCTAAAAATCATAGGCGACGTCATTACGTAAATAAGGGAGTACAAAATAAAAATACAGTGCGAGAAAGTGTGAGAAATTTCAAAGAAACGGACAAATTATTTATAAAACAGCAAAAAACCCTAGTTTTGCCCTAGGCGCCAAGTGAGATGGCGCCTCCTCTCCTTTTTAAGGAGCATGCGCCATCTCACTTGGCTAAAAGCCAATGGAGGCGCCAAGTGAGATGGCGCCTAGGGCAAAACCCTAGGTGCATGCGCCAAATGAGATGGCTCCTCCTTTGTGGAGCCATCTCAAACATGGTTATTTGCGTAATTTTTTCCGAAACCCGGTTATTTGCGAAATATTTTTTTAATACTTGGTTATTAATAAAAAAAATTCTATGCTGGGCTGTGTGATTAAAAAATGGATGGGGGG
The DNA here is from genome assembly GCA_948472305.1 of Vicia faba. Classification (NCBI taxonomy): domain Eukaryota; kingdom Viridiplantae; phylum Streptophyta; class Magnoliopsida; order Fabales; family Fabaceae; genus Vicia; species Vicia faba. The sequence continues at coordinate 883,233,544 of OX451741.1, read as the reverse complement.
TGTTGTTGGAAGCAAAATGAGAAAGCCCAGAAGTTTTGTGCCCAGACACGCTGCTAAAAAGTAATTGGGGGGGGGGGGGGGATGATACTGGAAGCAAAAATGAGAAACCCCAGAAGTTCTGGCCCAGGCGCGCTGCTAACAAGTAAGTGGGGGGTGATACTAGAAGCAAAAATGTGAAAGCCCAGAAGTTCTGTCCTAGACGTGCTGTTAAAAAGTAAATGGGGGGGGGGGGGGGGGGGGTGATATTGGAAGCAAAAATGAGAAAGCCCAAAAGTTCTGGCCCTGGTATGCTGTTAACAAGTAAACGGGGGTAAAATGTTAAGAAATAAAAATAAAAGGTGCTCCTGGGGCTAGAACCCAGGACCCTTAACACTAATGCCTTACGCACGCGCTCTCTACCACTGGGGTGGCTATACATCCGGTATTATAAACAAAACCATAAATATATATTACAAAATCAGTTCTGATGATAAACTTCATCTTCTTCCTCACGCCATCCAGAGCATCTGTAACTCATTCATTTCTCAACCAAAATGGAAAATGTAAACATGAAAGTTATGGCAAATTTCATCATGGTTCCAGAGCTGTAAAGCATTAAAACTATAAATAAAAAACAAGCATGAATTTTGCTAGACCTAATCCAAACCCTAATTTTTCCAGGAAGTTCTGATCCAAAATTCTCTCTACTCAGGCCATATAAATGAAATCTATGGATATGTATAGTTTCAAGGCAATGATATCTACATTTTGTCTTTGAAAATGCAAGCCTAACAATGCCTAAATAGTGAGATGAAAAATCAGAAAAAACTCACCTTGCAGCTGGAGATCGTGTTCTAAATTAGAGCTTGATTCAAGTTATTGTGATGATCTGGTTAGCTTCCTCAAGTTCCCATGAAGCTAATGCAACCCTTAGCTTGAGCTACGGATGGCTGGAATGTTCTGGAAAAGTCAAGATGTAATGCTCTATTTCTTAAAATGGAGATTGGTGAAGATGGTGTTACAGTTTGAAAATAGAGGTTGGGATAGCTTCTATATGTGTATTAGAAGCTTTGTGGATGGTTTAGCCAAGAAACGCACGAGAGGATTTGGAGATTGGATTCAAAAATCAGAAATGACAAGATTTTGAGCTTGTGTTGCAATTTTTGGTTCTAGGGAGTTTTAGTGAGTTTCAGGGATTGTCCAATCCTCTGTTAGCTTGCAAATGAAGGTTTAATTTATAGGCAAAGGGTTTGGAAGCTTGGAGAAGTCAGAAGTACAAAATCTCATGTTATGGATTTTTGACTTGTTTTTGAAGCAAGCTTAGACAAACATGGTTTCAAGGCAAGGTAGGATAGCTAGCAACTTTAAACATGCATGCTTTGAGTTTGTAGGGGATGATTGAGCAGAAAGAACAAACACAAAGCTCAAGGAGAGTGGACTTTGTGATTAAAGTCACTTTTCCAAAATGGAAGTGTGAACTTTCTTCCTTAAATGCCAAGGAGTATTGGACAAAGCTTAAATCAAGTGGTTCATAGCTCAAAAGCTTATGTAATCTTCTGATTAAGGATAGATACACAATTAGAGGGTCTAAAAAGTGGGATTATGCAGCATTGCTTGGAATTGGATCAGATGTTCATCATGAAAATGACTTATAATTCAAGAATGAATATCCAACTTCTGATCTTTGATTCTCCCTGCTCCAGCGTGATCTGAAGGAGCTATTAGACTTTTTGTAAAGCTTGTAACATGCTCTATAATCCTTCTTTGAATCAATTTTTCAAATTCCAATTGTAACTGTGTGAAACTTGGCCCAGAAGTTCTGTCAAAATCCTGACTTAAAATGCTCAGAATTTTACTAAGTGTTTTAGTTTCATGGACATGTCTTCATGGATTTATAACTTGAGATCCAAGAATTTCTAGAAAAAGTTCAGCCCTATAATGTTATAGATCTCATTGAGATCTACAACTTTCATGTTGGAATTTCTTCTTGATCATCTTGCATCATGGTGAAAATTTGGCACAAAGTTATGAAATTATCATATTTTTCTTAACACTTAGAAATTTTTTAAGTGTTTAGAACTTTGAATTTTTTCAAAGTAATCTTGACTTTTGATTTCTTGATGAACAATCTTCATACTCTGACATGTCTTGATGAAATATGATTATTGAAACTTGATTTTGATCCAAAAGTCAAATTTTGACTTTTCAGTGTACAATTGACTTTTTCATCAATTGACCAATTTTCAACTATCAATCAATTGATCCTGCGAAATGTTGTAAGCCATGCCATTAGGTCAAAATGATGCATTTGAATCATTTATATCATGTCTTAAACCAATAAATCATGTTCTAGGTCAAAAGTCAAAAATTGAACCTTCTCAGTCAAAACCCTAATTTTTACCATTTTGCCCTTTTGATGATCTGATCAAATTTCTTTAGAAGTTGTGATCCAAACTTGACTAAATGGTTCATATGAGTTTAATATGTTGGTATGGATAAAAAATTATGAAGTTTGACTGTAAATTGGCCACAATTGACTTTTTACCCAATACAACTGATTTTAGGTCAATTGATCAATTGACTGAGCAAACTTGAACTACAAGACTTAAAATTTGACATGAGCATTCTTGAAGGTCCAAAATGATAAATGAAAGTCCTATGAAGCATTTAAATTCCATTTATCCTTGTGAACACTCAAACCCTAATTTGAGTCATCAGTGTTGAGGAAGTGTCTTGAGCTGACCGTTCCTTGTGCAATTTTGAGCAATTGAGAATTTTATGAGAAATTTCTTGAGAAATGAGACAAAAATTTTTGGGGTACAATAATACCAAACATCCTAATCTGATCCCATGCAAAGAGTTTGTGATGACCTTGATCCTATACTTTGAGGAGGTTACTTTTGAACACTTCCCAAGAGAAGAAAATCAGTTAGCAAATGCCTTAGCAACAACATCGTCCATGTTCAAGGTCAATTGGGATAACGAGGCTCCCAGAATTATCATCGAAAGATTTGACAAACTGGCGTACTGTTATGATATTAACACTGATGAAGATAAGCCTTGGTACTATGAAGTAAAGAGATATCTTGAAACACAAGAGTATCTTGAAGGAGCTTCAATCAATGATAAGAAATTCTTGCGGAGGTTCTCAGCCAAGTTCTTCCTAAGCAATGGGATTCTATACAAGCGCAACCATGATTCTACTCTGCTCTATTGTATGGATAAGAAGGAAGTAGAGGAAATTATGTAGGATATGCATGAAGAGATCTTTGGGACTCATTCCAGTGGACACACTATGGCCAAGAAAATTTTGAGGGCTGGTTATTATTGGTCGACTATGGAAACTGATTGTCACCACCACTCAAGGACTTGCCATAAGTGTCAGATCTATGCCTACAAGGTCCATGTGCCTCCAATACCCTTGAACGTCATGGCTGCTCCGTGGCCATTTGCAATGTGGGGCATTAACATGATTGGAGAGATCAAGCCCATTGCCTCCAATGGACATCTTTTCATCCTCGTCGCGATTGACTACTTCACCGAATGGGTTAAAGCTGCTTCATTTGCCTCAGTAACCAAGAACGTTGTATCCCGGTTTATCAAGCATAACCTTATATACCGGTACGGCATCCCTGAAAGGATCATCACTGAAAACGATACCAACCTCAACAATGCCATGATTACCAAACTCTTCACACAGTTCAAAATCAAGCATCACAATTCTTATATATACAAGCCTAAGATGAATGGTGCAGTGGAAGCTGCCAATAAAAACATAAAGAAGATTATGCAAAATATGGTGGTGACCTATAAAGACTAGCATGAGATGCTACTGTTTTCTCTTCATGGCTACCGTACTTAGGCTCGAACATCAACTGGGGCAACCCCATTCTCTTTAGTCTATGGCATGGAAGTTGTTCTGCCTGTTGAAATTCAGATTCCTTCCCTAAGGATAATGTAAGAAGCAGACTTAGGCGAAGACAAATGGATCTTGACAAGTTTGGATCAGTTGAACTTGATTGATGAGAAGAGATTGGCTGTTGTTTGTCATGGTCAAATGTATCAAAAACGTATGATCAAGGCATTTAACAAAAAGATTAAATCTCGGGTATACCAGGCTCGCAACTTGGTAATAAAGTGCATCATTTTGCCACAAGGCGATCCCAGGGGAAAATGGACTCCCACTTACGAAGGACCATTTATTGTTAAGAAAGTATTCTTTGGAGGTTCCATGATGCTAACTACTATGGACAGAGAAGATTTCCCGCATCTTGTGAACGCTGACATAGTCAAAAAATACTACACATAATAATTACCCGCTAGGTTGACATACCTAGGCAAAAATAAGAGCATCCCGGTGAACCAAAAAGGTTCGAGAAAAAGTTAGGGATATATACAAAAGATTGTACACCCGGCAGTCGAAAACCCGATAGGGTGGCTTAGGAAAAAATGGGTATCCTGGTGTGCTGAAAACCTGAAAGGGAGGTCCAAAACAAAGTTAAGGATTAGAGTGTATGACTATGTCCCGTGAAATTATTACAACCAACTTTATTACCAAGGTCAAAAGTTCAAATGGTACAAGATCAGTTCAATCAACTTCTTTTGATGATAAGGGATGATGTTCTAAGACATAGGGGGAAATATCGGAGTCGGAACCCAATGAGATCACTTCCACATAACTATACAATTTTTGTTTTCACTTGTATTCTTTTATTCTTTAGATGACTTCCTCTTACTAGGATTTCCGTCTCTTTGTACAAAATCGCCTGTTTATGGGTAAATTATCAATACAAATATACTTTGAAGTGCAAGCTTTTTGTTTTTTCTGTTTTGAATGCAAAAACGTCCAATGACTAAAATTGAATGAACATATGCATATGAACATGATTTACTGCTAACAAATGTACGCACAAGAACAATAATAAGCATTTACTTAAGGATTTGGGATATCCCCACAGAGTTACTTAAATAAGATTATCCCCACAAAGTGAATTCATAAAGATTTCCAATGAGCATATCTCTTGGAAATTCTCTCCCCCATCCAAGTTTGGCCTTCCAAAATTAAAAAGAAACCTTGTAGAGTTCTTCCCCAAAAGAGTTCATTTCCCCAGTAAGGTCTTTAGAATATTTTCCTCAACAGGGTTTATTTCCATAACGAAATGCAGATTCCCCAACTTAAGTCTATTTTTCATACTATCGCATCATTGACAAAACTCCTTTTCCCCAGTAAAGTTGAGATTATCCCAAGAAAGTCGCTGCGAAGCCTAAAATCTGACTAGATACCAGTTAACTTTATCCTCCCCCAGACAAATTGGAAGTTTAATCATCTCTTTTATCCCCAGTCAGGGGATATAAAAATTACATTCCCCAGTAAGATCAATGAACAACCAAGGTGCCTGATCTCTATTCCTCAAGCAGAAATCAACATTCCCTACATAATTTCCTCAAACAACAAAAAGGAATTCCCAACAGAAGTACTCTAAACAAAGTTGAGGATACGTGTACTCTTCATCTCCAGCAGTCGTCCGTGATTTAGCTTCCCAAAACTCCCTAGCAGTAGTTAGGGATTTATTTTCCTAGACAAAGATGTATGTTAATAACATTCATGCGTCATGACGTATGCATACAAAACATATAGCATCATTTTTAAGAACATCATTAAGCAATGCATTTCATGCATCATGGCATCACATACAACTAACTTTTTACCTTTTCAGGAAAAGATCAGTCCACTGATGAATATCATCAACTATCTGTAAATTTCTCCAAGATAAAATCATGCTTGGATTCTTTTGGTAATTGTTAAATTTGTAGTCATCAGAGGTTCCTTCATTACCTGTTGACGTAGTAGTATTCAGAGATTCCTTCATTACCTGTTTAAGTAGTAGTCGCCAGAGATTCCTTCATTACCTATTGAAGTAGTAGTCGTCATAGATTCCTTCATTACCTGTTGAAATAGTAGTCGTCAAAGATTCCTTCATTACCAGTTGAAGTATTAGTCGTCGGAGATTCCTTCATTACCTGTTGAAATAGTAGTCGTCAAAGATTCCTTCATTACCTGTTGAAGTAGTAGTCGTCAGAGATTTCTTCATTACATGTTGAAGTAGTAGTCGTCAGAGATTTCTTCATTACATGTTGAAGTAGTAGTCGTCAGAGATTTCTTCATTACCTATTGAAGTAGTAGTCGTCAGAGATTCCTTCATTACCTATTGAAGTAGTAGTCATCAGAGATTCCTTCATCGCCTGTTGAAGTAGTAGTCATCAGAGATTCCTTCATCTCCTGTTGAAGTAGTAGTCGTCAAAGATTCCTTCATTGTCAATTGAAGTAGTAGTCGCCACAGATTTTTTCCAGTACACGTTAAAATATTAGTCTCTATCAACAATTACTTTGTATGGCATCCATAAGTCCATCTCCGACAAATTCTTTATCATCTCTCCAAATTGCATCTTCACTATCGTCCCCAATACAATCAACTAACATATTACTTCATGCATCAGCGAGTGCAAATTTCTGGGCACTCTAGTGTTCAATCATCTCCCACCTTCAAGTCACGAATGGCGGACTCGCCAATCTACCTCTACAGGTTTAAGAGGATTGAACACGGACAACTCTTGTACCCCAAAATTTTCCCTCTCTTTTCTCAAGGCATTTCTCACAAAGATCTACAATTTCTCAAGCTTGTACAAATGTTGACTAGGTCAAAACACCTCTTAAACACTGATGCCTCAAATTAGGGTTTTGGTTTTTACAAAGACAATTGAACTTTTAATTCCCCAAATGGCTTTCATGGATCATTATGTGTTAGAACAAAGTTTGGTTCTAATCATATCTTAGAGTTTTGATGATGACAATGAAATAAAATTTTGTGAAATATATTTTATACTCTGACTTGTGTGTTCTCTAAGTTCAGATGAGGTTCTGACTCATGCATCTTGGAAAGATACAGAATTCTACGCAAGTCTAAAGCAAACTCAGAAGGAAGCACTCCAAAGCAAACTCTGATGAAGAGTAATACTAAGCAACCTCTGATAAAGCTAGCTGAAGCAAAGATATGAAAGAAGCACGCTAAAAGCAAAATCTGATAATGCAAGATTAAAGCAAACTCTGATGAACACATAAATTGAAGAATACTCTGAAAAGATGAAGTATACTCTGAAATGACAACACTGCAAGAAAACACTTAAACTTCCAGAGACAAGCTCTGACAATACCGTTGGTTATTAAATGCTAAGACGGATAACGCACTCAAGTGTACTACGCACGAGCATTGGAAACGTAAAGACCAAGCCTACACGCATCATTAAATGCATACACTCTCATCAAGGCAGTAACAATCAAGAATTGGAAGCTATATATAGAAGACCTTTTATTTCAAAGAAAGGTTACTGATCCACGAGAAACAATCTTATGCTCACTGTTTTCATACTTGTAAACCAATACTGTATAGTGGGTAGATCTTAAGCATTGAGAAACAATCTTAGTGATAAATCACAGTTTGTGATAAAGCTTATTAGAAGCATTCATTTTCACTACTATTAAGAGATAATTTTGTCAGTGTTCCTTGAGAGACCAGTTGGGTCAGATTTCTCAAGAGGGCTAGGACTAGTTGAGTCTTAGAGGTGTTAGTCACTTGCAGTTGGCTTGTGCATTGTATTGTTAGTCACAACAGTTTGGTTATGCATTTGTAATCAGTTTGGTTATAATGGATTATGTCCTCGTTAAGAGAGGCGAAATCACCTTGGCGGGTGGACTGGAGTAGTTTGAGTTTCAAACGAACCAGGATAAAAATACTTGTGTCCTTCCATTAGTGTTGCACGAGAAAAAGGAAAAACTTATTCAACCCCCCCCCCCCCCCCCCCCCCTTCTAAGTGTTTTCTCACCCTTCAATTGGCATCAGAGCTCTAGTTCTGTGTCCAAACACCTAACAGTGTCAGAAAAAGATCCAGAAGGAAAACACTATGGCAACTGAACAAAACAACAACAACTGTACCAATCCTCCTGTGTTTGATGGAGAAGATTTTGAATACTAGAAGGATAGACTAGAAAGTTTCTTTCTAGTTCATGATGCTGATCTATGGGATTTGGTCCTAGATGGGTACACTCATCCAGAAGACAAAGACGGAAACAAGATTGTTAGAAATAACATGGATAAACAACAGAAGTTAGATTTCAAGAATCACCACAGATCCAGAAATATCTTTCTGAACGCTATCTCAAAAATTGAATATGAGAAAATCACCAACAGAGATACAACACATGACATGTTTGAGTATCTCAAAATGACTCATGAAGGAAATGCTCAAGTAAAAGAGACAAAAGCTCTGGCTCTCATCCAGAAGTATGAAGCCTTCAAAATGGAAGAAAATGAGTCTATTGAAGCTATGTTCTCGAGATTCCAAACTCTAATTGCTGGCCTGAGAGTTCTGAACAAAGGATACACCAAGGCAGACCATGTTAATAAAATTATCAGAAGTTTACCCAGAAGATGGGCACCTATAGTTACTGCATTCAAAGTGTCAAAAGATTTGAATGATGTATCCCTTGAAGAACTTATCAGTGCTTTAAGGAGTCATGAGATAGAACTTGATGAACATGAGCCTCAGAAGAAAGGTAAGTCTGTCTCCCTTAAATCTATTTTAAAATGTGAAACTAACGCTTTTCAGGTAGAAGAAGGAAACTCTGAAGATTCTGCATCAGAAGAAGATGAGTTATCTCTGCTCTCCAGAAGGATCAATAATATGTGGAAGCACAGACAAAAGAAGCTCAGAAACTACAAGAGATCAGAAGATAAACCAAAATCTTCTGGACATAAGAAGTCAAGCAGGAGAGATATAGTCTGCTATGAATGTAAAGAACCAGGACACTACAGAAGTGATTGTCCTAAACTGCAAAGAGAAAGACCAAAGAAAAAGTTTGGAAGAAAGAAAGGCATGATGGCCACCTGGGATAATTTAGAATCTTCTGAAGCTAGACCTGGCTCAGAAGATGAACACGCTAATCTAGCATTTATGGCTACCACAGCAGATGACGATGACTCAGACTCTGATTCAGAACCAAAAGAGGTATTCTCTGAATTTTCTAGAACTGAACTTGCTGAAAGCTTATCTGAACTTCTTGAAAACTACAGTAAACTCAAAATCAAATACAAGAAACTCAAAGAGAATATTGCATCTGATTTTGAGAAACTTGAAACAGAAAACTCTGAACTTAAAGAAAGCATTTTTATACTCAAAGAGGAAGTTTAAAAATTTCAAAAGATCCCTATTTCAGATTCTGCTTCAAGTTCAAAAGATATTCTTAAAGAATATGACTCTAGTTTTCAAATGTTTCTTGCTAAAAGCATAGATAGAAGTAGAATGGCTTCAATGACCTATGGTGTTAGCGGAAATGACAGAAGAGGCATTGGATATAAAGCTCCCAAAGGGAAAGAAATGTATAAACCTAAGCCTGTTGAGGAAATGGTTATCACATATAAACCGCTACACAAACAATTTAGTTTTGGGCACACATGATATCAAATACACTTCTCACTTTGAAAATTCTTATGCAAAATCAAAGTTCAACCAAAACTTTAGAAACTCTAACCAAAAAGGACCCAAAAAGAAATGTGTACCTAAGGAGAAAATAATCAATGTTGAAGATGTCCTTAACAGCTCAGTTGAAACACCAGTCATGGTACCTGGACTCTGGATGTTCGCGACATATGACGGGAAGAAAGTCTATGTTCCAAAGTCTAGAACTTAAATCTGGAGGAGATGTCAAATTTGGAGGAAATCAAAAAGGAAAGATTATTGGTTCTGGAACCATTGGAAATGGTAACCTTCCTTCTATAACTAATGTTCTGTTGGTAGAAGGATTAGCGTATAACTTGCTGTCCATAAGTCAATTAAGTGACAACGGTTATGACATAATCTTTAATCAAAAATCCTGTAGAGCTGTTAGTTAAAAAGATGGATCAATACTTTTTACTGGCAAGAGAAAGAACAACATCTATAAAATTAATCTTTCTGATCTTAAATCTCAAAATGTAAAATTCCTTATGTCTGTTAGCGATGAGCAATGGGTCTGGCACAAAATATTGGGACATGTTAGCATGAGAAGAATATCTCAAATTAACAAACTCAATCTGGTCAGGGGACTTCCCAATCTGAAGTTCAACTCAGAAGCTCTTTGTGAAGCATGTCAGAAAGGAAAAATTTCAAAACCTTCTTTTAAGTCAAAAAATGTTATTTCTTCCTCTAGGCCGTTGGAACTTCTTCACATTGATCTATTTGGACCAGTTAAAACTGCATCCATCAGAGGCAAGAAGTATGGATTGGTCATTGTTGATGACTATAGCAGATGGACATGGGTTAAGTTTTTAAAACACAAGGATAAGTCACATTTTGTGTTCTTCGACTTCTGCATCCAAGTGCAAAATGAAAAAGATTTTAGAATCATAAAAGTTAGAAGCGATCATGGAGGAGAATTTGAAAACCATTATTTTGAAAAGTTTTTTTAAAGAAAATGGCATTTCTCATGATTTCTCTTATCCTAGAACTCCCCAACAAAATGGAGTTGTAGAACGAAAGAATAGAACTTTTCAAGAAATGGCCAGAACCATGATTAATGAAACTAGTATGGCTAAACACTTCTGGGCAGAAGCAGTGAACACAACATGTTATATTCAAAATAGAGTCTCTATAAGACCGATTCTTGAAAAGACTCCTTATGAATTATGGAAAAACAGAAAACCTAACATTTCATATTTCCATCCTTTTGGATGCACTTGCTATATTCTGAATACTAATGATAATTTGAACAAATTTGATTCTAAGGCACAAAAGTGCTTTCTGCTTGGATACTCTGAACGATCAAAAGGCTATAGGGTATACAACACAGAAACTCTGATCGTTTAAGAATCAATCAAAGTCAAATTTGATGATAAGCTTGGCCAGTAAAAGCCAAAGCAGAATGAAAATCCTGCAGGTACAAAAGATCATCTTACAAACTCTAAAGAGTTAGAAGAAAAGGACATCTCAGAAGACCCTCCTATTGAAAACGCTCTGGAAAATCTAAGAATTTCTGAACAACCCTCACAGAATAAATTCCCCAAAATCACATCAGCACATCCAGAGAATGTGATTATTGGAAAGAAAGAAGATCCCATCAGAACAAGATCCTCTTTCAGAAACATTGAAGAATCACTATTTGGTTTGGTCTCTCTAATTGAACCAACCTCAATAGAGGAAGCTCTGCAAGACAACGATTGGATCCTAGCTATGCAAGAAGAACTAAATCAATTTTCAAGAAATGATGTGTGGGATCTAGTTCCAAAGCCAAAAGGATTCAATATCATATGAACAAAATGGGTATTCAGAAACAAGCTGAATAAGCAAGGAGAGGTTGTCAGAAACAAGGCACGACTGGTTGCACAAGGTTACAGTCAACAAGAAGGAATTGACTATAATTAAACCTTTTCCCCAGTCGCCAGGTTAGAATCAATTAGATTGTTAATTTCTTTTGCTGTTCAACACAACATCTCATTATATCAAATGGATGTTAAAAGTGCATTTTTAAATGGTTACATAGAAGAAGAAGTTTATGTCCACCAAACTCCGAGTTTTGATGACCCAAAATTTCCAGAACTTGTTTCTAAATTGAAAAAGTCTCTGTACGGTCTGAAACAAGCTCCCAGAGCTTGGTATGAACGTCTGAGTAATTTTCTTTTAGAAAAGAATTTTACCAGAGGGAAAGTAGACACAACCTTATTAAGAAAAACATTTAAAAATGACATTTTAATCTATCAAATATATGTAGATGATATTATATTTGGAACTTCTAATGTCTCTCTTGGAAGAGAATTTACTGAGTCTATGCAGGCTGAATTTGAGATGAGCATGATGGGAGAACTGAAATTCTTTCTGGGAATTCAAATTAATCAAACTCCAGATGGTACTTACATACATCAGATAAAGTATGTTAAAGAACTTCTGAAGAAATTCCATCTTTCAGAAAGTAAAGAAGCAAAGACACCAATACATCCTACATGCATTCTGGGAAAGATGAGGTAAGTAAGAAAGTAGATCAGAAGCTCTACAGAGGTATGATTGGATATCTTTTATATCTGACTGCATCTAGACTGGATATATTATTCAGTGTATGTTTATGTGCAAGATTCCAATCAGATCCTAGAGAATCTCACTTACCGGCTGTTAAGCGAATTCTGAGGTATCTGAAAGGTACTACTAACCTTGGACTGTGTTACAGAAGATCCAAAGACTTTAAACTAGTAGGTTATTATGATGCTGACTTTACTGGAGATAGATTAGAAAGCAAAAGCACCTCTGGAAGCTGTCAGTTTCTGGGTGATAACGTTATCTCATGGTACAGCAAGAAGCAAGCCACTATTGCACTATCAACCACTGAAGCTGAATTTATATCTGCTGCTGGATGTAGCACTCTGATTATCTGGATGAAGAGCCAGCTGGAAGATTATCATCTATATGAAAGTAAGATTCCTATCTTCTGTGATAATACCTCTGCTATTTGTCTTTCAAAAAATCCCATCTTACATTCTAAGGCAAAACATATAGAAATTAAACATCATTTCATAAGGAACTATATTCAGAAAGGAATTTTAAACTTAAACTTTGTAGACACAGACCATCAATGGGCTGGTATTTTTACTAAACCTCTTTCTGAAGACAGATTTAAATTCATTCTGAAAAACATCAGCATGGAATTTTGTCCTGAATGAAAATTTGTTTTTCTTCTATATGTGTTTCCAGAATGTTCTGAAATCAATGTTCTGATTAACTACTCTTCAGAAGTGAGAAGAGGAGTTACATCAGAAGCCATTCATCATGTTCTGAAATGTGTATAACGTTTTATTACTAGAATGGTCAGAAGTTCATTACATTAAACCAGCTGTCACACGCTACCCTCAGAAGTTGAATGCGTGTTTCAATTCTGAAAGGTCACACATGCGTGCGCTGCTATTGAGACGTCGTTCCTAAGTAACTGTTCAGATTTGATAAAATCTCACGCCTCCCCTTAATGTCATATTTCATTAATTGCTAGTAATGATTATTCTTTTAATTTCAATCATTCAAAATTCTTTATTGGTTTTATTTCCCAAAAATTTTCTCAAGCTATAAATACCTTTCAAAATTCCCCTCTTTTACTTTTTATACTCTCTCTCTCTCTCTCTCTCTAAGTTTCAATCGCCTCTGCATTTTTGTGTAAAACTCTCTCTATTTTTTTCAAATCCTAAACCTAAACGCTCCAAATGGCTTCATCTTCATCTCCTTCCAAGAGCATTATGGTTTCAACAAGCAGCTCTCAACATGCAGAAAGATATGTCGTTCCTGAAAGAATAACGCTCATACCTGTTGATAGCTTGGAAGTGGTGAGTGAACTTATAGTCGATTTTGATAATCTGAAAGCAAATGGGTTTGACTTATTTCGGGCGGTGGAATTCCAAGGGTGGAAAAATTTCTTTGATCGTCTTGTTGGACCAGTGTTTCCTCATCTAGTCAAGGAATTCAAGATTCATGCCATTACCTCTCCAAAGGTCATCCTTTCATTTGCCATGGGAAAAGAGATTTCCATCACTGAGAATCTCATTAGGAAACTTCTAGGCTTTGAAGGAAATGGTGTTACTGATATCTCTAATGGACGAATGGATATGTCCAAAGTTTATGTTGAAATATTTATTATTGGGCGAACTTCCAACAAAGTTAGAGACTTGAAGAACCAGTATAAAATCTGGGCAAGAATCATTCATGATTGCATTCATCACAGGAAGGAAACTAGTTCTCCTGACTACATCAATGCTGAACAACAATACCTTCTGTTCTGTCTTAGAACAAATGTGAAGATTGATCTTCCCTATCTTCTGTTCAACCACCTCTAGATGCATGTGAAGGAAAACAGGGAAGCTGAAAGGGTCAAAAACCCTAAGTAAAAAAGAAATTAGATCCCTCTGGGAAGATTAATCTCAGACATTCTGACTGAGAATGGTCTGATAGCTCATTTAGAGGACGCCAACCTGCTTGGTGAATTGGAGCCCACGTGTGGGAAAGCTTTGACCGGGAAGAACCTGCTGAAAAGGAAGCTGATTGACAAACTTCTGGTAGAACCTACTCCATACATATCAGCAAATGTCACCAGAAGGAGAATCCCCATTGCAGATTTTCCTCTCTTAAACACTGGTGATCATCCTGAGATCATTCTACACTTCATTGAAGCTTGCAAGGAAAGTGGCATTCCCATTGACCCCACATGGCTTCAAGGAAGAAATTTACTAGCTCCAGATGTTTTCATCCAAAAGAAGAAGAAAAGGAAAGCAGGAGAAGCCCCCTCTGCACGTCCTCAGAAGAAGAAGAAGAAATCTTCAGGTACATCCACTGAAACAATTTCTGTTTGTGATTCTGTACGTATATCACCATCTGCTGAACCCCAAACTCTAGGAGATATAGAAGTAGACATAGACCTCACAATTCCTTCTAAACCCCTCCAAAATAATCCTCAAATTGATCAAGTTCTATCTGACATAGAAAATTCTGATACTGTAGTCCCTACACAATCTCAACCTCAACCACATATAACTCAACCTACTTCTTCTCCCCATCAACAAAATCTAAATACCCCTGCTGAAAACCCTCTTCCAACATCCCCCATCAGTCCTTTATCCCCAAGATCCTATGAGTGGTATGATGGTTCGTGGAGATTACCAGGAATAAATGTGCCTCTGGACATACAACCTCCGTCCTTCATCATTCCCTCTGAGAACATTTTTGCTGTAAATGAATCCCCTGCACCTAATCCTTTTTTCTCAGCCCAAACCACCATCATCATCTCCCCTGACATCACCCCTCCTACGTCACCATCAATTCCCACTCCTCTCTCGCCTGAACCCTCATCACCTAACTCTCTAGAACCAACCTTTAGTCCATCCTCATCAGAACCTCCTGAACCCTCTGAACCTTCTGACTTCCTTAGGACTGAAGTTGATCCTGAAGCTCTATGATATCTATAAATAATATCCACCAAAAAGGCTATTCCCAAACCAACCCCAAAACCTGTTCAGCCAGATGTTACTGTAAGTTTTCAGAATTTTACAATGGAAATGCAGACGTGGATATACCTGCTGAAGGAAAACAGTGCCAGCAACCTGGACCCAGCTGCATGTGATTTTTAGTGGGAAACATATAGAAGGAAATTCAATGATGAAACCTTCAAGTTGCAAGATCTGTGCTATTCTCAAGTTCTTGAGAATTTCACCCAGTATCTGAATGACTTCAAGACATAAGTTGTAAATAGCTGGGATAAAAAGTATCCACTACAGATTACTAATGCTCCATTACCACTTGCTGACCATATGGAAATTTCATAAGATGAATTTGAAGATGGCTCTGAGTAATACCCAAATCCCTTGGAAATGACTTTGTATCCCCAACCTTCTGCTCAAGTTGCCTCTGAGAAAGTGCCAACTCTTCTGATTGATCTTGGCACCCTCCTCTCCAATGTTATAGGCTCTGGCCCTGCCACTTCTGCTCCATAGGTTGTATCTTCTGAAGCCGCTTCAACATCTGCTCCTTCTTCGCTGGTGATGGGTACTCTGAATGAACTGAAGAAGGAAAATGAAGCCATCCATGAGCATTTGGACAAACAGGATGAAACCAACAAGGAAATCAGAACTTGGATGATGAAACAAGAGGAATCCTCAAATGAAATCAAGAATCTTCTTCTTTCTCTTGTCTCTTGTCAATCCTAGTTTTAATTTTTTTAGTTTCACAGTTGTTTTTGTTTTGTACTTGTGTCTGTTTTGAATCTTAAATATACAATCTCTTTTGAATCTTTTTGTTCTTTTATTATTATTACTTTCTGATAATGACAAAAAGGGGTAGAAAATAAGATTTTGATTAGATACAAGATAATAGTTATGGGACTAAGTCTCAAACATTTCTAACAAAATACAAAGCTATGTCGTGTTTAAGAGATATGCAGGTACCTCAAGACTCTGAAAGACTATGCTTTGAACATCATATGGAAAAGAACTGCTAAAAGAACTCTAAGAAAAACGTCTCAAAGCTCTGAAGAGCAAAATCTCAGGAAGTTTCCCTTATGCTATTAAACTCTTTAATTAATTTTTCAGAAGAAGAAATATCAATCTCCAGGGGAGATTATCTATCTCTGGGGGAGACTCTCACACTTGCACAAATTTTTTTAAAATCTGAATTGTTTTTGTCATCATCAAAAAGGGGGAGATTGTTAGAACAAAGTTTGGTTCTAATCATATCTTAGAGTTTTGATGATAACAATGAAATACAATTTGGTGAAATATATTTTATACTCTGACTTGTGTGTTCTCTAAGTTCAGATGATGTTCTGACTCATGCATCTTAGAAAGAAACAACATTTTACGCAAGTCTAAAGCAAACTCAGAAGGAAGCACTCCTAAGAAAACTCTGATGAAGAGCAATACTAAGCAACCTCTGATAAAGCTAGTTGAAGCAAAGATCTGAAAGAAGCACGCTGAAAGCAACATCTGATAATGCAAGATTAAAGCAAACACTGATGAACACATAAATTGAAGAATACTCTGATAGAAGAAAAGATAAAGTATACTCTAAAATGGAAATGCTTCAAGCAAACACTTAAACTTCCAGAGACCAGCTCTGACAGTACCGTTGGTTATTAAATGCGAAGACGACTAACGCACTCAAGTGTACTATGAACGAGCATTGGAAACGTAAAGACCAAGCCTACACGCATCATTAAATGCATACACTCTCATCAAGGCAGTAACAATCAAGAATTGGAAGCTATATATAGAAGACCTTTTATTTCAAAGAAAGGTTACTGATCCACGAGAAAAAATCTTACGCTCACTGTTTTCATACTTGTAAACCAATACTGTATAGTGGGTATATCTTAAGCATTGAGAAACAATCTTAGTGATAAATCACAGTTTGTGATAAAGCTTACTAGAAGCATTCAGTTTCACTACTATTAAGAGATAATTTTGTCAGTGTTCCTTGAGAGACCAGTTGGGTCATATTTCTCAAGAGGGCTAGGACTAATTGAGTCTTAGAGGTGTTAGTCACTTGTAGTTAGCTTGTGCATTGTATTGTTAGTCACAACAGTTTAGTTGTGAATTTGTAATCAGTTTGATTATAGTGGATTAAGTCCTCATTGAGGGAGGCGAAATCACCTTGGCGGGTGGACTGGAGTAGTTTGAGTTTCAAACGAACCAGGATAAAAATACCCGTGTCCTTCCATTAGTATTGCACGATAAAAAGGAAAAACTTATTCAACCCCCCATTCTAAGTGTTTTCTCACCCTTCATTATGAACCTCCAAGAATACTCATGTCAAGTTTTAAGTCTCGAATCACAAATTTGCTCAGTCAGTTGACTAGATGACTGAAAATCAGTTGTATTGGGTAAAAAGTCAATTATGGTCAAATTACAGTCAAACCTCAAGATTGTTTACCAATATCAACCTTTTGAAGTCACATGCATCAATTGATCAAGTTTGGATCATAATTCCTCAAGAAAAATGTTCAAATCATCAAAGGGGCAAAATGGTTAAAATTAGGGTTTTGATTGAGAATGACTAATTTTTGACTTTTAATCAAATACATGACTTATTGGTTTGAAATATGATCTCAAGGATTCAATTACATCATTTTTACCTAATTGAATGACTCAATTCATCTCTCAAGATCAATTGATTGATAGTTGAAATTTGGTCAGCTGATGAAAAAAGTCAATTGTTACACCAAAAGTCAAACTTTGACTTTTTGGTCAAAATTGAGTTTCAAAGATAAAAATGCATCAAGACATTAGAAAATATGAAGCCTGATCATCAAGAAATCAAGAAAGTCAAAAAGTCCATGAAAAAGTCAAAGTTTTCACCACTTAGAAAATTTTCTAAGTGTTAACCTTATTATTTCACAACTTCATGGCACCTTTTCAACAAAATGCAAGATGATTCAAAGAAAACTTTCAACATGAAAGTTGTATATATTTATGAAATATACAACTTTGCTTTTCTGATCAAGTCCTAGAAATTCTTGTATTTTAAGTTATGAATCTATAAAGTCATGCACTTTTTCTAAAAACACTTAGTGAAAATTTGACCTAGTTTAGGCAGATTTTTGTCCCAACTTCTTGGCCATTTTTCACATAGTTCCAATTTTATTTAGCAAAAATGGGAAACATGAAAGTTATAGAGGATGTTTCAAGATTTTCAAAATGTCCAAGACCTTGAATATATCATTTTAAGCTATGGGAATCGAAGAGAAGAAGTTGGACTTTCATTCTTGCATTACAAGGCATTTTTTGTGAAGAACACTTAACCAAATCTCAAGCCATGCTACATAATCTCACTTTGCATGCTTCTAACTTATGTTTCACTCCATAATTAATGGATTACACAAAATTTTGAGCTATGATCCAAGTGGTTAAGCATTGTCCAAGTCAATTTGCCATTAATGGAACAAAGTTCACACTTCTATTTTGTAAAAGTGACTTTAATCACAAAGTCCACTCTCCTTGAGCTTTGCATTTGTTCTTTCCGCACAAGCATCCTCTATAAACTCAAAACAAACATGTTTAGAGTTTCTAGCCACTCTACCTTGCATTGAAACCATGTTTGTCTAAGTTACTTCAAAAGCAAGCCAAAGATCCATAACATGTGATTTGTACTTCTGATCTCTCCAAGCTTCCAAATTTTTTTCTATAAATTGAACCTTCATTCACAAGCCTAGGGGATAAATTCACAAGCCCTCAAACACCCTGAAACTCCCTCTAAACCAGAAGTGCATCCACAACTCTATAACTTGTCATTTATGGCAAAAAACTTCAATTTCATAATCCACTCGTGCGTTTTCCCTCTAAATCATTCTCAAAGCTTCCAAACATCAAATATAACTCATCCCTGTCCCTGTTTTCCAACTGTAACACCATCTTCCTCATCTTCCATAACCAAAAACATAGGTCTGCAACTTGACTTCTATAGCACGATTCATCCATCCACAGCTCAAGCTAAGCATTGCATTAGCTTCCTAGAAGTTCAAGGAAGCTAACCAGATTATTACAACACCTTGAAGGTTGCTCAAACTCAAATTGCGATCTCCATCTGCAAGGTGAGTTTTCGGAATTTCTAACTCTTCATACAAGCGTCATTTGGCTTCCATTTCCTAAGATAAAATGTAGACATCATAGCCCTGAAACTAACCATGTCCTTAGAATTCATTTATGTTGCCTGAGTAGTGAGAATTTTGAGCCTGAACTTCCTGAAAAAGTTAGGTTAAATTTGGTGCCATTTAAAATTCGTGCTCATCTTTGATCCATTGCTTAAGTTATTTACATATTTGAAATCATGGTGAAATTTCTAACAAGTTTGATGTTCATACTTTTCAGAATGGTTGAGAAATGAACAAGTTGCAGGAGTTATGGTTGGCACGAGGTTGAATATGAAGTCACGTTCAGGACTTAGTTTATTTTATATTTAGTTGAAGTTGTGTTATAACCGGATGAAATAACCACCCTAGTGGCAGGAGGAGCGCGCATAAGGCATTGATGCTAAGGGTCCTGAGTTCGAGCCCCAGTGACACCTTTTGTTTTTGTTTACATTTTCCTTGTTTTACTTTGCAGTGTATGGGCCTCATATCAACTGGGCCATTCTTTTTACTAATCCTCACCCCCTGTTTGCTTCATTCACGCAGACCCATTATTTTTTTATTTCTTTTTCTGACTTCAAACAAAAAATACTTGGGCCTAGTAAACCAAATTGTTTTTACTTGTTTACCCCCTAAATTATTTTCAAACCCACGACTTACTATTTTTATTTTATTATTTTATTTTAATTCCTTTATTTTATTTTTATTATTTTTATTCTTATTAAAAATACAAAAATATATTTTATTAAATATTTAGACTAAAGTTTATCATTTTTATTTTTACTTTATCTTATTTCCATTAATCAAAATACCAAAAATATTGTACTAAATACTTAGACTAGTTTTTTATCTTATCTCTATTTTATTTTATTTCCTTTAAATAGAAAGATCAAAAACATTTTCTTAACAAATTTCTTTTCTTAATTAAACTAATTTAGACTTAGTTTTATTTTAATTTTCTTTTCTAATTAAATTAACTTATAACTTAGGAATTTTAATTAATTAATTTCTTTTTTTTAGTTTAATTAGGTTAACTTTAAAATCTTTCATAAAAAACCATAAAAAACAATTTTTTTTCTTCTTTTCTTTTATCTCTATAGTCGTGTATATTTTATTTTTGCATTATTCAATTTGGTTGTAAGTAATTAGATTTTAATTGCTTTCACCCCCATTTGTAATTTGTATCATTATCCCCTAAATGATGTAATAGCGTAGGACTTTAAATTTCGGAAATTTATCGCTTTCCATATTATTGTTAGTAATTAGGGTTTGTATGGAAAGACTTAAAATCAATAATAGAAAACCCTAATTCAAATATAAATGCATGAAAACAATACAACTTTGCACACTTGCACCTCTAGGGTTAACCCACACTTGTTGCCTTAGAAGATAAAACAGTTATGTCTCTCGAACGTGGGATACTGTAACCCGGTGAGAGAACTGACTTGGGTGTTTTGCGTTTGATCAAAACAGTTGCGGATAATAAGAGCCTCCGCCGACTTTTCTTTTATGCAAAAGGAAAGGTTCAAAAGAACAGGAAAGACCTTTCGAGATTTATTTCTTGAGTTCGGGGGGTAGGTTATGAAAATGGATGATATTAGCACCCTTTTCATCCGTAGTTTTCTACGGGATCTTAGTTGCTTTCTAGATCACTTTCTTTTGTTGGAAAATGTGCTTGTGGTGTGGTTTTGAAAGTATTTTGAAAACGTCTTTGTAATGGCTCTCATTTGTATAAGAACGCATACAAAGTGTTGTTTTTGAAAATAGTTCAAAGAGGTGTTTATGGAATGTGTTTTTGAAAGTGATTTTGCAAAGTGTCTTTGTAATGGTTCTAGTCTGTATAAGAACGCGTACAAAAAGCTTTATCTTTTAAAAATGTTTCAAAATGAAAGTGTGGGTGTATAAAATATTTTTGTTTTGAGCAAGCGAGCAACTAGGGGCAACCTAACTACTCAAAAGGTCTTTATGTTCTTTTCCTCCTCCTTTAGATGTTGTTATCTTACCATTGATTTGGTAAGAAGCCCCATCATTGGATGTGAAGATACGGGCGTGAGACGTTTGTATAGTCATAGAAGGCAACCTATAGGACATTTTAGCAATGTCATTTAGGGACTAGATCATTTACCGAAGGCAACATTGACGGTCATCGAGGGACTACAATTTTTTATCGAGGGTCTTTTCTAAAACGCCCATATTCAAGGGACATAACTATTTTTCCGAGGCAAAAAGTGGAATTACCTTAGGGGTGCATGTGTTTGAATGTGTTTTATTGCATGCATTGTTTTTGGTTAGAGTTGTCTAAGATTTGTTTTTATCGTGCCATACCCTATTTTACTGGCAATGAAAAGCGGTAAGTTTGCGGAAAAATTAAATCCTACGCTATTACATTAGTAGGGGAGTGGGGGTACAATTCACAAGTGGGATGGAGAGGATGTCTAAATATTACAACCATATCGAAATAAGCTATGAAGCGAAAAAATATGAAAACATGTGAAAAGAATAGCCCAAAAATAAAGGAAAGTAAATCCTTCGATTTCCAGTGTCATATTTCGAATCATGCATGTGTGCATCGAAACATGCTCTCCTTCAATCCTATTTCTACAAATCGAAACTAGTGTGATTTAAATTGTAGGTCCTTAGATTCACACATCCCTTCTGCTTTCATGCAAGTCAGTGTGTTCGAAGTAAGTGTGTATCGAAGCATGTGTGTGCAACGAACAGGTGTGCATCGAAACACATATTCTTTTTCTTTCTGCTTGAGCCTTTCGAAACCTAAAGGCTTTGTATCGAAGTATGCATATTTTTTAATCCAACATTTTTAGGGTCTGTATAGATTAGTTCTTAAAGGAAAACACAAAAGATTAACATCGAAGGCCATGGTTATTACATGTTGGCCTCAAAGATGAATTTATAAAGATGCTAGAAATGAAAGAGTTAAAGTCAGAAAGACTTACCTCAAAGCTGGTGTGTGGGTTTCGAACTTGAACTGCTGCCTGGATGGTTCTTGAATTCGAAGAGTTATCACAGGGGGTTTGCTTTTGGTTCGAAGATTTGTCATAAAAGGTTGTCCTTGAGTTTGAACAAACTTCTATGTGTGGGGTGTTCTGGATAGTTGATTTATAAAAGTTGGAAAGATGAGATAATAGATTTTCATTTTGTGTTTGTATGTGAAAGTAGAGTTGATTTTTGAATGAGAAAAAATTACAAAGGTTTCTGTTTTGTTTCCCAGCTCTCCTTCCTTTCCTCTCAATGTCTCCAGCCCCCTTTGATGTTGTGAAGAATAGTTTATTTATAGAGGAGCTTTGTTGTGGTTTTGGGGGGGAAAACAAATAATATTTGAACTGTTTGGGTATATTGTCCCCTTGTTTTCTTCGATGCAGCTCTTATGTACCCTCTTTTTTGTAAGTATGAGTATGAGACAATGCAGGCTCTGCAGTATTTTGGAGTGTTGTGACAGCTTGGTGCAGGATTATTGCATAGTAGTACAGCTGGCTTGGGCTTGGCAATATATAGGACTTTGGTCAACAAACATCTTGAATACTTCACCCTTTCGTTTTGATCACTTTGACCAGACTCATCACCAGACAACAATGCTCATTTCCAACAATATGTGTTCTTCGAATGGACCTATTATATGTCCTTCGAATCCACCAATTATGATCCATAGTGTTGAAGAGTTTAGAGGTGTAATCTAAGTATGTTGCTTAGAAGGGCTTAATTTCCCAACTCGTGGATCGAAGGAGGTTACCTCGAAGGAAATCACATGCCCAGCTTATGGATCGAAGGGGGTCATTTTGAAGGAAGCCATATGCCCAGTTTGTGGATCGAAGGGGGTCACTTCGAAGGAAGCCATATGCCCAGTTTGTGGATCGAAGGGGGTCACTTCGAAGGAAGCCATATGCCCAGTTTCGGGATCGGAGGGGGTCACTTCGAAAGAAGCCATATGCCCAGTTTGTGGATCGAAGGGGGTCACTTCGAAGGAAGCCATATACCCAGTTTGTGGATCAAAGGGGGTCACTTCGAAGGAAGCCATATGCCCAGTTTGTGAATCGAAGGGGTCACTTCGAAGGAAGCCATATGCCCAGTTTATGGATCTAAGGGGGTTACTACGAAGGAAGCCAATGCCCAAATTGAAACTTTTGACTGAAGGGAGACTACATTGTCCAATCGAACTTTGCTAAATCGAAGCCAACTTGTTTCTTTTTTGACCTAATCGAAAGGCACATTAACATCTTCAAAATTTTACATTTTATTTATTTCTTTAAACAGGTTTTTGTAATCACACATGCGAGAGAAATATTGAGAAAATGAGAGGGAAAATTTTGGGGTACAACAGCTGCCCCTGTTCAATCTTTTTGAACCTGAAAAGTGAGAATGGCTCGTCGCCGTTTGTAGCTTGAAGGTGGAAGATGATTGAACACTAAAGTACCCAGAAATTTGCACTCAATGATGTGTTAGTTGATTGTGTAAGGAATGGGATTAAATATGAAATTTGGAGAGATGATGGATAGTTATAGAGATGGGATTACAGATGCCATCCAAAGATGATTGTTGACAACAATTAGACTAAGTCTAAGTTTGAATTTAACTGGAAAAGAATCAGAATAAATCTTGGAGCGATTTATCTGAACCAGAGAAAATGTCTACCGGGGAGGAATCAGGATAAAACATTGCTCGATTTAAACTGAACCATCTTAAGTCTTGAAATAATCTTTAACTGGAACGAATCATAGTAAATCTTGGAGAGATCTATCTGAACCAGAGAAAATGTCTACCAGAAAGGAATCAGGATAAACCATTGAGAGGTTTAAACTGAACCAGTAGAGGTCTTGAATATTCTTTAATTTATGATGGGCCTGTGTAGGGCTGCTATAGGAGACATATGAGAGGGAAGCATGGGTAGGACTGCTTCAAGATGAATCCATATGAAACTTCATCTAGAATTTTAAGAGAACGAACCTGGGTAAGGTTGCTTCAGGACGAGTCCATGTAAAATTGTATCTAGAAATGAGAAGGAACCTGGGTAGGGTTGCTTCATGATGAGTCCGGGTAAAACTGCATTTGGAAATGAGAAGGAACTTGGGTAGGGTTACTTCATGACGAGTCTGGGTAAATCTGCATCTGGAAATGAGAAGGAACCTGGGTAGGGTTGCTTCATGATGAGTCTTGGTAAAACTGCATCTGGAAATGAGAAGGAACCTGGGTAGGGTTGCTTCATGATGAGTCCGGGTAAAACTGCATCTGGAAATAAGAAGGAACCTGGGTAGGGTTGCTTCATGACGAGTCTAGGTAAAACTACATCTAGAAACGAGAAGGAACCTGAGTAGAGTTGCTTCATGATTAGTCTGGGTAAAACTGCATCTGGAAATGAGAAGGAACCTGGGTAGGGTTGCTTCATGATGAGTTTGGGTAAAACTACATCTGGAAATAAGAAGGAACCTGGGTAGGGTTTCTTCATGATGATTCCGGGTAAAACTTCATCTGGAAATGAGAAGGAACCTGGGTAGGGTTAATTCATGATGAGTCTGGGTAAAAATGCATCTGGAAATGAGAAGGAACCTGGGTAGGGTTACTTCATGATGAGTCTGGGTAAAACTGCATCTGGAAATGAGAAGGAACCTGGGTAGGGTTGCTTCATGATGAGTCAGGGTAAAACTTCATCTGAAAATGAGAAGGAACCTGGGTAAGGTTACTTCATCTGGCTGTATAGATAGTTGTCCTGGCTTGTTTCAGGTATTGATCTTTGACCTTAGAAAGAAATATAGTTTTCCTAGCTTGTTAAAGGTATTAATCTTTAACCTGTTCATGTAGATAGCTTTCCTGGCTTGTTTCAGGTATTAAACTACAATCGGTCGTCCACAGATAGTTGTCCTGTCTTGTTACAGGTATTAATCTGGAATTGTTGAAAATTGTTGATGATAGTCATTTGTTGTTTGATCTTTCCTGAAAAGGTAAAGAGTCAGTTGTATGCAATGTAATGATGTATGAAATGCATGGCATAATGATGTTTCTCAAAATAAATGAGATTATGCTGTATGCATTTATCATGCATGTAATGCGAAATTTATTGGAATGTAATGTTTTGTCTTGGAAAATAAATCCTTGACAAATTTTAGGGAGTTTTGGGAAGCTGAACCCCGGATGGTCGTTGGGGATGAAGAGTAAGCACACCTTTCCAGACCTTGTTTTTTAGAATGTTTCTGCTGAGGATTCCTGTATTTGCTGTTTGAGGAGGATTCGGCTGGGGAATGTTTGACTTTGTTTGAGGGAAATAAACCATGTTGCCAATCTGTTAGAGAGGTTTTTCCTTTTGACAGAACTTTTGGAAGATTCTTGAGATCAACTCAGTTGGGGAGAAGTTTTCAGATATTGAAACTCTGGCTGGGGAACACCCTATGACAAGGAATTTGTGGAAGATTTATCACTGCCCTTAGTAGCAAGTATTTGTAGTATTTCTGGGAAACATTTGCTTGACCGTATACAACCCTTTGTTGGAGTTCATATTCAATGCCCCCAGTGACTCAGATGCAAATCTGCCCCTAGTTTTTCAGCACTTCTTGAGAGATTTCTTGGAATCTAGACTTGACTGCCCCATATGTGTTGGACAGTGATCATGCCGTGTCCCCCTGTTTATAGGATATTTGTCGTTGGAAGTGTCATCCCATTTGAAGTGATTTTGTTCAGAGAGAGAGAGAGCTTTCGTTTACTGAATATTCGTCGTGTGAATTTCTCTGTTGTCAAACAAATAGCTATACGCAAACAGCGGTATTCAAATAATGCAAAGTTTATGCTTGCCTTGAAGTTTTGAAAATGCGTTTTAGTAGGTAAAAGAATTTTGCGAGTATGTTCAACTCAGAATTTGAAGTAAAGCTTTACAGGAGTCAGGATACCTTTTGTAACTGTATGCTTTTGAACTAACCCATGCTTCAATTAGGACTTTTGAAGGGTTGCAACGTGGCTTGGTTCACGGTTTAAGAAATAAAGGATAAGGCTCAAAGTGTATTTGTACCCGCCCGTTCTTCGTGATGTTCTCCATTCCTAAACTCAGTTAATCGTGCATTTGAATTCCACTTGAGTCTGGAATGGCGTTTTGGTGATGGTTCAGATAAGTTAAGTTTGTTGGCAGGCATTCATTTTTGCCATATTTTCCATGTTATTGAGGATTTGTAGTGACCTATTTTAATTTATTATACCTGATTTTGCCTGACTGTTCTTGTTTTTGAGATTATAGTCAGCGGGATGCCCTAGTTTTTCTTAAGTCTCCTTCGTAGGTTTTGACTTAGTGGGCTTTTCTTTTGAGAGATAACGACTGTCTATTTGATAGGGAACCATCACTGTGATACGGTGGGAGAACTGACTTGAGAGTTTGCGTTTCGATCGCATTTGTGCGAATAGCAAGAGTCGCCACCGACTTTTCTTTTATCCAAAAGGAAAGGTAAAAAAGCACAGGAAAGACCTTTCGAGATTATTTCTCGGGTTCGGGGGGTAGATTATGAAAAGGGAAGGTATTAGCACCCTTTTCATCCATGGTTTTCCATGGGCTCTTAGTTACTCGTTTAGATCACCTGCTTTTATTTGGCAGTGTGCTTGTGATGTGGGCTTTGAAAGTATTTTGAAAAATCTCTTTGTAATGGTTCTCGTTTCTATAAGAACGCGTACAAAGTTTTGTTTCGAAAAGTGGTTCAAAGATGTGTTTGTGAATTGTGTTTCGGAAAGTGTTTTGAAAGGATATTTTGCAATGGTTCTAGTCTCTATAAGAACGTATACAAAATGTTTTGTCTTTTGAAAATGTTTTTAAATGAAAGTGTAGGTGTAAAAATGTTTTCATCGTGAGCAAGCGAGTAACTAGGAGCAAATCTATCTACTCGAAAGGTCTTAAATCGTTCTCTTCTTCCTCCTCTTAATGTGGCTATCTTACCATTAATTTGGTTAGAATCCCCATCGTTGGATGTGAAGGGACAGGTGCGGGTCAATTTTATAGTCATCGAAAACAACTTATGAGACGTTTTATCAATTTTTGTAAGGGACGAGATCGTTTTATCGAAGGCAACGTCGAGGGTCATCGAGGGACTACGATCTTTTTTATCGAAGGGTCATTGCTAAGGCGTCCCATATTCGAGGGACATGACTGTATTTCCGAGGCAACGAGCGAGGTTACCCTAGAGGTGCGCGTGTGAAAAAGTGTGTTGGTTTCAAGTTATTTTATTCTTTGATTAGATCATCTAGCGATTGATTTTTGAATCTTGCCATACACACCTAATTACTATACAGTATAAGGAAAACAGTAAATTGCAGGAATTGAAATTCTACGCTATTACAAAGTGTTCGGGAATGGTGGTACAATTTTTTTACAAATGGGGATGAATCAAATGCGACAGAAAGGTCCAAATAGCAAGCAATACAACCAAATTGAATTTTGCGCGATTAATTAAAGCTATAATAATCCATGAAAATAAAATTAACCAATGAAATATAGAAATAAAATTTTATATATTTACTTGTAAAAAAAAAGATATTATTTAAAGAAAATGTTTAACTAAAGAAATTAAATCAAAGTGCATATATTTTTTTCTATCTTTTAATATTTTCATGGTGAAAAGAATTAATTAATCCTATGAAAGATTTATATTTTTATATTTTTTGAATATGAAAAATAAATAAAAAAAGAAATAGAAATATGTTCTATATTTTTTGTATCATTTGTATCATAAAAAAGAAACAAGGGGGAATTAATAGCAAAAATTTAATCAAGAAGCAAATTAGGAACAAAAATAAATTATTCAAAATAAATGATGTAAACAAAAATTATGGATTAAACAAATGAAGGGGGGTGCATGCTGTCAACAAAAAATGGGCTTATGGAGCAAAGGCCAAAGATTATCCAACACAAATCAGCAAAACAAACCCAAGCCCTAAAACTAACTTAGTCATGGATTAAAGGCTAACAAAAAAAATAGGGTTTGGTCCATCTTCCTCACGCGACACTGTTCTTCTCTGTTTATCGTTTCCACTTGCTAAAACCTTTCTAAACGTCCTCACTACCCCATCCTTATCTTACCTCACGACCAAATCACCCTCTTCAGTAACATACTTCCTCTTTGTCTCACAACGATTTACATCTTTTGAGACCCTTCTCTTTGAATTCAGATTTAAACCAGAGAGACCTGAAATTGCCTCATCCTTGACCTCTCTCAACCTCTCTATTACCGGAATACAACTCTCTCGTCTCCCTAATCAAGCTCTAGCGATTTTTGAAAAGGTAAGGTTTCTTTGTTATTTTCAAAGCTTACAAATTTTCACTGATTTTTCTATCTTTGTTGTATTTTCTTTTAACTAAACCTTTGTTCTTTTAAATGCAGAAATTATGTTTATGGAAGTATGAGAAAGAGGAAGAACTCATACCTGTTGAAGCTTTACAATTTCTCTCTTGCCTTGTTATTCTTGTGATTTTCTGCGAAATAGGAAAGGAGAGGCGAGACTGAGGACGATATTCAATGGTGGCAGAAGATTTACGAGGGAAAGAGATGAGGATGGGAGCGTGGCTTTTCTGGCTTGTTGGTAAATTTTTCTGTTTTCTTTGTTATCGAATTTTAAATGATGATTATCAGGTTTTCTGAATTTCTTGTGATGGTTGTTTGGTTCTGAGTTTTGATGATGGTTAACGGGCCTTGGGATTTTTTGTGATGGTTAACAGGTTTTTGAGTCTTGATGCTTTGTCACTGTGTTTGTTGTGAATAATGATGGTTGACAGGCCTTGGGATTTTTGGTGATGGTTAACAGGTTTTTTGAGTTTTGATGATGGTTACTGTGTTTGTTGTGAATAATTATGGTTAACAGTTTTGGGTTTGATGCTTGGTTCACAGGTTTTTGAGTTTGATGCTTTGTTCACAGGTTTTTGAGTTTGATGCTTTGTTCACAGGTTTTTGAGTTTTATGCCTTGTTCACAGGTTTTTGAGTTTGATGCCTTGTTCACAGGTTTTTGAGTTTGATGCTTTGTTCACTGTGTTTGTTCTCTTTTGCTCTTTTTGTTTTTTGGATCGCTCCTGCTTCTGTTATATTGACCTCTTATTATGTTGTGGCCTTTTTGCTTTTGGTCTCTACAACAGGTTTTTGCTTACAACAGGTTTTTTCTGGTTTTGTTTTTTAGCAGTTTTGATGATTCTGGGGTTTACAGCAGGTTTTTTCTGGTTTTGTTTTTTAGCAGTTTTGAGGATTCTTGGGTTTACAGCAACTCTTCTTTTTGCAACAGAGCTTTTGCAGGATGTGCTTTGGGCAATTCTGTAGCCTAGGCGACCTCTTTCCTCTCTTCTCTCTCAATGACAATAAAAAAAAAAGCAAATTTCTCTTTTGCTTATTTTACCATTCTGAAAGGTTTGCAGCACTTGGAAAATGATGACATTGTTTCTTGAGCAAGTTAACTTGCAATTTTGTTTGATTTAACTATTTATTTTATCTGCCATACTGCTGCCTCGTTTTAGCTTATGATGATGCTGTTGGTTTGGACTATTGTAATGCTGCTGTTTGTTTAGTTTGTGATGCTGCTGTTGTTTGTCCAGTTTGTGATATTGCTGTTTGTTCAGTTTGTGATGCTACTGTTTGTTCAGTTTGTAATGCTGTTTGTTTGGATTGTTGTAGCATTTTGTTATTGTATGCAACCTTGGGCTATCATGTTCGCGAATTTCTCTTCTTCTTTCTTTTTGTGAACCAAGAAGGGCAACCTTCTTGTGATTTGCAACTAGGGGAAATAGGTTGTAATGAAATAAATAGCATTCTGATTCCACGTTGCAAACCTTAATGATGAATTTATGAAATAATTTTCTTGGAAAATTTCTTGTTCATGCCCATACAATCTTGTACTAATCATATTTTCTTTCTCTTGTTTTTCATGTGAGCAAAATTGGAGATGACAAAGCAAAGAACGCAAGAAATCTATGGCAAACATGGAAGTCTTGGAGATAAGCAAAGGAATCTGATATGACTTCAATATTCAAACAACTTAAACATAGATTAGGCCAAACATTCACTTTGATTTTCTTTGTAACTTAGAAAGATCATTCTTGTATTTTGATGTATTGTATCCAATAGTTGTACCAATTTATCTTTAAATACAATAGGTTGTAAAACATAAAGTATTAAAAGAATAAATTTTTTTGTAACAATCTTGGATGGTGTGTTTGAAATTGGAGAAAATCTTGAATTGTAGCATAAAGTATTCTTGTGTCATTTTATAACTTGAAATCCTTTATCAACAACAATTTGTAATTTCTCTTCGCATCCTAATTAATTTTCTTTTTGAAGTTCCCAATCAGGATATTTGAAATAAAAATGCTCCAGTCTGGTAACTTAAATTCCAAATAATCCCAATAACTTTGTAACTGCATTTCAAACAAACACGCACTTTGTACTCCATTTCCTAAAAAAACAAATGTTTTAAGGACGTAAATCATCTGGTCAACCTGGATCCCAAAATCATGATTGTCCTAAATGACAGTCTTAACCTCCATCTCTTGTCCCAAACAAATCATGCTCTGAGAACCAACATTATCCTTTCAGTAAACCGTGTTTAAGAAAATTCAACTTCAATCAAACTCCTTATGATGATTTGATAATTTTAAAGTTTTCCAAACTCAAATTTCTTCCTATTCTTTGAAGATAAACCCGTGAGCGACATCACATGTGACGATGAACAAACATAATCGTCTCAAAAATCTTGTAGCTTGAAGAAATCATAAATACAACCTTGAGGAAGCATGAAGACCTATGAAGGACAATTGGATCTTTGAAAACTCATTTTCTTTTGAGAATTGCAAAACACCCTAATTGCTGGTTTACTGACCCAGAAGAAAATCTGTCTGGTCGATTTCTGAGCCAACTTGAATATCCGAGAAACCCTAGGGTTGTGTCTTCTATGAAAAATGGGAGGGGAAATTTTGGGGTACAACAATCACCATCTTTTGGTTTAGAAGGAATGTTTTTGATGTCATTTGTTGTGTACGAAGTGAAAGTTTACGACCGAACGCGCGTTTGAATTTACTGAGAAATTACCCTGCCCCAGGTTTTGTTTAAAGGTTTCAATTTGTGTGAAAAAGAAAATTCCTACTTCTTTGGCTCAAAGGGGTTGACTATGGATTATCTTCCTTCTAACTGCAGTGTTTGGTAATTGAAAGAACGCATGTATATCGTCAGGAAGGTCTGTTCAAAAGCATATTGTATGAGATTATGGCATCATTTATGTTATCCTCCCTCTAAAGGCTTGCAACTTTTGAAACAAGAATTGAATATTATAAAAGGAGTAAAGACATCATAGTTTAAATAGAATGAAAACACATGGATGAATTCAAGACAAACATATGCGATGCATTAATGAAACAGAGTTTGACATTAATAGATAAGTGTTTGAATAACAAAATAAATTACAATTGAAAATTCAAAATGAACTAGAACGCTCAATGATTTGGCATGGGAGTGGTGATCACGTTGGGAGTCTCTGGAGGATCGAACTCGATCTCCTTGGCGTCAATCATGTTTTGAATCTTGTATTTCAGCCCCCAAAAATCGTTAGTATCATGCCCAAGACTTCCAGAATGATATGCACATATTGCATCAGGATTTTAGTTAGGAGAAGAAGTTTTGGGGTTTGGATGAGGTCCTATCAACGTAATCAGATTCATTTTCAAAAAGTGTTGTAGTGCTTGAGACAACGACATGTTGATGTTGGTAAACTGTCTTTTGGGCTCATCTTGCCTTTGCTGATTTCCCTTTTGTTATTGTCACCGGGATGCAGGACTGGAGATCGGGACTGCCCCCACATGTTGCTCGTGGTTGCTCTTGTTACGACCCTTTTGGTTGTACACAATATTGGACTCTTTATTCCCATTGTATGGCTTTTTCTGAGTATTAGAGGATGTAGCTCCTTAGATATTTCCGCTTTTGATGCCAACTTTGACTCTTTCGCCAGTCAATATTAGCTCAGTGAACCCGGCTGAGGAGCTTCCGATTAGGTGATTGAAGAAAGGTCTCGTCAAAGTTCCCATAAAGATGTAAATCATCTCCCTATTAGTTAAAGGTGGCTGCACTCTGCCTGCCAAGTCTCTCCATTTTTTAGCGTACTCTTTGAAGCCCTCATTGGAACGCATTGTCATATTTTACAATTGCACACGAGTTGGTGCAAGATCAGCGTTGTATTGATACTGCTTGTAGAAAGCAGGAGCCAAGTCCTCCCAGGTATGAATGTCGGTTCCTTCTAACTGATAGAACCACTCCAGCTGAGTGCCAGCCAAACTTTCTTGGAAGAAATGGACCCATAGCTTCCGGTCAGTAGTGTGAGGCTGAATCTTGCGGACATATGACCTTAGATGCATTTTAGGACAAGAGACCCCATCATACTTTGCAAAAGTAAGGATTTTGAACTTTGGTGGGATGACCACTCCGGAAACCAATCCTAACTCTTAAAAGTCCAAGCCAGGTATCTGCTGAATCTCCATAACATTGAGGCGATCCTTCAGCTGTTTGTATTTATCATCAGCGGGAGGATATTGTTCCTCAGAGTAGTCAGCTTCAACTTCATCAATCCCCAGACTGTTATCTTCTTCATGATTATTCCCCTCATTTGATGGAGTTGAGAGATCTAGAGATGACTTGATGTTTTGTGTTTCGATCGCACTTGTGCGGTTAGCAAGAGTTGCCACCGACTTTTCTTTTATCCAAAAAGAAAGGTAAAAAAGCACAGGAAAGACCTTTCGATATTTTCTCGGGTTTGGGGGGTAGATTATGAAAAGGGAAGGTATTAGCACCCTTTTCATCCATGGTTTTCCATGGGCTCTTAGTTACTCGTTTAGATCACTTGCTTTCATTTGATTGTGTGCTTGTGGTGTGGGCTTTGAAAATATTTTAAAACATCTCTTTGTAATGGTTCTCGTCTTTATAAGAACGTATACAAAGTTTTGTTTCGAAAAGTGGTTCAAAGATATGTTTGTGAATCGTGTTTCGAAAAGTGTTTTGAAAAGAGGTTTTGCAATGGTTCTCGTCTCTATAAGAACGTATACAAAACATTTTGTCTTTTTGAAAATGTTTTAAAATGAGAGTGTAGGTGTAAAAGTTTTTATCGTGAGCAAGCGAGTAACTAAGAGCAAATCTATCTACTCGAAAGGTCTTAAGTTGTTCTTTTCTTCCTCCTTTTAATGGTTCTATCTTACCATTGATTGGGTAAGAAGCCCCATCGTTGGATGTGAAGGGACAGGCGCGGGTCAATTTCAAAATCATCGAAGGCAACTTGGAAGACGCTTTAGCAATTTTTTGTAAGGGACTAGATCGTTTTAATCGAAGGCAACATCGAGGGACTACAATTTTTTTTATCGAAGGTTCATTGATAGAGCGTCTCATATTCGAGGGACATGATTGTATTTCCGAGGCAACGAGCGATGTTACCCTAGAGGTGCGCATGTGAAAAAGTGTGTTGGTTTCAAGTTATTTTATTCTTTAATTAGGTCATCTAGCGATTGATTTTTGAATCTTTCCATGCACGCCTAGTTACTATACAGTATAAAGAAAGTAATAAATTGCGGGAATTGAAATTCTAAGCTATTACAAAATGTTCAGGAATGGGGGTACAATTTTTACAAATGGGGATGAATCAAATGAGATAGAAATGTTAGAATATCAAACAATACAACCAAATCGAATTTTGTGCGATTTAATTAGAGCTATGATAATTCATGAAAATAATATTAACAAAATATGAAATGCTAAATATTTACATGGAAAGAGAAAGATAAAACCTATTCTAAAAAATTGATTAAATTAAAATCTTTATTTTTTTGCATTTTTATTAATTATGTAAAATCTAAAGAAAACAAATAAACTAAATTATTATTTTTGGTGTTTTATCATATCAATTAAATTTAAAGCAAAAAATTAATAATAATAATAATAAAAAAGATAAAAATTAATTAATAAAACCTAAGTCAAATTAATAGAAAAATATTTTAAGTTTTATTTAGTATTTTTGCAAATCAAATAAAATATAAGAAGAAAAACAAATTAAAAAAAAAGAAAGAAATATGGGCTTAAGGATTTAGATGAGAGGCCCAAATCAAAATGGTTGTGTTTGCTGTGACAAAACAAAGCCAGAGGGGAGTGTGTATCAGTAAAACAAATGGGCTTAAGGGGGCTAACAGAAAACAAAAAGCCCAAGCTCCTTAAACTGTTTAGTTGTTGTTAAGGGATCAAAAATAAAAATTAGGGTTCTTGGACCCCTTGTTCACAGTGTCGCCGCTTCGTCTCTTTCGCTCATCCCTATATCATCCCTTCCATTTTTTTGTTGGAACCTCTGAATAAATTCACTACCCGTCCCTGTTTCGCGAGCAAAATCGCTCTTTTACCTCTTTGTCTCACTATGATTTGGCGTTTTGGAAACCCTAAGCGTGGAATTCGATTTAAGCCTAAGAGGTCTAAATTTGGTTCATCTGATCTTCCCCCCCAACTCTCTGTTGCCGGAATGCACCCATTCTCGCCTCCTTAATCCAGTTCTAACATTTTTCTTGAAAAAGGTACGGTTCTGTTCTTTCTATAATTTACAAATTTCGTTGATTTTATGGTCTTATCATGTTTTGCTGTTAATTCAGCTTTACCCTCTTAGATGCAGAAAAATGCGTTTATGAAAAATGATAAAGGGAAGAAAATCATACCTGTTGGAGATTCTTTCTGTGAAATAAAAAAGGGAAGGACGAGATTGAAGGTTGTGTTTCATGGTGTCTGGAGTTGCACGGGGGAAGAGTTGAAGATTGATCGAGTTGCTTTTCTGGTAACTTACTTCTGTCTTCTTTGTTGAATGATAAGGATGTTGGTTATCTGGATTTTTTGTGTGATTTTCTACTGTTTTGTGAGTTTGAAAATGGTTTTAGGCTTTTGGGATGATGTTATTGTGTTTTGAGTTAACATGTTTTTGGCTTGATCCTTGGCTACTGCTTTTTTGTTTGATGATCCTTGGATATATGTTACTGGTTTTTGGTTGTTGGAGTTTGCTGCAAGTTTTTGGTTATGTTTTTGGTTATTGATTTTTGACAAGTTTTTGATGATGGTTGTTGGTTTGTGTTTGAGGCTTGACTTTGGTTTTTTTGTGAGTTTGGATGCTGGTTTACAGTTTTAGACTTGTGGTTTTGGATTTGTGGATATTTGAAGGGTTACAGTGTTGAGATTCTTACTGGTTTTCTGTTTTGGTTTTAGGCCTTTGTAGTTTCGGTTTTGACAATTTTTTGTATTTGTGATTTTGTTTGGGATCTTTGGCTTTTGTTACAGGTTTTGGATATGTTACTGATTTGGTTTTGGTTTTAGGCTTGGTTTTTTGAAGGTTTTAGTTTTGTTGACAGTTTGAGATTTGTGTCAGGTTTGATGAGTTTTTGATACTGCATTTGAGATTTTGGATGTTTGAGACTTATGTGTTTCAGTTTTGAGGTTTGGTGATCTTGGAGGTTTTTTGGTTTTGACAGTTGATGATGGTTGGCAGTTTATCAGTTTGGGACTTATGGCTTTTGAAGTTTTACAGGTTTTTGAAAGTTGGAGACTTGTTTCGATGATGGTTCAGATTTTTGTTTTTGGCTTGAGAGTTTTACAGGTTTTGCTGTTGGAGACTTGTTTTGGTTTTGGAGGTTTGAGGTTTGCGTGTTTGTTGAGTTTTCTTTTGGCTTGTCAACTGTGTTTGTTTATTGACCTCCTTCTTGTTATATTGACTCTCTTTCTGTTATCTCTATTCAAAATGGTGGGAAACCAACAATTTTGAATTTTTTAACATATTGTTCTTATGGCTTTTTGGTGGCAGTTTTGTTTTCTAGCAACTTCTATGCAACTTGTGACAGGCAGGACAGCAGGGCTGTGTATCCCAATAACCTAGGTGACTTCTTTCCTCTCTTCTCTCTCAATGACAATAGGAAAGAAAATTGCTTTTTGCCCCTTTTTTCCAATTCTGAAAAGTTTGCAAAGGAAAATGATGATTTTATGCTTCTTGAATAAGTTTCTTTGTTTGACTTAGCATCTTATGTTGCCATACTTCTGCCTTTTGTTGATGCTGTCTACTGCCATATTGCTACCTTGTTTTTGTTGATGCTGTTTGCATTTTGTTTGGACAAAGCTGTTTGTTTGGCTTTTGGGGCTACTGTTTGTTGTTTATCATATTGCTGTTTGTTTGGTTCTGTTTGCAATATTTGTTTGGGCAATTTTGTTTGATTTGCGTTGCTGTTTGCTTCAGTTTGCGCATTTGTTTGTTTGGACAACTTTGCTTGCCTTTGAACAGTTTTGTAGCATTTCTTGGACAATTTTATAACATTTGCTTGTTTGGACAGCTTTGTAGCATTTCTTTTCGTCTTTCTTTTTGTGAACCAAGAAGCATAATCTTCTTGTGATTTGCAAATAGAGGAAATAAATTGTGATGAATTAAAATGGCCTTCTGATTCCACTTTGCAAACTTTAATGATGAATAACATTTAAAATCTCTGTTTATGCCCAAATGATTTTGTAGTAATCACATTTTTTTTCTTTTATTTTCATGTAAGCAAAATGGAGATGACAAAGCAAGGAAGGCAAGAACTTTAGGGCAAGCAAGGAAGTCTTGGAGATAAAAAGAATTAGATACGACTTCAATCCTCAGACAAACTTAGGCATAGATTAGTTCTCTTAGGCCAAACATTTATTTGGATCTCCTTTGTAATTTAGAGAGAAACATTCTTGTATTGTAATCACTGATTGTATCAATTCATTTTCAAATACGATAAGTTGTAAAACCTAAAGTATTTAAAAGAATAAATTGTTTTGTAACAATATATGAAATTGGAGAAAATCATATGAAATGTTCTGGTGTTACTTGAAATCTTTGATCAACAATAACTTGTAATTTTCTCTTCGCATCCTAATTGATTTTTTTTTGAAATTCCCAATCAAGATATTTGAAACAAAAGCTCCAGTCTTGGTAACTTAAATCCCAATAATTCTGTAATCTTGCAACTGCATTCCAAACAAACACGCACTGTATATTCCATTTCTTAACCAAGTAAATGTTTTAAAAGACGCAAATCATCTGGTTAACCTGGATCAAAATCATGGTCGTCCCTAATGACAGTCTTAAATTCCGTCTCTTGTCCCAAACAACCATGCCTTGAGAACAAACATTGTCTCTTTTTAGTAAACCTGAGTAATCATGAAGACCTGTGAAAGCCAATTGGATCTTTGAGAATTCATTTCTTTTGAGAATTGCAAGAAAACCTAATTGTTGGTTTACCACCACAGAAGAGAATCTGTATGATCGATTTTTGAGCCAGATTGAATATCTGAGAAACCCTAGGGTTGTGTTTTCTATGAAAAATGGGAGGGCAAATTTTGGGGTACAACAGCTGCCTCTGTTCAATCTTCTTGAACCTGAAGAGTTAGATTGGCGAGTTTTTCCGTTCGTGACTCAAAGGTAAAAGATGATTGGACACTAGAGTGCCCATAAATTTGCACTCGATAAAAGTGTAGCTGAGGGAATGGGTTTAAAGATGCCATTTGGAGAGGTGTTAGAATTTTATTGGAGATGGGCTTGTAGATGCCATCCAAGAATGTTTGGTTGTAAATCGAAAGAATAAGCATCAGAATGGTGTCCGTATTTGGAACCTATCTGAACTTGAATCTGAATAAGTACCAGAATGGCGACCGTGTCTGGAGCGTATCTGAACTGTATCTGAAGGATGAACCTGAATAAGCGACATAATGGCTTCCGCGTCTGGAGCGTATCCGGACTGTATCTTGAAATTGAAATCTGAATGAGTGACAGAATGGCTTCCGTGTCTGAAGTGTATCTGTACTGTATCGGTACTTGGAATTTGAATAAGCGGCAGAATGGCAACCGTGTCTGGAGTGTATCTGAACTGTATCTGAATGAGAAATAGAATGGCTTCTGTGTCTGAAGCGTATCTAAATTGTATCTGAAACCTGAATCTGAATAAGTAACAAAATGACTTCCGTGTCTGGAGTGTATCTAAATTGTATCTGAATGAGAAATAGAATGGCTTCCATGTATGGAGCGTATCTAAACTGTATCTGAAACTTGAATCTGAATAAGTAACAGAATGACTTCCGTGTCTGGAGTGTATCTGAACTGTATCTGAATGAGAAATAGAACGGCTTCCGTGTCTGGAGCGTATCTAAACTGTATCTGAAACTTGAATCTGAATAAGTAACAGAATGGCAACCGTGTCTGGAGCGTATCTGAACTGTATCTGAATGAGAAATAGAATGGCTTCCGTGTCTGGAGCGTATCTAAACTGTATCTGAAACTTAAATCTGAATAAGTAACAGAATGGCAACCGTGTCTGGAGTGTATCTGAACTGTATCTGATTGCACATTGTTAAATGGTAGCTATTAATCTTATCCTGTAAAGGGTAAAATGTTGGCTGAAGCACAAAGTTATGATGCATGAAATGCATGACGCAATGTATGTAGTTTATCAATGTTTATGATATATGGATGTAATGTATGCGCATGTAAACTGATTTGCTGTATTGCTGAGGAAAATAAATCCTTGACTGCTGTTGAGGAAAATAAATCCTTGATTGCTGTTGAGGATTCCGTGGTGAGAGTAATTCTGTATACTTCTTGAGGAATCTGCCTGGGGAATCCAGAGAATTTTAATGACTTCTACTGGGGATTAATGACGAGAGTCTTTGTTCTGTCGAGAAGCAATAAAAACTCTGTGGGGAAAAGCTTATTCCTGTTTGGAAAAAGTTCAGGAGCTTCGTTCGTCTGCCACTCCACTGGGGAGTTACCCTAGGTTGGGGAGAAACAAAAGTTAACTGTTATCTGGTTGATTTTCAGGCTACAAGACAACTTGCTGGGGGAAACTGGACGATTTCCTCCGTGGATTGATAGTTTGAAGTTTCGGCTCCACTGGAGGTCTTAATGACATGCTGTAGGGATTGCTCATGGAATAGCCTAAAGACGTTTTCCTAATCTTTCTACCTGTCAGTAATTGTTCTTTTTCATCATGTTTATTTGTAAATAGTAATTATGTTCAAATGCATATGTTCATTAATGAATCATTGGACGTTTTTGCAAATGAAACACAAGTGTAAAAAGAAAAAGACAAATGGTTTTTTGCACTTTAAAGAGATATCTTTGTATTTACTTTGAATAAGTATTTGTGTACAAAGGAGACAAACATCCTAGTAAGAGGATGGTGTCATAAAAAAATGAGAAAATTTTTGTACAAAGAGAGATAACTATGTGTAAAAAAAATCCCATGGGGTTCCCATTCTGCTATAACCTTCGTATCTCTGATTATCTTGTCCATTTGTTGCTTCGTCCGAAGATGATTAAATTGATCAGAAGCTCCGAGTTGGTCCGTGAAGAGATTGTCCTTAAAGTGATCCGACGAGACATAGTCATACGCTTTAATTCCCTAATTTTTTCCTGGACCGCCCTTTCGGGTTTTCAGTCCATCGGGAAAACCTTTTTTTCCCAAGTCGCCCTTTCAGGTTTTCAACTTGCCGGGTGTACAATTTTTTAAATTAATTTTTTCCCTAATTTTTGCCTGAACCTTCTGGTTCGCCAGGATTCCCTTGTTTTGCCTAGGTGTGTCAACCTAGCGGGTGTTTTATGCGTAGTATCTTTTGACTATGTCTGTGTTCGCAGGGTGCGGCAGATCGTCGCCGTCTATGGTGGTTAAGATCATCGCCCCACCAGAAAAGATGTTCTTGATTATAAATGGTCCTTCATAGGTAGGAGTCCATTTGCCTCTGGGATCATTTTGTGGAAAGATGATGCGCTTGATCACTAGATCTCCAACTTAATATACCTGGCGTCTGACTTTCTTGTTGAAAGCCTTGATCATCCGTTTTTGATACGTCTGACCATGGCAAACAATAGTAAGTCTCTTTTTGTCAATTAAGTTTAACTGATCAAGTCGGGTTTGGATCCAATCGTCTTCACTCAAACCTGCATCCTTC
Organism: Vicia faba; assembly: GCA_948472305.1. NCBI lineage: Eukaryota > Viridiplantae > Streptophyta > Magnoliopsida > Fabales > Fabaceae > Vicia > Vicia faba. Next base: position 883,193,421 of record OX451741.1, on the reverse strand, counting down.
ATGATTCTTAAAGAGGGGATCTGGACCTCAATAGGTAAAACAGTCTCCATGCCATAAACTAAAGAATAGGGTGTTGCCCCAGTTGAAGTGCGAGTCGTGGTATGGTACCCGTGGAGAGCAAACTGTAGCATCTCATGCCAGTCCTTGTAGGGGACTGTCATTTTTTATATGATCTTTTTGATATTTTTGTTCGCAGCTTCGACAGCACCATTCATCTTTGGTCGATAGGGAGACAAATTGTGATTTTGAACTGTTCGCACAAGGCGGTGATCATAGTATTGTTAAGGTTTGTACCATTATCAGTGATGATCCTTTCGGGGATACCGTATCGACAGATAAGGTTCTGCTTGATGAAGCGGGCAACAACATTCTTAGTAACGGATGCGAAGGAAGCTGCTTCAACCCACTTTGTGAAGTAGTCAATGGCCACTAGAATGAAGCGGTGTCCATTGGAGGCTGTAGGCTTGATCTCCCCAATCATATTGATTCCCCACATAGCGAAGGGCCGAGGAGCTGTTAAGACATTTAGAGGAACCGGAGGCACGTGCACCTTGTCTGCATAGATTTGACACTTATTACAAGTCCGGGAGTGTTGATAGCAGTCAGCTTTCATGGCAGACCAATAGTAGCCTGCCCGTAGAATTTTCTTCGCCATCGTATGCCCGCTAGAGTGAGTGCCAAAGGTACCTTCATGCAATTAAGCCATAATCCTTTCAGCCTCAGCCTTGTCCACACAACGGAGCAGAATAGAACCATGATTGCGTTTCTACAGGATGCCATTACTTAGGAAAAACTTACCTAGGAATCTCCTTAAGAACTTTTTGTCATTGACTGAAGCTCCTTCAGGGTATTCTTGAGCCTCGAGATATCTTTTTACTTCGTGAAACCAAGGCTGGTCCATTACTTATTCGGTATTAATCTCGTGACAGTGTGCAGGTTCGTCCATCCGTTCAATGGTGATCTGGAGAGCCTTGTTATCCCAATTAAGTTTAAACATGGATGACATTGTAGCTAAAGCATCTGCTAGCTGATTTTCTTCTCGCGGGAAGTGCTCGAAGGTAATCTGCTCGAAATATGGTAACAATGTCAAGACATGTTCTTTGTAAGGGATGAGGTTTGGATGCTTAGTATCCCATTCTCCTTTAATCTGAATTATGACCAAAGCTGAATCCCCAAACACAACTAAAGATTTGATTCCCAAGTCTATGGAAGCCTTGAGTCCAAAGATGCACGCTTCATACTCTTCCATGTTGTTTGTACAGTTGAAGTAAAGTCTGGCGGTGAAAGGAGTATGGCATCCTTTCGGAGATATAAGCACAACACCGATACCGTTACCAAGCGCATTGGATTCCCCGTCAAATTACAGGGTCCATCGGGATCCTTGTTCAGGTCCATCATATGGTCTGAAAACTCCAACGTTGTCCAATGTCATGATGTCTTCGTCAGGGAAGTCAAACTTCATGGATTGATAATCTTCTACAGCTTGATGGGCCAGATGATCAGCTAGTACGCTGCCCTTTATAGATTTTTGGGTAGTGTACTGTATGTCATATTCTGTTAGGATCATCTGAGATCTAGCTATCCTTCCAGATAAAGCAAGCTTTTCGAAGATGTATTTGATCAGATCCATCTTAGATATCAGCAAAGTGGTATGAGTCAACATGTACTGCCTTAGCCGGCGAGCAGCCCATACCAAAGTGCAACAAGTTTTCTCGAGCAGTGAATATCTTGTTTCACAGTCGGTAAACTTTTTGCTAAGGTAATAAATGGCATGCTCTTTTCGGCCAGACTCGTCATGCTGCCCTAGTACGCACCCTATTGAATTCTCTAGGACGGTCATATACATGATTAGCGGTATTCCTTCGACTGGTGGCATCAAGACAGGAGGCTCTTATAGAGACTCCTTGACTTTATCAAAAGAAATTTGACAGTCATCATTCCACCTAACTACCCGATCTTTCTTCAATAGCTTGAAGATTGGTTCACAAGTAGATGTTAGGTGAGAAATAAACCTAGCAATGTAGTTTAGGCGTCCCAAGAAACCTCTGACCTCCTTCTCAGTGCGAGTAGCAGGCATTTCTTGTATAGCTTTGACTTTGGCAGGGTCAACCTCGATGCCTTTGTTGCCGACAATGAAACCTAAGAGCTTACTGGACCGGACTCCGAATGTGCACTTGTTTGGATTCAATCTTAGCTTGTACTCCTTCAATCTGACAAACAACTTCTGTAAGTGATCAAGGTGTTCTTATTCAGTTTGTGATAGGGATATCATGTCATCTACGTAGACCTCTATCTCATGACGTATCATATCATGAAATAAAGCTACCATGGCGCATTGATAGGTTGCCCCGACATTCTTCAGTCCGAATGGCATCACTTTGTAGTAGAACATACCCCATTGTGTGACAAAAGTAGTTTTCTCCATGTCCTCAGGTGCCATTTTGATCTGGTTATAGCCTGAGAATCCGTCCATGAAAGAAAATACTTTATGCTGGGCTATATTGTCAACCAAGATGTTGATGTGTGGAAGTGGAAAATCATCTTTAGGGCTGGCCCTGTTTAAGTCTCTATAATCCACGCACATTCTCACTTTACCATCCTTTTTAGGCACGAGAACTATGTTAGCAACCCATTGTGGATAGGTAGTAACAGCCAGAAATCCAGCATTGAACTGCTTCATAACTTTTGCTTTGATCTTCTCTGACATGTCAGGTCTCATGTGACAGACTTTTTGCTTCACTGGTGGACAGTCTTCTCTAGTGGGCAGACGGTGTACCATAATGTCTGTATCAAGTCCCGACATGTCTTCGTATGACCAAGCAAATATCTCGACATAATCATACAACAGCTGAATTAGGCGCTCCTTGACACTCGGCTCTAGATTGACACCCACTCTGATTTCCTTTCTATCTTCCTCAGTACCCAAGTTGATTGTATCCAACAGCTCCTCATGAGGCAGAATAGCCCTTTCCTCTTGTTGTAGAAGTCTAGCCAGTTCCCCTGGCACCTCACAATCTTCCTCACCTTAGTATTCGGCTTGGTAGATCAGATCTTCAAAGTCACTGAAGGCTATAGCAGTATCGTTACCCATGGGATCCGGAATGGAAGGGTACCTGCATTTGTGAGTGTGGGTGTGTGTAAGGGTATAGCCATCTTAAAACAACAAAATGTAAAAGAAAGACAATGAGCACAAAAGGTTTATATATGAAAAAGCATCCATGATTCATTGAAATGACATATGAAAATGAAATAAGAACCCTTACAAATGGACCATTGTGCCTCGGGTGAGACACAAGGTTGAAAAAGTACGAATTGTTTGTGAATTATTACAGTCCAACAGAAATGTAAAAGGTAAACTACTGCGGTATGAAAGTAATCAAAATGAAGTCTTTGGCTTCCCAATTGCACAGTCCTCCGCCGACAGTAGGAAATATCCAGTCTTCCAGGCTGCCCTCTTCTTCACTATCCTCTAGTGCATTAACCCCTTGGTGACTGATCTTCACAGGTGGCCCTCCGGCACAGGCGCGGCGCACGGCCTTCTGAGCAGTTGAGGTGAACCCCAAGCCGAACTTGTCTGATTTGTAGGGGATGTCTGGTAGCTATCCCCAGATAGTGGATCCGCCTTCTTCCATCGCCGCCTTTGCATCCTTGAGAGAGGACATCCGAGATGGAGGTTTTGTGATCACAGGAGTTGAGGATACCGCCTTGGTCGCCGCTATTTCTGGAAAGACTTCTTTAAAATGTTGGAAAGGGGTTTCAATGAATTCACCATCCAATTCCACATATCGGAATGAATTCAGATGACTAATCATGTACTCCTCTTCCCCATGGACAGTTATGATCTTCCCTTGGACAAGGTACTTCAACATCTCATGCAAGGTGGAGGTGACCGCACCGGCATTGTGAATCCAGGGGCGTCCCAACAGACAAGAGTAGGAAGGACGGATGTCCATCACATAGAATGTTGAATTGAACGTCTGAGTTCCCACCTTGATCGAGATGTCCACCTCCCCATGGACCATCCTTTTAGAGCCGTCGAATGCTCTCACAATTATGTTGTTGGGTTTTAAAGTGATCCCCTCACAATCCAACCTATCCAGGGCTTTCTTCGGCAAGACATTTAAAGACGATCCAGTATCAACCAAGACATGGGCTAGGGTCGTCTCCCTACACTCCACCGAGACATGTAGTGCGTCGTTGTGTTTTCTCCCTTTGGGGGTCAAGTCAGCATCGGAGAAACCCAGGCCATTGTCAGCTGTTAAACTGGCCACACACTCTTGGAATTGATCCACGAACGTCTCTTGCGGTACGTGTGCTGTCTTCAGAAACTTGACTAAAGCTTTAGCATGCGCCTCAGAGCACAACAACAATGCTAACATAGAGATTTTGGAGGGGGTCTGCCCCAGTTGTTCTACCACATCATAATCACTCTTTTTAATGATCCTCAAGATTTCTTCCATCTCCTTCTTGGATGTCTCAGGAATAACTAGTGATTGAGCCTTCATCAGGACAAGCTCCTCTTGAACGTTCTTTCCTTTATTTTCAAAAACGGAAGTAGGGATAGGAATTGTATTGTCTTTGTCGGTGAGTACTCTTGCAGGTACAATTGCTGGTGTAGAGGTAATCTTTGGAATGGCCACGGGTCCAAAGACTGTTGTTGGAGGAGAAATCTCTGGAGAAAAGATTCTTCCACTACGGGTAACTTTGCTTGTTCCGGCAATGTTACTGATGTCGGAATTGTCCTCTTCGGAGCTTTCTTCTTCGGCAGTCTGTTCAATCTGTTTGACACCATGGTAGTAGATTTCTCCACCATAGTTCCATGGTACCGTTTTATCTGATTTGTATGGGGTTGGCCCGGGCATTGTTATCTTCAATGGAGTAGTCACTGGAGCAGATGTAATCCTAACAGGTTTTTTAGGAACCCTGGAAGGATTGGCGTATATGGTTATTATTGAAACTTCTGGAATTGGAATGGGTGAAACAAGAGCTTTCTCAAACAAGATTTCCTGGTTATTAATCAGTTGTTGGATACCTTTCTTCAACAGAGTGCAGTCAAATGATGCGGATAGGAAAACATGGCAATCTTTGTCACAACCTGGGAACACCCTAGCCTTTAAAAAATTCAACTTGATGGTCGAGAGCGGAGTCAACAAATCATCCACGGTGTCAACAAATAAGTCTTCCTCAATAGCACTGGCATTGTGTCCATGCCTAGGCATCGGGGCGGAGATAACATTCAGTTTCTCAGGCGCTTCAAATTCAACTTCCTTAGCGTCTATCAGGTCTTCGATCTTGTTCTTCAGAGCCCAACAGTTGTCGGTGTCGTGCCCTAGACTTTCAGAATGGTACGCGCATCTGGCGTTCAGATGGTAGTGGCGAGATGCAGTATTAGGATTTTTAGGGGCCTCTTTTAGCATGGCCAGATTCAACTTCAGAAGATGCGGTAGGACTTGAGCGGGAGTCATGTTAATCTTGGTGAATTGATGTACTGGCCTTTCCACCCTTTGCTGATTATGTCTCGGCTGATTGTTTCTCGGCTGGTCTGATGCAGGCTTTTGAATCATAACGGCCCCCACCGTTGGTCGGCGCTCGATTCTTCCCTGATTCCTCTATGTATAGACAGCAGACGCTTCCTTCTTTCCTGTGAAGGGCTTTTCAATAGCAGCAGAGGCAGATGTGTCTTTCTGAATTTTCCCGCTTCTTATACCGGCTTCCACCCTTTAGCCAGTCATGATTAATTCGGTAAACCCAGATGAAGAAATCCCAATCAGGTGATTGAAAAATGGACCTGACAAGGTGCCAAGGAACATATCCACTAATTCTCGGTCGGATAGAGGGGGCTGGACTCTGCCTGCGAGATCCCTCTATTTTTAAGCATAGGTTTTGAAACCCTCATTTGTTCCCATAGACATACTCTGTAATTGTGTCCTAGTCAGGGCCAAATCAGCATTGTACTGATACTGTTTGTAGAAAGCGACAACCAACTCTTCCCAATTATGGACATTGGACCCTTCTAATTGGTAGAACCAATCCAACTGAGTCCCCGATAAGCTTTCCTGGAAGAAATGCACCCACAGATTTTTGTCAGCCGTGTGGGGCTGAATCTTTCTGACATATGACCTCAGATGTAGCTTTGGGCAAGAGATACCATCATACTTGGCGAAGGTTGGGACCTTGAACTTCTGTGGGATGACTACCCCTGAGATGAGTCCTAATTCTTCAAAATCCAAACCGGGCACTCTATGAATCTCCATGGCGCTCAAACGATCCTCTAGCTGTTTGTATTTATCACCAGTAGGATGATATTGCTCCTCAGAGTAATCAGGCTCTACCTCTCCTTCGAATACTGGGTCGTCGTTCACTTCCTGGGTCTCGGCCCCTCGGTTATCTCCTTCACCCGATGATGTTTCAAAATCCAAGGTTCGCCTGGTCTGTCCTTTAAACCTGCGAAGATGCGATATGCAAATGATTTCAAGGAAATTTGGAAGATTTAAATTTGTCCAAACCAAAAAAGAACACACGTCATATTAAATAAATCCAAGTTTGAATACATCAGGCCTCCTCGGGCTTACAAAGAGAGAAACAAAATACAGCAAAAACTCTTAAGACAAAAAGATCGAACGCATCCTTTTAGGAGCAATGTAGGTATTCAGATTCTTCTCTTTATGAAGAAATTTGGTGAGCTCCCGAACCTTCTTCTCACTGGCGTAGTACTGGGTTTCAAAGGTGTCTCGCTCCTCCTTCAACTGAATCTAGGCTTTCTACAGATCTTCGAGAGAGGTAGGCATGTCAGGATGAAGAATGGTGTACGGGACGTCTCCTTCAATAACAGGCTCAATGATGACAGGAAGGATGGAAGGGTAAGGCATTAAGAGACTCTGGGCACGAGCCTGTACCCACTTAAGATAAGGCTCGAGAGGGATAAAGTTTTTATGTCCCAAAGTCCTACTGTCCACTTTGTTCACCATTCCCCAAGCACGTGTAAACCTATGGCAGTAACCTTGGTCTTCTTTGTCGTAGTCGAAAACCAGACCTCGGACGAGCATCTCATGAGGGCCGTCTCTTCGGGCATACCCAAATTGCCGAAGAGCTAAACATGGGTTGTAGGTGATACCTCCCCTAATACCAAGTAGAGGTACATTAGGGAACTCCCCACAACGGTCAATGATAGAGATATCTTCCAAAGATCTTGAGCACCAACAGATATCAGAGTGAGTGAGAGACATCATCCTTTAAGACCAAGTCAATCTTTGCTCGTTCTTCAATGTTGACTGAGGCAGGTGTGAAGTGAACCACTTAGCGAGTAGGGGTATACAACACAAAAGGGTACCTCTTTTCTTCATGGTACGGGTATGAAGGCAATGCAAGATGTCTCCTAGCAAGGTGGGTATAGGATTGCGAGTGAGAAAGACTTTGATGGCATTAACGTCTATGATTTGGTCCGAATTAGGAAACAGAACCAAACCATAAATGAGGAGAGCTAGCACGTCTTCGAAATCTTGGAAATCCATGTCATCCCAGAATGAACGAGCTTTTTCCAACAGAAACTTAGCTAAAAAATCCTTTAACCCCACTTCTTGTCTCCCAATTGGCTGTGATGTCGGCCCTCTTCACATGTAAAGCTTCAAGGATGACTTCAGGTTTTGGAATCCCTTCTAGACCGGTGAACGGTATCTGATTAAGCATGGGCACCCCTAGGAGTAGAGAGAACTCTTCCAATGTTGGTACCAACTGATAGTCTGGGAAAGTGAAACAATGATGTACGGGATCAAAGAATTGGAATAGTACACACATCATTTCTTCTTGGAAGTTGGATGTAGCCAAACTGAGGAGTCGACCATACTTCTTGGTAAAAGGAGAATCCCCAGGAACTCTTGAAGCTAGCTCTTGAAGTTGAGGATGTGCTTTTACAAAGCTGATTCGGATGGTGTTTCTTCGGAGAGAATTCATATCCTACAAAACAAAAACAAAGATAAATTTCTAAATCCTTGAAATGGTTAGTGAGCATGCATATGATGTTGATGATGTTTATGATGTTTATGTACAAGCAAACATATATACACACAACCAACAAATCCCTATGTTTCAGGCTTGCATGAGTTTGTAGGTAAGTACCCTCTTGAAGTTTTAGTTGGCTCAACCTGTCCTAGAAATAATGATCGGGTTCTAAAGGATCTCAATATCACCGACCTTTCTCTTAGGCATTGTCTCAGCATAATCAATCTTTTCTTGCGGCCTAGATATCCCAAAAGTCTAGCCTCAATGAGTGTAGTATCGAGTGTCAACCAATTTTCAGCTTTACACCAAAACCGGTTACCTCACTATGTCCTAATGGCCGAGTTAGTTCAATTAGGGTTATAAGGTTAATTTGTGCTTCGCGATGCCACTCAACGGCCCCGTATTCTCCTCGATTCACCATGAGGGATACCGGTACCCACAAATGCGTCACACTAACATAGCCATTGTCTCAACCATATCGGTCTACGCTGTACAGTCTCCATAATCTATTGCTACTTACCTAAAAAGGTGCCCCAAATCCGGGTGGAGGATCAAAGCAAGCCCAATACAAAGAACTGAATATAAAGCACACAAATCAAATAATGAAAGCGAGTACAAGTGATCTATCCCTAAGGTAACCCCACTTTTTTTCAGATTTCCCCAGCAGAGTCGCCAGTTCTGTGATACGGTGGGAGAACTGACTTGATGTTTTGCGTTTCGATCGCACTTGTGCGGTTAGCAAGAGTCGCCACCGACTTTTCTTTTATCCAAAAGGAAAGGTAAAAAAGCACAGGAAAGACCTTTCTAGATTTTCTCGGGTTCGGGGGGTAGATTATGAAAAGGGAAGGTATTAGCACCCTTTTCATCCATGGTTTTCCATGGGCTCTTAGTTACTCATTTAGATCACTTGCTTTCATTTGATTGTGTGCTTGTGGTGTGGGCTTTGAAAATATTTTAAAAAATCTCTTTGTAATGGTTCTCGTCTTTATAAGAACGTATACAAAGTTTTGTTTTGAAAAGTGGTTCAAAGATATGTTTGTGAATCGTGTTTCGAAAAGTGTTTTAAAAAGAGGTTTTGCAATGGTTCTCGTCTCTTTAAGAACATATACAAAACATTTTGTCTTTTTGAAAATGTTTTGAAATGAGAGTGTAGGTGTAAAAGTTTTTATCGTGAGCAAGCGAGTAACTAAGAGCGAATCTATCTACTCAAAAGGTCTTAAGTTGTTCTTTTCTTCCTCCTTTTAATGGTTCTATCTTACCATTGATTGGGTAAGAAGCCCCATTGTTGGATGTGAAGGGACAGGCGCAGGTCAATTTCACAATCATCGAAGGCAACTTGGAAGACGCTTTAGCAATTTTTTGTAAGGGACTAGATCATTTTAATCGAAGGCAACATCGATGGTAATCGAGGGACTACGATTTTTTTTATCGAAGGGTCATTGCTAGAGCGTCTCATATTCGAGGGACATGATTGTATTTTCGAGGCAACGAGCGAGGTTACCCTATAGGTGCGCGTGTGAAAAAGTGTGTTGGTTTCAAGTTATTTTATTCTTTGATTAGGTCATCTAACGATTGATTTTTGAATCTTTCCATGCACGCCTAGTTACTATACAGTATAAAGAAAACAATAAATTGTGGGAATTGAAATTCTAAGCTATTACAAAATGTTCGGGATCAAAAAGCCCATGCTCCTTAAACTGTTTAGTTGTTGTTTAAGGGATCAAAAATAAAAATTAGGGTTCTCGGACCCCTTGTTCACAGCGCCGCCGCTTCGTCTCTTTCGCTCATCCCTGTATCATCCCTTCCACTTTTTTGTTGGAACCTCTGAATAAATTCACTACCCATCCCCGTTTCGCGAGCAAAATCTCTCTTTTACCTCTTTGTCTCACTATGATTTGGCGTTTTGGAAACCCTAAGCGTGGAATTCGATTTAAGCCTAAGAGGTCTAAATTTGGTTCATCTGATCTCCCCCCCAACTCTCTGTTGCCGGAACACACCCATTCTTGCCTCCCTAATCCAGTTCTAACATTTTTCTTGAAAAAGGTACGGTTCTGTTCTTTCTACAATTTACAAATTTCATTGATTTTATGGTCTTATCATGTTTTGGTGTTAATTAAGCTTTACCCTCTTAGATGCAAAAAAATGCGTTTATGAAAAATGATAAAGGGAAGAAAATCATATATGTTGGAGATTCTTTCTGTGAAATAGGAAAGGGAAGGACGAGATTGAAGGTTGTGTTTTGTGGTGTCTGGAGTTGCACGGGGGAAGAGGTGAGGATTGATCGAGTTGCTTTTCTGGTAACTTTCTTCTGTCTTCTTTGTTGAATAATAAGGATGTTGGTTATCTGGATTTTTTTGTGGTTTGCTACTGTTTTGTGAGTTTGAAAATGGTTTTAGGCTTTTGGGATGATGTTACGGTGTTTTGAGTTAACATGTTTTTGGCTTGACCCTTGGCTACTGTTTTTTTGTTTGATGATCCTTGGATATATGTTACTGGTTTTTGGTTGTTGGAGTTTGCTGCAAGTTTTTGGTTATGGATTTTAGACAGGTGTTTGATGATGGTTGTTGGTTTGTGTTTGAGGCTTGACTTTGGTTTTTTGTGAGTTTGGATGTTGGTTTACAGTTTTAGACTTGTGGTTTTGGATTTATGGATATTTGACAGGTTACAGTGTTGAGATTCTTACTGGTTTTATGTTTTGGTTTTAGGCCTTTGGAGTTTCGGTTTTGACAGTTTTTTGTATTTGGGATTTTGTTTGGGATCTCTGGCTTTTGTTATAGGTTTTGGATATGTTACTGATTTGGTTTTGGTTTTAGGCTTGGTTTTTTGAAGGTTTTGGGTTTGTTGACAGTTTGAGATTTGTGTCAGGTTTGATGAGTTTTGGCTACTGCATTTGAGATTTTGGATGTTTGAGACTTATGTGTTTTAGTTTTGAAGTTTGGTGATCTTGGAGGTTTTTTGGTTTTGACAGTTGATGATGGTTGACAGTTTATCAGTTTGGGACTTATGGCTTTTGAAGTTTTACAGGTTTTTGAAAGTTGGAGACTTGTTTCGATGATGGTTCAGATTTGTGTTTTTGGCTTGAGAGTTTTACAGGTTTTGCTGTTGGGGACTTGTTTTGGTTTTGGAGGTTTGTGTGTTTGTCTGAGTTTTCTTTTGGCTTGTCAATTGTGTTTGTTTCTATTGACCTCCTTCCTGTTATATTGACTCTCTTTCTGTTATCTCTATTCAAAATGGTGGGAAACGAACAATTTTGAATATTTTAACATATTGTTCTTATGTCTTTTTGGTGGCAGTTTTGTTTTCTAGCAACTTCTATGCAACTTGTGACAGCCAGGGCAGCAGGGTTGTGTATCCCAAAAACCTAGGTAAATTCTTTCCTCTCTTCTCTCTCAATGACAATAGGAAAGCAAATTGCTTTTTGCCCCTTTTTTCCAATTCTGAAAAGTTTGCAAAGGAAAATGATGATTTTATGCTTCTTGAACAAGTTTCTTTGTTTAACTTAGCATCTTATGTTGCCATACTTCTGCCTTTTGTGATGCTGTCTACTGCCATATTGCTGCCTTGTTTTTGTTGATGCTGTATGCATTTTGTTTGGACAAAGCTGTTTGTTTGGCTTTTGGGGCTACTGTTTTTTGTTTACCATATTGTAGTTTGTTTGGTTCTGTTTGCAATATTTGTTTGGGAAATTTTGTTTGATTTGCATTGATGTTTGCTTCAGTTTGTGCATTTGTTTGTTTGGACAACTTTGTTTGCCTTTGGACAGTTTTGTAGCATTTCTTGGACAGTTTTGTAACATTTGCTTGTTTGGACAGCTTTGTAGCATTACTTTTCCTCTTTCTTTTTGTGAACCAAGAAGAATAATCTTCTTGTGATTTGCAAATAGAGGAAATAAATTGTGATGAATTAAAATGGTCTTCTGATTCCACTTTGCAAACTTTAATGATGAATATCATTTAAAATCTCTGATTTCCAGTGTTGAGGCATATTTCGAATCATGCATGTGTGCATCAAAACATTCTCTCCTTCGACCATGTTTCTCCAAATTGAAACCAGTGTGATTTAAAGCATAGGTCCTTCGATTCACACATCCCTTATGCTTTCCTGCAATTCAGTGTGTTCGAAGTAAATGTGTATCGAAGCATGTGTGTGCAACGAACAGGTGTGTGTCGAAACACATATTCTTTTTCTTTCCGTTTGACCCTATCGAAACCTAAAGGCTTTGTATCGATGTATGCATTTTTTTACTCCAACATTTTTAGGGTCTGTACAGATTAGTTCTTAAAGGAAAACACAAAATATTAACATCGAAGGCCATGGTTATTACATATTGGCCTCGAAGATGAATCAATAAACATGCTTGAAATGAAAGAGTTAAAGTCAGAAAGACTTACCTCAAAGTTGGTGTGTGGGTTTCGAACTTGAACTGCTGCCTGGACGGTCCTGGAACTCGAAGAGTTGTCACAGGGGTTTTCATTTGGTTCAAAGAATTGTCACAGAAGATTGTCCTTGAGTTTGAACAAACTTCTATGTGTGGGGTGTTCTGGATAGTTGATTTATAAAAGTTGGAAAGATGAGATAATGGATTTTGATTTTGTGTTTGTATGTGAAAGTAGAGTTGATTTTTGAATGAGCAAAAATTACAAAGGTTTCTGTTTTGTTTCCCAACTCTCCTTCCTCTCCTCTCAGCGTCTCCAACTCTCTTTGATGTTGTGAAGAATAGTTTATTTATAGAGGATCTTTGTTGTGGTTTTGGGGGGAAAAACAAATAACATTTGAACTGTTTGGGTATATTGTCCCCTAGTTTTCTTCGATGTAGCTCTTATGTACGTTTTTGTGTGTAAGTATGGGACTGAGACAATGCAGGCTCAACACTATTTTGGAGTGTTGTGGCAGCTTGGTGCAGGACTGTTTCATAGCAGTATTACTGTCTTGGGCTTGGAAGTTTATAGGACTTTGGTCAACAAACATCTTGAATACTTCACCCTTTCATTTTGATCACGTCGACCAGACTCATCACCAGACAACAATGCTCGTTTCCAACAATGTGTGTTCTTCGAATGGACTTATTATATGTCCTTTGAATCCACCAATTATGATCCATAGTGTTGAAGAGTTTAGAGGTGTAATCTAAGTACGTTGCTTTGAAGGGCTTAATTGCCCAACTCGTGGATTGAAGGAGGTTACCTCGAAGGAAATCACACGCCCAGCTTGTGGATTAAAGGGGGTACCTTCGAAGGAAGCCATATGCCCAGTTTGTGGATCGAAGGGGGTCACTTCGAAGGAAGCCATATGCCCAGTTTGTGGATCGAAGGGGGTCACTTCGAAGAAAGCCATATGCCCAGTTTGTGGATCGAAAGGGGGTCACTTCGAAGGAAGCCATAAGCCCAGTTTGTGGATTGAAGGGGGTCACTTCGAAGGAAGCCATATGCCCAGTTTGTGGATCGAAGGGGGTCACTTTGAAGGAAGCCATATGCCCAATTTATGGATCGAAGGGGGTCACTTCGAAGGAAGCCATATGCCCAGTTTGTGGATCGAAGGGGGTTACTTCGAAGGAAGCCAATGCCCAAATCGAAGCTTGTGACTGAAGGGAGACTATATTGCCCAATCGAACTTTTCTAAATCGAAGCCAACTTGTTTCTTTTTTTACCTAATCGAAAGGCGCATAACATCTTTAAAATTTTACATTTTCTTTATTTCTTTAAATAGGTTTTTGTAATCACACATGCGAGAGAAATCTTGAGAAAATGAGAGGGAAAATTTTGGGGTACAACAGATACTTTAGCAAAGACCCTCGAATACAAGATCATAGTCCCTCGATGACCCTTAGATGTTTCCTTCGGTAAATGATCTTAGACCCTTATGAAAAATTGCTAAGGTATCATACAATGTTGCCTTCTATGACTGTACGACGACCCACGTCAGTCCCTTCACAACCAATGATAAGGTTTCTTACTAACTAATGGTAAGGTAACACTATCTAAAGGAGGAGGAAAATGACTAAGACTTTTTGAGTAGGTACATTGCTCGTAGTTGCTTGCTCACAAACTAAACCATCTTTACACCTCACAACACTTTCAAAAATATCTTTCAAAAAACAAACATCTCATTAAACTATTTTCAAAACCAACACTTTGTATTTATTCTCTCCGAAAAGAGAATCATTACAAAGTTTTCCGAAACAAAGGCGCTTTCAAAATATTTTCAAACTTACATAAAACACAAAAACATTTATAAAGCATTTCAAAGTGAGCTAGCGACTAAGAGCCCATAGAGAACTACAGATGAAAAGGGTGCTAACACCTTCCCTTTTCATAAAATACCCCCTGAACTCAAGAAAATTCTCAAAAGGTCTTTCCTTTTCTTTTCACCCTTTCCTTTATTGGATAAAAGAAAATTCAGTGGCAACTCTTGCTATCAGTAATAATTGCGATAAAATGCAAAAACACCCAAGTCAGTTCTCCCACCGTATTACACATATGTTCATTCAATTTTAGTCATTGGACGTTGTTTGCAAACAAAATAGAAAAAGTAAAATATGTTTTGAATTTTAGAATGTATTTGTATTGATAATTTTCCTATAAACAGGCGGTGTTCGTACAAAGAGACAGAAGTCCTAGTAAGAGGAAATCGTCGTGAAATGAAAAGAGTACAAAGTGAAAACAAAACTAATAGCTATATGGAAACAATCTCGCCGGGTTCCAGTTCTGCTATTGCCCCTATGTCTTCAAGCATCTCATCCCTTGTTGTCGGAAGAAGTTGACTGAACTGATTTGTATCGTTTGAACTTGACATTGGTAATAAAGCTTGTTGTAAGTGTTATGACGGGACATAGTCATAGGCTTTAATCCCTAACTTTTGCCTGGACTTCCCTTTCGGGTTTTTAGTCCATCAAGATACCCTTTTTTTCTCAAGCCGCCTTTTTAGGTTTCCGAATTGCCGGGTGTACAATCTTTTATATATATATCCCTAATTTTTTTCCGAACCCTTTTGGTTCGCCGAGATGCCCTTATTTTTGCCTAGGCCAGTTAACCTAGAGGGTCATTTTTATGCGTAGTATCTTTTAACTATGTTCGCGTTCACATGGTGCAGAAAATCTTCACCGTCCATGGTGGTTAGTATCATAGCACCGCCCAAAAATATCTTCTTGAATACAAATGGTCCTTCGTAAGTGGGAGTCCATTTTCCCCTGGGATAACCTTACAGTAGAATAATGCGCTTTATTACCAAGTCACCAGCCTGATATACCCGATGCTTGATTTTCTTATTGAAGGCTTTGATCATACGTTTCTGATACATCTGACCGTGACAAACAATCACACGCTTTTTCCCATTAATCAAATTCAACTGATCCAACCTAGTCTAAATCTACTCATCCTCGTCAAAGTCTACATCTTTCATAATTCTCAAAGAAGGAATCTGAACTTCGACAGGTAGGACAACTTCCATACCATAGACCAGAGAGAATGGGGTCTCCCTAATTGATGTTCGCGCTAAAGTGCGATAGCCATGGAGAGAAAATTGTCACATATCGTGCCATTCTTTATAGGTCACAACCATCTTCTTCACAATCTTCTTTATGTTCTTATTGGTGGATTCCACTGTGCCATTCATCTTCAGCCGATACAGAAAAGAGTTGTGGTCCTTGATCTTGAACTGCATGCAGAGTTCAGTGATCATAGTGTTATTAAGGTTAGTACCATTGTCCGTGATAATTCTCTCGGGGATGCTGTGATACGGTGGGAGAACTGACTTGAGGTTTTGCGTTTGTATTCGCAAATGTTTCGGTTTAGCAAGAGTCGCCACCGACTTTTTATTTTATCCAAAGGAAAGGTCAAAAAGCACAGGAAAGACCTTTGAGATATTTTCTTGGGTTCGGGGGGGGGGGGGGGGGTAGATTATGAAAAGGGAATGTGCAAGCACCCTTTTCATCCATGGTTATCCATGGGCTCTTAGTTACTTGTTTAGATCACTTGCTTTGCTTTTCCAATTATTTGAAATGGTGCTTTGTGTGTGGTTTTGAAAATGTTTTTGAAAAGAGGCCATCGTTGTGGCAACCTTTGTAATGATCCTTGTTTGAATGTATACAAAGGTGTATTTTTCTTTTGAAAAGATATTTCAATGTTTGAAAGTTTGTTTTTGGAAATGTTTTGAAATTGTGTTTAGAGGTGTGTTTGAAAATAGCAAGGATGTTTTTGCAAGTTTTGACCAAGTAACTAAGAGTTGTCTACCCTATTTTACTCAAAGATCTTTCTTACACATTTTTAACCCTTTTGACAGTGTTGTTTTACCATTGCATTTGGTAAACAACCTTGTATTAGGATGTTAAACGGGACAGGTGCGGGTCATCGTATTGACCATGATAGCAATTGTGCTAAGTATCTTTAGCAATTTTTTGAGGGACTAGATCATTTTGTTTAGGCAACCAAGATAGCGTCATCGAGGGACTATGATCTTTTGTTTTGTTTTTGTTTTGCCAAGATACTCAACATGCATAACATGGTCATTTTAAAGGCAACAAGTGGATGAAACCCTAGGGGTGCAAGTGTGCATTGTGTTGTCAATTTAACTGCTTTTTTGTCTTTGTATTAGTCAAGCTATTTGTTTGATTTTGGATTTTTGCATACAAACCCTAATCTCTCATCATGGTATATTTGAATGCATAAAGTGCGCAAAATAAACCTAAGTTATTACAACATTGGTATGGGGAGGGGGATACAATTTTGAATGGGGAATATTTGCAAGAAAATAAAACCCTAATATTTACTATTACATCCAAATTGAATAAATGGTACAAATAAATAAATTGACAATAATTAAATAAGCAATTTAAATATAAATGTGCAAAATATTATAACTATGTAAAAAGATGTTTTTTTGTTTATTTTTTTGTATGTAAAAGTATAATATTTAATGTATTGAAAAAAAAGAAATAAAAAGATTATTTTTTTATTAAGGGTAAAAACCCTAATTTTCTTTTAAGAAAGTAAATATATATTAATTATATTATTCATGTACAATAAAATAAAATTTATACAAGATAAAAATATATTTAGAAAAATATTATTTAAGTATAAATAAATAAAAAATAAAAATAAAGGTATAATATTATTATGTATTATTTTCAAGTTTTCATTAAATAAAATAAAAGTATATACTCACTAAATTATTTTTATGTTAGAAAAATAAAATAAAATACAAAAATAAATGTGAAAATTTATAAAAATATTTTTGGTATTTTTTATGTTTGGAAAATAATAAAATAAAACCAGAAATGAAAAATAAATACAAAAATATAAAAATATGAAGAAATGGGGCAGGGGCTGCAGTCAGCAAGGTAGGGGGTGCAAAAAGTGAGCCAGAACCAAGCCCAGCCCACTGAACTTCATCTTCAACCTTTGTCAAACTAAAACACGCGCCCTGTACAAATGTCCAGATCCTGCATACGTGCTCTAATGCAAAAACTCATAACATCAAAGTTGTAGCATTTTTCAAGACGAATTCAACCATATAAGAAACTTAATCTAACTCTCAAAGACCAGAGAGAATTTCTCTGGACCTAATTTCTAACCTAACATTTTCAGGAAGTTCATGAATCAAATTCTCTTAACACGTTTAATTTAAATGAAAACTGAGCATATGTACAACTTCAGGGCTATGAGTACTACATTTTTTATTCATAAACCTAAGCCTAATGATTCCTAAATAGAGTGATAGGAAGTTGATAAAAACCTGTTTCAGTTGAAATCGTGTATGGCAATGTGGAGCTTTTCAGTGAGGCCTGAGATGTTTGGGAGCTTGCTTGAACTTCCCCTGACCTTCCCCAATGCCTAGTTTGCCTTGAATATGCTTGAACAAGCTTGTAGAACTTAACCTGCACAAGCTGAAAACAAAAATGGTGAAGCTTGCAAATGGAGTTATAGTCACTGCCTAATGGTTGGGATAGCTTGGATAGGTTATATGGAAGGTGTTTGAACAGGTTTGAGGAAAAACGCACGAGTGGTTTATGAGATAGAACTCAAGGTGCAGAAGCTGCCCTGTTTTGCAAGAGGAAGGTGATTTTGTGCTTTGGAAGGTTTGAGGGCTCAATGGCTCGTGTTTCTGGCTCAAGGGAATGTGTGAAACTTGTTTCAAAAGCTTGCAAGGGTTGGTTCTAACAGATGTGCAAGTTGTTGTATTTGACAAGTTTCTTGTATTTTAAGCAAAAGTGAGCAATGATGCAAGACAAGCCTGTACAGGCTATCTACCAGCTTACACCTTGTGTTCTTGGCCCCTCAAGTTTGTGGATATTGTTTGCTGCACAAGATTTTGGTTCAAGGCTCAAGAATGCAATTTGACATAAAGCAAATTTGACAAAAATGGCAATGTTGCCTTTTTGCTATTTTTGGATTAATCTCTTGTGTAATCCTCCCATGACCAGAACAAAGCCTCAAACCAACGGATTTGCATTTAATTATTGAGTATGAAAGGGTTTAGGGACCTGTAATCAAGTACCAGTGAAGCTGGACAGAAGTTGCAACTTGTATCAACATGAAAATGCCATGGATCAATAATGAGTTTTTGCCAAATTCAAACCTTCGATTCTCCCTAACCATAAATGATTTTGGAGAGTTCTTGGACATTTTGGAAATCTTGTAACATGTTCTACAATCCATATTTGAAATTAATTTTGAGATTACAAGTGGAACTAGGTGAAAAATTGCCATGAAGATAGGTCAAAATCCTGCCTAAACCAGGGCAAAATTTCACTAAGTTAAAAGTTTCATTGACCCTTGTTCCAAAAATCATAACTTGAGATCCATGCTTCTTTTGGGAAAACTTTGTGAATAAAAGTTGTTGACTTTGTGGAGGACTAAAACTTTCATGTTAGAAGTTTTGTTTGAATCCAATTGCATCATGGTGAAAATGTTGGGCAAAGTTGGGAAAAATTAAGAAAATTTCATAACTTAGAAAAATTCTAAGTTATGAAAATTTTCAATCTTAAACCCTAATTTGCAAAATTGGGTTTCTTGATGAACAAGTTTCATGTTTTGACACATCTTGATGAAAAATGACCCTTGGCACTTGATTTTGACCAAAAAGTCAAAGTTTGACTTTTTAGTATATAGTCAAATTTTGATCAGTTGATTGGAAAATTCATCTGTCAATCCAATGCATTTGAGATCTTTTGAACCTTGTGAATAGGTCAAGATGATGCCATTGAGTCCTTGAGTCCTTGCTTGAACCCAATTTTCCATTGTCTAGGTGAGAAATCAGAAATTGCCCTTATACAGTCAAAACCCTAAAAATGACCATTTTGCCCTTTTGATGATCTGATCAAATTTCTTGAGGAGTTGTGGTCGAAACTTGATCAAATGGTTCATATGAGTCTATAATGTTGATGTGGATCAAAAATTGTAAGGTTTGACTGTAAATTAGCCACAATTGACTTTTTCCCCAATACAGCTGATTTCTAGGTCAATTGTCCAATTGACTGGGCACAAATTTGATTCAAGGCTTGAAACTTGGTAGGGGCAATCTTATAGGTCCAGCATGAAGTATGAAAGTCACTTTGAGCATTGAAAGTCCAAAAATCCCTGTGCAACCTCAAACCCTAATTTAGGTCATCAGTGCAAGGAGATGTCTTGAGCAGAGCAAAACCCTAATCCTGTTTGGAGTTTAAAGAGTCTTGTGAGGGGAAATCTTGATAAAGTGAGAGGGAAAATTTTGGGGTACCACAGCTGCCCCTGTTCAATCTTCTTGAACCTGAAGAGTTAGATTGGCGAGTTTGCCTTTCGTGACTCGAAGGTAAAAGATGATTGGACACTAGAGTGCCCGTAAATTTGCACTCGTCAAAATGTAGCGGAGTGAATGGGCTTAAAGATGCCATTTGGAGATGGTAGAATCTTGCTAGAGATGGGCTTAAAAATGCCATCCAAGATTTGTTTGTTGAAAACCAAGAGAATGAACATCAGATTGGTATCCGTATCTGTAACGTATCTGAATTGTATCTAGAGATTGGATTCGTATGAGCAAAATAATGGCGTCCGTGCCTGGAGCGTATCCGAGCTATAACTATATTTGATTCTTGAATGAATATCAGAATGACTGCCGTGTCTGGAGTGTATCTGTATTGTATCTGAATTCTGAATGGGCGACAGAAAAAACATCCGTGTACGGAGCATCTCTGGGATGGGGATAAATTCTGAATGAGTGATAGAATGGCAATCGTGTCTGGTGCGTATTTGGACTGTATCTGAAATTGAGACCTGTATGAGTAGCAGAATGACTTCTGTGTCTGGAGTGTATCTGAACTGTAATTGGGATCTGAATAAGTAACATAATGAATTCCGTGTCTGGAGTCTATCTGAACTTGAAGTTGATAGTTAAATCTGAATGAGAAATAGAATGGCTTCCGTATCTGGGGCGTATCTAGTCTGTATCTGATTGTTTGAATTCTGAATAAGTAATAGAATGACCTCTGTATCTGGGGTGTATCCATATTGTATCTTGACTTGAAATTCTGAATGAGTAGTAGAATGACAGCCGTGTCTGGGGTGTATCCATACTGTATCTGAATAATAGATTTGAATGAGTAACAAAATGACTTCCGTGTCTGAAGTGTATCCGTACTGTATCTGAAATCTTTGAATAGTTGTTAAAGATAGCTTTTAATCTTATCCTGAAAAGGGTATAAGGTTAGCTAAAACACAAAGTTATGTTGCATGACATGTATGATGCAATAAAATGTGCTTTATTAATGTTTGTGATATATGCATGTAATGGATGCGCATGTAAGCTGATTAACTGTCTTGCTGAGGAAAATAAATCCTTGATAGCTGGAGACAATGAAATCTTTGACTGCTGCCAGGGAAAATAAACCCTTGACCGCTATTGGAGATTCAAAATATTTGATTGCTGAGAATTAGAAATCCTTGGACCACTATTGGGGATGTGAGAATCCTTCATGACTTTCCTGCGGAATAAGGAAAACTCTGACGATCTCTACTGGGGAATTGAAACCTGGGAGGCTTCAACTGGAGAAAAGAGACCAAGAATCTTCGATCTGCTGGGAAATAACTCTGTGGGAGAATGCTTATTCTGTTGAAGAGTTCTCAAGGGCTGGAATTGTATGTCAACACTCTGAGGAATTATCTGAAGTTGTTGTCTGATTTCTAAGATAACTTGTAGGGGAATCTTCCGATTTCAAGACAAATCTATGGGGAATTGGAGGAAACTGGATGGTCTTCCACCGGGGTTTAAGGGTTGAATTTTTGGACTCCATTGGGGAAGAAAGTTTCATCTTCACTGAGGGTTTACAGTTCAAAGTTTTCTGGCTCCACTGGGGATTGGGAGTTTGGAAACTTAGTTCTGATGGGGATTTTGAAACTTAACTCCGCTGGGGATATGTATTTCAAAGCTTTAACTCTATTGAGGATCTGGATGATGTACTGTAGCGGATTTCTACTGGAATACCCTAAAGACGTTTTCCTATACTTTTAACCTATCGGTAATTATCCTTTCTCATTTCGTTTTATTTGTAAGCGGTGATTATATTCAAATGCATATGCTCATTTAATAAATCATTGGACGTTTTCAAATAAAACACAAGTGTAAAAAGAAAGAAAAGGAAAACAAATTTCTGCACTTTGAAGTATCTTTGTATTAACTTTGTGTAAGTATTTTGTACAAATGAGACATACATCCTAGTAAGAGAATGTTGTCATAAAAATGAGAAAAAATGTATACAAAGAAAGATGGCTATGTGTAAAAATTCCATGGGGTTCCCATTCTGCTATAGCCTTCGTAACTCTGAGTATCTTGTCCATTCGTTGCTTCGTTCGATGTTGATTAGATTGATCAGAAGTTTGGAGCTTGTCTATGAAGAGATTGTCTTTAAATTGATCCGACGAGACATAGTCATACGCTTTAATTCCCTAACTTTTTCCTGAATCGCCCTTTCGAGTTTTCGATCCACCGGGAAACCCTTTTTTGCCCAAGTCGCCCTTTCGGGTTTTCAACTTGCCAGGTGTACAATTTTTTTTTATCCCTAATTTTTGCCTGAACCGCCCTTTCGGGTTTTCAATTCACCGGGATGCCCATTTTTGCCCAAGTCGCCCTTTCGGGTTTTCAACTTGTCGGGTCGTATATGTGTAGTATCTTTTAACTATGTCTACGTTCGCAGGGTGCGGAAGGTCATCACCGTCCATGGTGGTCAGAATCATTGCCCCACCAGAAAAGATGTTTTTGATCACAAATGGTCCTTCATAAGTAGGAGTCCATTTTCCCCTGGGATCACTTTGCGGCAAGATGATTCGCTTGATTACAAGGTCCCCGACTTGATATGAGGTTCTGCTTGATGAAGTGGGCAACCACATTCTTTGTAACGGAGGCGAAGGAAGCTGCTTTGACCCACTTGGTAAAGTAATCAATGGCCACCAGGATGAAACGGTGTCCATTGGATGTTGTAGGCTTGATCTCTCCAATCATGTTGATTCCCCACATCGCGAATGGCCAAGGAGCTGTTAAGACATTGAGAGGAACTGGAGGAATATGCACCTTGTCAGTATAGATTTGGCATTTGTGACAAGTACGGGAATGTTGATGACAATAAGCTTCCATGGTAGACCAGTAGTAGCCTGCCCTTAGAATCTTCTTAGCCATCGTATGACCGCTCGAGTGGGTGCCAAAGGTGCCATTATGTAGTTCGGCCATGATCTGCTCAACTTCAACCTTGTCCACACAATGGAGTAGGACACAATCAAGATTGCGCTTGTATAGGATACCATTGCTCAGAAAGAACTTGGTCGCGAACCTCCTTAAGAACTTTTTGTCGTTGACTGAAGCTCCTTCAGGGTACTCTTGTGCTTCGAGAAACCTTTTGACGTCGTGAAACCAAGGTCGGTCCATTACTTCTTCGGCATTAATCTCGTGACAATATGCAGGTTCGTCCATCCGTTCAATGGTGATTTGAGGTGCCTCATTATCCCAATTAAGTTTAAACATGGATGACATTGTAGCTAGCACATCTGCTAGCTGATTCTTTTCTCGCGGGAAGTGCTCGAAGGTAATCTGCTCGAAATGTGGTAACAATGTCAGGATATGTTCTTTGTAAGGGATGAGGTTAGGGTGTTTAGTATCCCACTCTCCTTTGATTTGACTGATAACCAAAGCTGAGTCCCCAAATACAATCATATATTTGATTCCCAAGTCAATAGCGGCCTTGAGACCAAAGATACAAGCTTCATACTCGGCCATGTTGTTGGTGTAGCTGAAGTAGAGTCTAGCAGTGAAAGGTGTATGGCAACCTTCTGGAGAGATAAGTACCGCGCCGATACCGTTCCCAAGTGCATTGGAGGCACCATCAAAATACAGAGTCCACCGGGATCCTTGTTCAGGTCCGTCATACGGTCTGTTTTCTTCAATGTTGCTCAAAGTCATGATATCCTCGTCAAGAAAGTCGAACCTCATGGATTGGTAATCTTCGAAAGCTTGATGGGCCAGATGATCGGCTAGCACACTCCCCTTTATGGATTTTTGGGTTGTGTACTGTATATCATATTCGGGGAGGATCATCTGCCATCTAGTGATTCTTCCAGATAAAGCAGGCTTTTCGAAGATGTACTTGATTGGATCCATTTTAGAAATCAACAAAGTGGTATGTGTCAACATATATTGCCTTAGCCGGCGAGCAGCCCATACCAAAGTGCATCAAGTTTTCTCGAGCAGTGAGTAGCGAGTCTCACAGTCGGTAAACTTTTTGCTAAGGTAATAAATGGCATGCTCTTTTCAGCCAGACTCGTCATGTTGGCCCAGTAGGCACCCCATTGAATTATCTAAGACAGTCAGATACATGATTAAAGGCCTTCCTTCGACGGGTGGCATCAAGATAGAAGGTTCCAGCAAATACACCTTGATCTTATTGAAAGCAACTTGACAATCATCATTCCATTTAACCACCTGATCTTTCTTCAACAACTTAAAGATTGGTTCACAGGTAGATGTTAGGTGAGAGATGAACCTTGCAATGTAGTTTAAGCGTCCCAAGAAACCTCTGACCTCCTTCTTAGTGCGAGGGGAAGGCATTTCTTGTATAGCTTTGACTTTGGCAGGATCAACCTCAATGCCTTTGTTACTGACGATGAATCCCAAAAGTTTACCGGACCTGACTACAGAAGTGCACTTGCTAGGGTTCAGTCTGAGCTTGTATTCCTTTAACCTGACAAACAACTTTTGTAGATGGTCGAGGTGTTCTTTTTCTGTCTGTGAACGGGCTATCATTTCGTCTATATAGACTTCAATCTCATGATGTATCATGTCATGAAACAAAGCTACCATGGCTCGCTGATAGGTTACCCCGACATTCTTCAGTCCGAATGGCATCACTTTATAGCAGAAGGTACCCCACTGCGTAACAAAAGTAGTCTTCTCCATGTCTTCGGGGGCCATTTTGATCTGGTTGTACCCTGAAAATCCATCCATGAAAGAGAATACCTTGTGTTGAGTTGTGTTGTCAACTAAGATGTCAATGTGTGGTAGTGGAAAGTCATCTTTAGGGATAGCCCTGTTTAAGTCTCTGTAGTCCATGCACATTCTGACTTTGCCGTCCTTCTTAGGCACGGGCACAATGTTAGCAACCCATTATGGATAGGAAGTAACAACAAGAAAGCCAGCATTGAACTGCTTCATCACTTCAGCTTTGATCTTTTCGGACATGTCGGGCCTCATTCGGCGGACTTTCTGTTTGATTCGTGGACAATCTTCTCTTGTAGGGAGATGGTGAACCACAATATTTGTATTCAGTCCCGACATGTCTTCATAGGACCAGGCGAAGATCTCAACATATTCATTCAACAGCTTAACTAAGCTCTCTTTGACACTTGGCTCTAGGTTGGCACCCACTTTAACCTCTTTTCTGTCTTCCTCTGTTCCCAAATTGATAGTCTCTAACAACTCTTCATGGGGCAGAATAGCCCTTTCTTCCTGTTGCAAAAGTCTAGCCAACTCTTCAAGCATTTCACAGTCTTCATCACCTTCGTATTCGGCATGATTGACCAGATCTTCAGAGTCACTGAAGGCCATAGCAGAATTGTTACCCATGGAATCTGGTGTGGATGGGTACCTGCATTTTGTGAGTGTGGGTGTGTGTAAGGGATAGCAACCTTTAAACAAAATGAAATATAAAAAGAAATAAAATGAACACAAAAGTTTATATATGAAAACGTCCATGATTCATTAAAAATGGCATATGAAAATGAAGAATCAAAACCCTTACAAATAGACCTATATGCCCCGGGTAAGGCATAAGGCAAAAAGAGTGTACGAATTGTTTAATAAATATTACAGACTAACAGAAAATGTTCAAAAGATAAATTACTGATTGATGAAAGTAATGGGAACAAAGTCTTTCGCCTCCCAGTTGTTCAGTCCTCCTTCAATGGTTGGAAAGATCCAGTCTTCAAAATTGCTTCCTTCTTCATCATCCTCTAAAGCATGAACTCCATGATGAGTGATTTTCAATGGCGGTCCTCCAGCCCGGGAGCGACGCACAGCCTTCTGACTAGCAGCAGTCAAACCCAAACCGAACTTATCTGTCTTGTAAGGAAAATCTGGCAGTTGACCCCATATTGTGCTTCCTCCTTCCTTGATCACAGCCTCCGCATCTTTAAGGGATGACATCCGGGACACAGGTTTGGTAATGATGGGCACAACAATCATTGTCTTGGCTACCGCAACTTCAGGAGAAACCTCTTCAAAGTGTTGGAAAGGTGTTTC
Source organism: Vicia faba (assembly GCA_948472305.1). Taxonomy (NCBI): domain Eukaryota; kingdom Viridiplantae; phylum Streptophyta; class Magnoliopsida; order Fabales; family Fabaceae; genus Vicia; species Vicia faba. The sequence continues at coordinate 883,167,672 of OX451741.1, read as the reverse complement.
TATGAATTCACCATCTAACTATACATAGAGAAAAGAGTTAAGGTGGCTTATCATATACTCCTCCTCACCATGAACTGTTATGATTTTACCCTGGACTGGGTATTTGAGCATCTGGTGTAGAGAAGAAGTGACTGCTCCAGCGTAATGAATCCATGGCCTTCCTAACAAGCATGAGTAGGAGGGACGGATGTCCATGACGTAAAATGTGGAGTTGAAAGTTTCCGTACCCACTTTAATTGGGATGTCCACCTCCCCGTGGACCATCCGCTTAAAACCATCAAAGGCTCTTACGATGATGTTGCTGGGCTTCAAAATTAGACCTTCACAATCTAGTCTGTCCAATGCTTTTTTAGGCAAGACATTTAAAGACGACCCGGTATCAACCAGAACGTGAGCAAGAGTGGTCCCTCTGCACTCTACCGAGACATACAGCGCATCATTGTGCTTTCTTCCCTTAGATGTTAGATCGGCATCAGAGAAGCCAAGACCATTGTCGACTGTAAGGCCAGCTACACACTCTTGAAACTGATCCGCAAAAGTTTCTTGAGGCACGTGCGCCGTCTTCAGGAATTTGATCAAGGCTTTGGCATGAGCCTCGGAGTAGAGCAATAGAGCCAGCATAGAGATTTTTGAAGGGGTTTTCCCCAACTGCTCTACGACATCATATTCGCTTTTCTTAATTATCTTTAAAATCTCCTCCTTTTCCTTTTGGGTGGTCTCGGGGATAACCAAAGTCTGAGCCCTCGTCCTGACGGGCGCTTCTTGGATCGCCTTACCTTTATTAGCAGTAACAGCAGAGGGTATAGATCCGGGAGTAAAAATTTCTTCAATAAATGGACTTCGCACAAATATCTTGACTGGTACAGGAGAACTTGAGGGTCCGAAGATTTCCCTTGGAAGAGCAATCTCTGGAGAGAAGATTCTTCCGCTACGAGTGATCTTACTTGTCCCCACAATATTTCCTACATCAGGAGTCTCTTCATCGGAACTTTCTTCGACTGATTCGATCTACTTAACACCGTGGTAGAAGATCTCTCCCCCATAATTCCACGGTATTGTCTTGTTGGACTTGTATTGGATAGGCCCCGGCATAGTAATCTTCAGCGGTACAAACTTTTGATCGGGTGTAATCTTAATAGGTATTTTGGAGACCTTGGAAAGATTGTCAGAAATGGTGATTATAGGAACATCATTGATTGGAGTAACAGGAGTAACAGGAGTTTTCTTGAAGAGGATTTCTTGAGTATCCATCAGGCGTTGGATGCCTGACTTCAATAGCGGACAGTCGGATTTCAAGGTCGAACAAAGGTAACAATCTTTTTCACAGCCTGGGAAAATCCCGGCTTTCAACAGATTCATCTTGATCATTGGCAACAGAGTCATTAAGTCATCAACAACAGTAACATGAAGATCTTCTACAATAGCATGGACATTATGACCATGTTTTGGCATATGAGCGGATATCACATTAGGTTTTTTGGGGGCATCAAACTCCACCTCCTTGGCATCTATTAAATCTTGGATCTTGTTTTTAAGGGCCCAACAGTTGTTGGTATCGTGCCCCACACTGTCCGAATGATATGCACATTTCGCATTGGAATGATAGTAGGGAGAAGAGGTATTTGGGTTCTTCAGAGCCTCTTTCAAATTGCTAAGGTTTAACTTTAACAGATGAGGGAGAACCTGAGCAGGTGTCATATTGATCCAGGTGAATTGTCGTGCAGGACTTTCCACCCTGGTTTGGTTAGCTCTGGGTTGACTTCTTCGAGGTTGATCGGCTGAGGAGTTTTGAATCATCACAACCCCCACCGCTGGTCGGCGCTCCATTCTTCCTTGATTTCTCTGGGTGTAAACAGCATAAGCTTCTTTCTTCGCTGGAAAGGTCTTCTTGATAGCGGCGGAAGCAGATGCATCCTTCTGAATTTTACCGTTCTTAATGCCAGCTTCGACCCTTTCACCCGTCAGAATTAATTCGGTGAACCCTGCAGATGAGCTCCCGATCAAGTGATTAAAGAATGGACCTGACAGGGTCCCCAGAAACATATCCACAAGCTCTCTCTCAGACAATGGTGGCTGCACCCTTCCAGCCAAATCCCGCCACTTCTGGGCATACTCCTTAAAGCCTTCATTAGAGACCATACCCATACTCTGTAATTGAGTACGAGTAGGCGTTAAATCTACATTATATTGATATTATCAATAGAAATAAGCAGCCAAATCCTCCCAGTTATGTACATCAGATCTTTCAAGATGATAGAACCAGTCCAATTATGTACCCGACAAACTCTTGAAAAAAGTGGACCCACAAATCCTTATCAGAAGAGTGAGGTTGGATCTTTCTGACGTAAGACTGCAGATGCATCTTCGGACAGGACAAACCGTCGTATTTAGAAAATGTAGGCACTTTTAACTTAGGGGGAATGACTATCCCAACAACCAACCCTAATTCTTCGAAATCCAGCCCAGGTACTCTTTGTACCTCCATGGCTGCCAGCCGATCTTCCAGATTCTTATATTTATCGTCCGCAGGAGAGTACTGCTGCTCAAAGTAATCTTCATCTTCTTCTTCTTCTTCTTCAGCCTCAGACTCGGAAGGTACTGCAGCTCCTTTTCCTTTGCCAGCCCCTTCATCAAACGTCGAGGGGAAATCCAGGACTCTCCTAGCTTGGTTCTCAAATCTTCTTCCCATAGTGGCCACACCAACCCTTTTCTTTTTCTTTTTCTCCTTTTCTTTTTCTAGTAGACCTTTGAGCTCCTCCTGACCCTTTGCCAATGTCATGATTAGCTGTTGGAATTGTGAATTCTGCGCCTGTAGATCTTTGATCGTCTACTCTATATCCATTTGGCTGAAATAAACAACAGAGAGATAAGGAAACCTGGTGTGAAGACCTGTTTATGCATATGATGAATGATATGTATTCATGTAATGAATTCAAGGATTCAGAAATTCAAATTTGTTGCGAACAAAAAAAAGAACGCACGTCATATTAATAAGAAGAGTTTTGTTAGTACATAAATGCCCCATGGGCAAAAACAATACAAAATTCTAATGTAAAAAGACGTTGCGCATCCTTTTTGGTGCGATTTAAGTGTTGAGAGTCTGCTCTTCATGGAGTCGACGAGTAAGTTCCAAAACCTTCTTCTCACTGGCGTAGAAGCTGGCTTCAAAAGTATTCCGTTCTTCCTTGAGTTGTATCCAACTCTTTTGAAAATCTTCCAATGATGTTGGCATGTCAGGATGTAAGAGGGTGTATGGAACCTCTCCTTCCATAACAGGCTCTTTGATTATAGGCAGAATGTAGGGGTAAGGCATCATAAGACCCTGGGCGCGGGTTCGTACCCACTTGAGGTAAGGCTCAAGGGGGATGGAATTCTTGTGTCCCAGTGTCTTACTGTCCACTTTGTTGGGCATCCTCCAAGATCGGATAAACATTTGTCGAAGTCCTTGAGCATCGTTGTCGAAGTCAAAAACCAAGTCTGGAATCAGCATGTCATGAGGGCCATCCCTTCGGGCATACCCAAATTGTCTCAGAGCTAAACAGGGGTTGTAGGTAATGCCTCCCCTAATGCCAAGTAGTGGGACATTAGGGAATTCCCCACAACGATCAATGATGATGACATTTTCTCTGGACCGAGAACACCAATGAACATCAGAATGTGTAAGAGTCATCAAACGTTGTGACCACCTCAAGCCTTTCTCATTCTTCAAGACTGATTGGGGAAGGTGAGAAATAAACCACCTTGCTAGAAGAGGAGTACAACACATGAGAACACCTCTTTTCCTCATTGTTCGTGTGTAAAATGAGTGTAGGATGTCCCCGAGCAATGTAGGCACAGGATTCCGAGATATGAAAATCTTGACAGCATTCACATCTATAAGCTGATCAGGGTTTGGGAACAAGACCAACCCATAGATGAGAAATGCTACAATCTCTTCAAAAGCTTGCAGATCTAGAGAATTCCAGCAGTCTTGTGCCTTCTCAAACATAAAATTTGCTAAGAAACCCTTGACACCACTTCTGGTTTCCCAATGACCTTTGATATCAGATGGTTGCAACTGTAGGGCTTGAGCAACATCTTCAGGCTTTGGTTCTCTTTCCGTACCGTTGTAAGGTAGTTGATGGAGAATAGGAATCCTCAGGAGTTGAGAAAATTCCTCTAAAGTAGGCACTAGTTGGTAATCGGGAAATGTGAAGCAATGGTGTAGGGGGTCAAAGAACTGGAAGAGAACTTTCACCATGTCTTCTTCAATGTTGGAGTTGAGGAGGGATCCTCACAAGGTTGACCTGAATTGTTTTCTTGCGAAGAGATTCCATTACCTACAAAACAAGAACAAAGATGAAGATCCAAACCCTTGAAATGGTTAGTGGATGCATATGATACTTTATGATGTTTATGATGTATGCACAAGTATATGTACAAGCAAGTCACACAAGTTCCTAGTTTCAGGCTTGCATGGGGTTTCATAGGTAAGTACCCTCTTGAAGTTAGTTGGCTTAACCTGTCCTATAAATAGTAACCGGGTTCTAAGGAACTCAATATCATTGGATTATTTTCTGTGATAATTGTTTCAGTTTAGCCACTTAACTGGCGACCGAAATATTCCAAGAAAACAACCCTCAATGAGTGTAGTATCGAGTATCTACCAACTTCGGACTGTACCAAAGCCGGTCATCTCACTACCCCTAAAAAGGCCAAGATGGTCAAGTAAAGGTTCTAAAAGTTCATTAGTGCTTCATGACATCACTCAGCGGCCCCGTATTCTCTTTGATTGACTCAAAGGCTACCGGTACCCATAAATATGTCGCACTAATATAGCTATTGCTTCAACCATGTCGGTATACCCTGCACAGTTTCCACAATGTATTGCTATTTACCTATGAATGTTTACCAAATCCAGGTAGAGGATTTCAAACCCAAACAATAGAACCAAGTGTAAAGCAATCAAAGCAAACAAGGTAAGCATGTAAAGGTGATCTAAACCCTAAGGTAACCCCACTTTTAAATATCTCCCCAGCAGAGTCGCCAGTTCTGTGATACAGTGGGAGAACTGACTTGAGGTTTTGCGTTTGTGTTCACAAATGTTTCGGTTTAGAAAGAGTCGCCACCAACTTTTTATTTTATCCAAAGGAAAGGTCAAAAAGCACAGGAAAAACCTTTGAGATATTTTCTTGGGTTCGGGGGGTAGATTATGAAAAGGGAAGGTGCAAGCACCCTTTTCATCCATGGTTATCCATGGGCTCTTAGTTACTTGTTTAGATCACTTGCTTTGCTTTTCCAATTGTTTGAAATGGTGATTTGTGTGTGGTTTTGAAAATGTTTTTGAAAAGAGGCCATCGTTGTGGCAACCTTTGTAATGATACTTGTTTGAATGTATACAAAGGTGTATTTGTCTTTTGAAAAGATATTTCAATGTTTGAAAGTTTGTTTTGGGAAATGTTTTGAAATTGTGTTGTGAGGTGTGTTTGAAAATAGCAAGGATGTTTTTGCAAGTTTTGATCAAGTAACTAAGAGTTGTCTACCCTATTTTACTCAACGATCTTTCCTACACATTTTTAACCCTTTTGACAGTGTTGTTTTACCATTGCATTTGGTAAACAACCTTGTATTAGGATGTTAAACGGGACAAGCGCGAGTCATCGTATTGACCATGATAGCAATTGGGCTAAGTATCTTTAGAAATTTTTTGAGGGACTAGATCACTTTGTTTAGGCAACCAAGATAGCGTCATCGAGGGACCATGATCTTTTGTTTTGTTTTTGTTTTGCCAAGATACTCAACATGCATAACATGGCCATTTTAAAGGCAACAAGTGGATGAAACCCTAGGGGTGCAAGTGTGCATTGTGTTGTCAATTTACATGCTTTTTTGTCTTTGTATTAGTCAAGCTATTTGTTTGATTTTAGATTTTTGCATACAAACCCTAATCTCTAATCATGGTATATTTGAAAGCATAAAGTGCGTAAAATAAACCTAAGTTATTACAACATTGGTATGGGGACGGGGATACAATTTTGAATGGGGAATATTTGCAAGAAAAATAAAACCCTAATATTTACTATTACATCCAAATTGAATAAATGGTACAAATAAATAAATTGGCAATAATTAAATAAGCAATTTAAATATAAATGTGCAAAATATTATAACTATGTAAAAAGATGTTTTTTTGTTTATTTTTATGTATGTAAAAGTATAATATTTAATGTATTGAAAAAAAAGAAATAAAAAGATTATTTTTTTATTAAGGGTAAAAACCCTAATTTTCTTTTAAGAAAGTAAATATATATTAATTATATTATTCATGTACAATAAAATAAAATATATACAAGATAAAAATATATTTAGAAAAATATTATTTAAGTATAAATAAATAAAAAATAAAAATAAAGGTATAATATTATTATGTATTATTTTCAAGTTTTCATTAAATAAAATAAAAGTATATACTCACTAAATTATTTTTTTGTTAGAAAAATAAAATAAAATACAAAAATAAATGTGAAAATTTATAAAAATATTTTTGGTATTTTTTATGTTTGGAAAATAATAAAATAAAATCAGAAATGAAAAATAAATACAAAAATATAAAAATATGAAGAAATGGGCCAGGGGGTGCAGTCAGCAAGGCAGGGGGTGCAAAAAGTGAGCCAGAACCAAGCCCAGCCCACTGAACTTCATCTTCAACCTTTGTGAAACAAAAAAACGCGCCCTGTACAAATGTCCAGATCCTGCATACGTGCTCTAATGCAAAAACTCATAACATCAAAGTTGTAGCATTTTTCAAGACGAATTCAACTATATAAGAAACTTAATCTAACTCTCAAAGACCAGAGAGAATTTCTCTGGCCCTAATTTCTAACCTAACTTTTTCAGGAAGTTCATGAATCAAATTCTCTTAACACGTTTAACTTAAATGAAAACTGAGCATATGTACAGCTTCAGGGCTATGAGTACTACATTTTTTATTCACAAACCTAGGCCTAATGATTCCTAAATAGAGAGATAGAAAGTTGATAAAAACCTGTTTCAGTTGAAATCATGTATGGCAATGTGGAGCTTTTCGGTGAGGCCTGAGATGTTTGAGAGCTTGCTTGAACTTTCCTTGACCTTCCCCAATGCCTAGTTTTCCTTGAATGTGCTTGAACAAGCTTGTAGAACTCAACCTCACAAGCTGAAAACAGAAATGGTGAAGCTTGCAAATGGAGTTACAGTCACTGCCTAATGGTTGGGATAGCTTGGATAGGTTATATGGAAGGTGTTTGAACAGGTTTGGGGCAAAACGCACGAGTGGTTTGTGAGATAGAACTCAAGGTGCAGAAGCTGCCCTGTTTTGCAAGAGGAAGGTGATTTTGTGCTTTGGAAGGTTTGAGGGCTCAATGGCTCGTGTTTCTGGCTCAAGGGAATGTGTGAAACTTGTTTCAAAAGCTTGCAAGGGTTGGTTCTAACAGATGTGCAAGTTGTTGTATTTGACAAGTTTCTTGTATTTTAAGCAAAAGTGAACAATGATGCAAGACAGGCCTGTACAGGCTATCTACCAGCTTACACCTTGTGATCTTGGCCCCTCAAGTTTGTGGATATTTTTTTCTGCACAAGATTTTGGTTCAAGGCTAAAGAATGCAGTTTGACATAAAGCAAATTTGACAAAAATGGCAATGTTGCCTTTTTGTTATTTTTGGATTAATCTCTTGTGTAATCCTCCCATGACCAGAACAAAGCCTCAAACCAACGGATTTGCATTTAATTATTGAGTATGAAAGGGTTTAGGGACCTGTAATCAAGTACCAATGAAGCTGGACAGAATTTGCAACTTATATCAACATGAAAATGCCATGGATCAATAGTCAGTTTTTGCCAAATTCAAACCTTCGATTCTCCCTAACCATAAATGATTTTGGAGAGTTCTTTGACATTTTGGAAAGCTTGTAACATGATCTACAATCCATATTTGAAATTCATTTTGATATTCCAAGTGGAACTAGGTGAAACATTTCCATGAAGATCGGTCAAAATCCTGCTTAAACTAGGGCAAAATTTCACTAAGTTAAAAGTTTTATGGACCCTTGTTCCAAAAATCATAACTTGAGATCCAAGCTTCTTTTGGGAAAACTTTGTGAATAAAAGTTGTAGAATTTGTGGAGGAATACAACGTTCATGTTAGAAGTTTTGTTTGAATCTAATTGCATCATGGTGAAAATGTTGGGCAAAGTTGGGAAAAATTAAGAAAATTTCATAACTTAGAAAAATTCTAAGTTATGAAAATTTTCAATCTTAAACCCTAATTTGCAAAATTGGGTTTCTTGATGAACAAGTTTCATGTTTTGACACATCTTGATTAAAAATGACCCTTGGCACTTGATTTTGACCAAAAAGTCAAAGTTTGACTTTTCAGTGTATAGTTAAATTTTGATCAGTTGACTAGAAAATTCATCTGTCAATCTAATGCATTTGAGATCTTTTGAACCTTGTGAATAGTTCAAGATGATTCCATTGAGTCCTTGAGTCCATGCTTGAACCCAATTTTCCATTGGCTAGGTGAAAAATCAGAAATTGCCCTTATACAATCAAAACCCTAAAAATGACCATTTTGCCCTTTTGATGATCTGATCAAATTTCTTGAGGAGTTGTGGTCCAAACTTGATCAAATGGTTAATATGAGTCTATAATGTTGATGTGGCTAAAAAATTGTGAGGTTTGACTGTAAATTGGCCACAGTTGACTTTTTCCCCAATACAGTTGATTTCTAGGTCAACTGTCGAATTGACTGGGCAAAAATTTGATTCAAGGCTTGCAACTTGGTAGGGGAAATCTTATAGGTCCAACATGAAGTATGAAAGTAACTTTGAGCATTGAAAGTCCAAAAATCCTTGTGCAACCTCAAACCCTAATTTAGGTCATCAATGCAAGGAGATGTCTTGAGCAGAGCAAAACCCTAATCCTGTCTGGAGTTCAAAGAGTCTTGTGAGGGGAAATCTTGATAAAATGAGAGGGAAAATTTTGGGGTACAACAGATGCCATACCATTAGATAAGGTTATGTTTGATGAACCGGGCGACCACATTCTTAGTAACGAAGGCAAATAAGGCTGCATCAACCCACTTTGTGAAATAATCAATGGCAACAAGGATGAAGCGATGTCCGTTAGAAGCAATAGGTTTAATCTCTCCAATCATATCAATGCCCCATATTACAAATGGCCAAGGAGCAGTCAAGACATTTAGAGGTACTGGAGGCACGTGTACTTTATCAACATAGATCTGGCACTTGTAACAGGTTCTTGAATAGTGGTGACAGTCGGTTTCCATAGTCGACCAATAGTAACCTACTCTCAGAATCTTCTTAGCCATAGTATGCCCGCTGGAGTGAGTACCAAAGATGCCTTCATGCATATCTTCCATAATCTTCTCTACTTCCTTCTTGTTCACACAACGAAGCAGAGTTGAATCATGATTGCACTTGTATAAAATTTCGTTGCTCAGGAAGAACTTAGCAGAGAAACTTTGTATGAATTTCTTGTCATTGATCGATGCTCCTTCAGGATAATCTTGAGCCTCAAGGTACCTTTTTACTTCATAAAACCAAGGTTTTCCTTCTACTCTGTTAGTGTTGACTCCGTAGCACTGTGCTGGTTCGTTCATTATTTCAATGGTAATTTCGAGAGCCTCATTGTCCCATATGACCTTGAACATGGATGACATGGTAGCTAATGTGTCTTCCAACTGATTCTCTTATCGTGGGATGTGCTCAAAAGTAATTTCCTTGAAGTACGGGGTTAGTGTTAACACATGTTATTAGTAAGGGATAAGATTCAGATGCTTCGTATCCCATTCTCCCTTAATCTGATTGATTACCAGGGTTGAATCCCCATATACATTCAAAAACTTGATTCTTAGGTCAATAGCAGCTTTAATAGCCATAATGCATGCTTCGTATTCAGCCATGTTGTTTTTACAATCAGAGCATAATCTGGTGGTGAAGGGCATATGGAAACCTTGAGGAGAGATAATTATAGCATTAATTCTGTTTCCAAGTGTGTTGGATGATCTGTCGAAAACCATAGTCCATCGGGATCCTGGCTCAGGTCCTTCATACGGTCCAGGTTCTTTGCAATCTGTGATTAGTATAATGTTCTCGTCCGGGAACTCAAAATTCATAGACTGGTAGTCATCTACAGCTTGATGAGCTAAATGATCTACCAGTACACTTCCTTTGATTGCTTTTTGAGTAGTGTACTGAATGTCGTATTCTGTTAAGACCATTTGCCATTGGTCTATTCCTCCGGAGAGAGCTGGCTTCTCAAATATGTATTTGATGGGATCCATTTTAGAGATCAACAAGGTAGTATGGGTCAACATATAGTGTCTTAGTCGGTGAGCAGCCCGTGCCAAAGCGCATCAAGTTTTCTCGAGAAGTGAATATCTTGTTTCACAATCGGTACACTTTTGCTAAGGTAGTATATTGCATGCTCTTTTCGACCAAACTCGTCATGTTGCCCCAATACACACCCCCATTGAGTTCTCTAGTACTCTGAGGCACATGATTAGAGGTATTCCTTCAACTGGTGGCATCAGAATCAGAGGTTCTTGTAGGTACTCCTTATTTTTATCAAAGGCTATTTGACAGTTGCCTTTCCATTTTACTACTTGATCTTTCTTCAGCAGCTTAAAGATTGGCTCACAAGTGGCAGTCAAATGAGAAATGAATCGATCAATGTAATTTAGTCGTCCTAATAAACCTCTAACTTCCTTCTCAGTACGAGGAGTCGACATTTCTTGAATAGATTTAACTTTTGCGGGATCAACTTAAATACCTTTACTGCTGACAATGAAACCCAGGAGTTTGCCGAATCTCACCCTAAAAGTGCATTTGTTCGGATTCAATCTCAGCTTATACTTCTTCAGTCTTTCAAATAATTTATGCAGATGATCAAGATGTTCTTCTTCGGTATGTGATCTGGCTATCATATCGTCAATGTAGACCTCTATCTCGTGATGAATCATGTCATGGGATAAATCTACCATGGCACGCGAATAAGTTGCGCCGACGTTCTTCAACCCAAAAGGCATAACCTTGTAGCAGAAAGTGACCCATTGTGTGATGAAGGTAGTTTTCTCCATGTCTTCAGGCGCCATCTTAATCTGATTATAACCTAATAAACCATCCATGAAAGAGAGGTGTTGTCGACCAAAACATCAATATATGGAAGTGGGAAGTCATCTTTGGGACTCTCCTTGTTCAGATCCCTGTAATCTACACATATACGCATCTTGCCATCTTTCTTTAGTACCGGAACAACATTAGAAACCCATTGAGGATATGATGTCACTGCTAAGAAGCCTGCGTTAAATTTCTTTATAACCTCGACCTTGATTTTCTCTGACATCTCGGGACGCATGCGACGAACCTTATGCTTTATCGGAGAACAACCCTCTTTCATTGCCATACGATGGACCACAATATCAGTATCTAGCCCTGGCATGTCTTTATATGACCAAGAAAAGATCTCAACATAATCATGCAACATTGAATTAACTCCTCTTGACACTGCTCTCTAAGTTGGCGCCTATCTTAACTTCTTTCATGTCTGTCTCGGTACCCTAGTTTACAACTTTGACTGGCTCTTCATGTGGTTGGATAACATTTCCTTCTTGTATTAAAAGTCTGGCAAGTTCTCCAGGTATTTCACAATCTTCTTCACCTTCTTCCTCGGCTTGATTACAAATGGTCCTTCATAGGTAGGAGTCCATTTGCCCCTGGGATCACTTTGTGGCAAGATGATGCGCTTGATCACAAGATCTCCAACTTGATACACTTGGCGTCTGATTTTCTTGTTGAAAGCCTTGATCATCCGCTTTTGATACGTCTGACCGTGGAAAACAGCAGTAAGTCTCTTTTCGTCAATTAAATTCAATTGATCAAGTCGGGTTTGGATCCAATCGTCTTCACTCAAACCTACATCCTTCATGATTCTTAAGAAGGGAATCTGAACCTCGATAGGTAAAACAGCCTCCATGCCATAAACCAAAGAATAAGGTGTTTCCCCAGTTGAAGTGCGAGTCGTGGTACGGTACCCGTGGAGAGCAAACGGTAGCATCTCATGCCAGTCCTTATAGGTGACTGTCATTTTTTGTATGATCTTTTTGATGTTTTTGTTTGCAGCTTCGACAACACCATTCATCTTTGGCTGATAGGGAGATGAATTATGATGTTGAATCTTGAACTGCTCGCACAAGGCGGTGATCATAGTATTGTTAAGGTTTGTACTGTTATCAGTGATGATCCTTTCGGGGATACCGTACCGACAGATAAGGTTTTGTTTGATGAAGCGAGCAACAACATTTTTAGTAACCGATGCGAAGGAATCTGCTTTGACCCACTTTGTGAAGTAACCAATGGCCACCAGAATGAAGCGGTGTCCATTGGATGCTGTAGGCTTGATCTCTCCAATCATGTTGATTCCCCACATAGCAAAGGGCCAAGGAGCTATTAAGATATTCAGAGGAACCGGAGGCACGTGTACCTTGTCTGCATAGATTTGACATTTATGGCAGGTTCGGGAGTGTTGATAGCAGTCAGCTTCCATGGTAGACCAGTAATAGCCTGCCCATAGAATTTTCTTTACCATTGTATGCCCGCTAGAGTGAGTGCCTAAGGTACCTTCATGCAATTCGGCCGTGATCTTTTCAGCCTCAGCCTTGTCCATACAACGGAGCAGAATAGAATCATGATTGCGCTTGTATAATATTCCATTACTTAGGAAGAACTTAGCTAAGAATCTCCTTAATAACTTTTTGCCATTGACTGAAGCTCCTTCTGGATATTCTTGAGCCTCGAGATACCTTTTGACTTCATGAAACCAAGGCTGGTCCACTACTTCCTCGGTATTAATCTCGTGACAGTGTGCAGGTTCATCCATCTGTTCAATGGTGATCTGGGGAGCCTCGTTATCCCAATTAAGTTTAAACATGGACGACATTGTAGCTAGAGCATCTGCTAGCTGATTTTCTTCTCGCGGGAAATGCTCGAAGGTAATCTGCTCGAAATGTGGTAACAATGTCAAAACATGTTCTTTGTAAGGGATCAGGTTTGGATGCTTAGTATCCCATTCTCCTTTGAACTGACTGATGACCAAAGCTGAATCCCCAAACACAACTAAAGATTTGATTCCCAAGTCTATGGCAGCCTTGAGTCCAAAGATGCACGCTTCATACTCTGCCATGTTGTTCGTACAGTTGAAGCAAAGTCTGGCGGTGAAAGGAGTATGGCATCCTTCTGGGGATATGAGTACCGCGCCGATACCGTTGCCAAGTGCATTGGAGGCCCCATCAAAGTACAGGGTCCATCGGGATCCTTTTTCAGGTCCGTCATATGGTCTGAAATCCTCAATGTTGTCCAATGTCATGATGTCTTCGTCAGGGAAGTCGAACTTCATGGATTGATAATCTTCTACAGCTTGATGGGCCAGATGATCAACTAGCACACTCCCTTTTATATCTTTTTGGGTCGTGTACTATATATCGTATTCCCTTAGGATCATCTGCCATCTAGCTATTCTTCCAGATAGAGCAGGATTTTCGAAGATGTATTTGATCGGATCCATCTTAGATATCAGCAAAGTGGTATGAGTCAACATGTACTTCCTTAGCCGGCGAGCAGCCCATACCAAAGCCCATCAAGTTTTCTCGAGCATTGAATATCTTGTTTCACAGTCGGTAAACTTTTTGCTAAGGTAATAAATGGCATGCTCTTTTCGGCCAGACTCATCATGCTGCCCCAGCACGCACCCCATTGAATTCTCTAGGACAGTCAGATACATGATTAACGGTCTTCCTTCAACGGGTGGCATCAAGACAGGAGGTTCTAGCAAATACTCTTTGATTCTGTCAAAGGAAATCTGGCATTCGTCATTCTATCGGACAACCTGATCTTTCTTCAACAACTTGAAGATTGGCTCACAGGTAGATGTTAAGTGAGAAATTAACCTAGCAATGTAGTTTAGGCGTCCCAAGAAACCTCTAACTTCCTTCTCAGTGCGAGGAGCAGGCATTTCTTGTATAGCTTTGACTTTAGCAGGATAAACCTCGATGACTTTGTTGCTGACAATGAAACCTAAGAGTTTACCGGACCGGACTCCGAATGTGCACTTATTTGGATTCAATCTTAGCTTGTACTCCTTCAACCTGACAAATAACTTTTGCAAGTGATCAAGGTGTTCTTCTTCAGTTTGTGACCGGGCTATCATGTCATCTATGTAGACCTCTATCTCATGATGTATCATATCATGAAACAAAGCTACCATGGTGTGTTGGTAGGTTTCCCGGCATTCTTCAGTCCGAATGGCATCACTTTGTAGCTGAACGTACCCCATTGTGTGACAAAAGTAGTTTTTTCCATGTCTTCAGGTGCCATTTTGATCTGGTTGTAACCTGAGAATCCGTCCATGAAAGAAAATACTTTGTGCTGAGCTGTATTATCAACCAGGATGTCCATGTGTGGAAGTGGAAATTCATCTTTAGGGCTGGCCCTGTTTAAGTCTCTATAATCCACGCACATTCTCACTTTACCGTCCTTTTTAGGCACAGGCACAATGTTAGCAACCCATTGTGGATAGGAAGTAACAGCCAGAAATCCAGCATTGAACTGCTTCATAACTTCTGCTTTGATCTTCTCTGACATGTCAGGTCTCATGCGGCGGACCTTTTGTTTCACTGGTGGACAATCTTCTCTTGTGGGTAGACGGTGTACCACAATGTCTGTATCAAGTCTCGGCATGGCTTCGTATGATTAGGCGAAGATTTCAACATAATCATGCAGTAGCTGAATTAGGCGCTCCTTGACACTCGACTCTAGATTGGCACCTATCTTGATTTCCTTTTTGTCTTCCTCAGTACCCAAGTTGATTGTATCCAATAACTCCTCATGAGGCAGAATAGCCCTTTCCTCTTGTTGTAGAAGTCTAGCCAATTCCCCGGGCACCTCACAATCTTCCCCACCTTCGTATTCGGCTTGGTAGATCAGATCTTCAGAGTCACTAAAAGTTATAGCAGTATCGTTACCCATGGGATCCGGAATGGAAGAGTACCTGCATTTATAAGTGTGGGTGTGTGTAAGGGTATAGCCATCTTAAAATAAAATGTAAAGAGAAAGACAATGAACACAAAAGTTTATATGTAAAACGTCCATGATTCATTAAATGGCATATGAAGATGAAAAATAACAACCCTTACAAATGGACCTTTATACCCCGGGTAAGACACAAGGTTAAAAAAGTACGAATTGTTTGAGAATTATTACAGGCCAACAAAAATGTTTGAAAGATAAATTACTGCAGTATGAAAGTAATTGGAACAAAGTCTTTTGCTTCCCAGTTGCACAGTCCTCCGCTGACAGTAGGAAATATCCAATCTTCCAGGCTGCCCTTTTCTTCACTGTCCTCTAGTGCATTAACCCCTTGGTGACTGATCTTCACAAGTGGCCCTCCGGCACGGGCGCGGTGCACATCCTTCTGAGCAGTTGAGGTGAACCCCAAGCCGAACTTGTCTGATTTATAGGGAAAGTCTGGAAGCTGTCCCCAGATTGTGCTTCCTCCCTCTTCAACCACTGCTTTTGCATCCTTGAGAGATGACATCCGAGGTGGAGGTATGGTAATCATGGGTACTGAAGACACTGTCTTGGTCGCCACTATCTCCTGAGCTACCTCTTCAAAATGCTGGAAGGGAGTTTCGATGAATTCGCCATCCAATTCTACATAACGGAAAGAATTCAGATGACTGATCATGTATTCCTCTTCGCCATGAACATTTATGATTTTCCCCTGGACAGGGTACTTGAGCATTTGATGTAGAGTAGAAGTGACAGCTCCAGCATGGTGGATCCAAGGTCTTCCCAACAGGCAAGAATAAGAAGGACGGATGTCCATCACATAGAATGTGGAGTTAAAGGTTTCAATTCCCATCTTAATCAGGATGTCCACCTCCCCGTTGACCATCCTTTTAGAACCATCAAAGGCTCTGACAATTATATTGATGGGTTTCAGGGTTAAGCCTTCACAATCCAGTCTATCCAAGGCTTTCTTCGGCAAGACGTTCAAAGACGAACCAGTGTCTACCAGTACGTGTGCTAGGGCTGTCCCTCTGCATTCCACCGAGACATGCAAAGCATCATTATGTTTTTTCCCGTTCGAAGTTAAATCTGCATCGGAGAATCCTAGACCATTGTCAGCTGTTAAACTAGCCACACATTCCTGGAACTGATCAGCGGAGGTTTCTTGTGGCACGTGGGCCATCTTCAAAAATCTTATCAGAGCCTTAGCATGAGCTTCTGAACAAAGCAACAGGGACAACATGGAGATCTTTGAGGGGGTTTACCCCAGCTGTTCCACCACATCATAATCGCTTTTCTTGATTATTTTCAAAATTTCCTCCATTTCTTTTTGAGAGGTTTCAGGGATGATCAACGGTTGAGCCCTCGTCCTGACAGGCTCTTCTTGGATCCCTTTCCCTTGAACATCAGTTGCAGCAGAGGGGATAACCACGGGGGTTGTGACTTCTTCTAGGATTGGTGTACTTGCAGATATGTTTACCGGTGTAGAGATAACCTTAGGAGCAGTTGAGGGTCCAAAAATTTCCTTTAAAGGGGAAATTCCTGGAGAAAAGATTCTTCCACTATGGGTAACTTTGCTTGTTCCGGCAATGTTACTGATGTCAGAATTGTCTTCTTCAGAACTCTCTTCCTCGGCAGTTTGTTCAATCTGTTTGACACCATGGTAATAAATTTCTCCACCATAGTTCCATGGTACTGATTTGTCGGATTTGTACGGGACTGGCCCGGGCATGGTTATCTTCAAAGGTGCAGCCTTCAGAGCGGATGTAATCCTAACATTTATTTTAGGGACCTTGGAAGGATTGGCGGATATGGTTATTATTGAAACATCATTAACATGAGTTGATAAAATAGGAGTCTTCTCAAATAGGATTTCTTGGTTATCAATTAGGCGTTGGATTCCTATCTTCAACAATGGACAGTGGGTTAATGAGGATGAACAAAGGTGATAATATTCTTCACAACCTAGGAAAATCCCAGCCTTCAACAAATTTAACTTGATTATAGGGAGCAAAGTTATCAAATCATCTACAGTAGCAACAAACAGATCCTCCTCAACAGCATGGCGTTGTGGCCGTGCCTTGGCATTAGAGCAGAGATAACATTGGGTTTTTCAGGTGCGTCGAATTCAACTTCTTTAGCATCTATCAGATCCTGAATTTTATTCTTCAGGGCCCAACAATTGTTAGTGTCGTGCCCTGGGCTCTCCGAATGGTAAGCACACCTGGCGTTCGGATGGTAATATGGAGAAGCAACGTTAGGATTTTTAGGGGCCTCTTTCAGCATGGCCAAATTCAACTTCAAAAGATGTGGTAGGACTTGAGCATGAGTCATGTTTATCTTGGTGAATTTCCATACAGGCCTTTCCACCCTTTGCTGGTTATTTCTAGGCTGATCATTCCTCGGCTGATTGTTTCTTGGCTGGTCTGATGCAGACTTTTGAATCATAATGGCCCCCACCGCTGGCTGGCGCTCAACTCTTCCTTAAACCCTCTGAGAGTAGACAGCTGATACTTCCTTCTTTCCCATGAAAGGTTTTCTGATGGCAGCAGAAGTAGATACATCTTTTTGAATTTTCCCTCTTTTTATACCGGCCTCCACTCTTTCTCCGGTTAGAATCAATTTAGTGAAACCAGCAGACGAACTTCCAATCATGTGATTGAAGAAAGGACCTGACAAGGTACCCAAGAACATGTCTACTATCTCTCTCTCAGATAAAGGTGGTTTCACCCTTCCGGCTAAATCCCTCCACTTTTGGGCGTAGTCTTTGAATCCCTCGTTGGACACCATGGCCATACTCTGGAGTTGAGTACGGGTTGGTGCCAAGTCGGTGTTGTATTGATACTATTTATAGAAGGCGGCTGCCAAGTCTTCCCAATTATGCACATCAGACCTCTCCAACTGGTAGAACCAATCAAGCTGCGTTCCTGACAAACTGTCCTGGAAAAAGTGGACCCATAGGTCTTTGTCAAAAGAATATGGTTGAATTTTCCTGACATAAGATCGTAGGTGCATCTTGGGACAAGACACCCCATCATACTTGGAAAATAGAGGTACTTTAAACTTAGGCGGGATTACAATTCCAGATACCAGCCCCAACTCCTCAAAGTCTAGCCCAAGTACTCTCTATATCTCCACAGCAGCTAGACGCTCTTCCAAATTTTTGTATTTGTCATCGGCCGGAGGGTACTGTTGTTCGGAGTAGTCCTCTTCTTCCTCTTTCTCTGCTTTAGAATCTGATGGTACTGCCGTTCCTTTTCCTTTTCCTCCCCCCTCTTCAGATGTTGATGGGAATTCCAAGGTCCGTCTGGCTTGTCCTTCAAACCTTCTTCCCATGACAACCACAGCGGCTCGCTTCTTCTTCTTTTTCTCTTTCCCTTTCTCTAGCAGAGTCTTGAGCTCCTCCTGCCCCTTGGCTAAGGTCAAGAGTAGCTGTTGAAATTGTGAATTCTGAGCTTGTAAGTCTTTGACTGTTTGTTCTAGATCCATCTTGCTGAAATAAACAGCAGAGAGATGAGGAAACTTGGTGTGAAGACCTGCTTATGCATATGATGAATGATATCTATTCATGCAATGCTTTCAAGGATTCAGAAATTCAAATTTGTTTTAAACAAAAAAGAAACACACGTCATATTAATAAGATAGAATTTGTTAGTACATCAATGCCCCTTGGGCAAAATAATACAAAATTCTAAGGTAAAAAGACGTTGCGCATCCTCTTTGGTGCAATGTAGATGTTGAGAGTCTGCTCTTCGTGAAGTAGCCGAGTGAGTTCCAAAACCTTCTTCTTGCTTGCGTAGAATTGGGCTTCGAAAGTATCACACTCTCCCTTGAGCTGTATCCAACTCCTTTGTAGATCTTCGAGTGATGTTGGCATTTCAGGATGTAGGAGGGTGTATGGAACCTCTCCTTCCTTAACAGGCTCTATAATCACTGGGAGAATGGAGGGGTAAGGCATAATAATACTTTGGGCGCGGGTTCGTACCCACTTGAGGTAAGGCTCAAGGGGGGTGGAATTCTTGTGTCCCAAAGTCTTACTGTCTACCTTGTTAGGCATCCTCCAAGCTCGGATGAACCTTTGACGAAGTCCTTGATTGTCGTTGTCGAATTCGAAAACTAAGCCTTGAATTAGCATGTCATGTGGGCCATCCCTTCGGGCATAACCAAATTGTCTTAGAGCCAAGCAAGGGTTGTAGGTGATGCCTCCCCTAATTCCAAGTAGAGGGACATTAGGGAATTCCCCACAATGGTCGATGATGATAACATTCTCTTTGGTTCGAGAAGACCAATGAATATCTGAATGTGTAACAATCATCAATCATTGTGACCACCTCAAACCTTTCTCATTCTTCAGGACTGATTGGGGAATATGAGAAATAAACCATCTTGCCAGGAGAGGAGTGCAACACATGAGAACACCTCTTTTTCTTATTGTACGAGTGTGAAAAGAGTGGAGGATATCCCCAAGCAATGTAGGCACCGGGTTGCAAGTCATGAAGATTTTGACAGCACTCACATCTATGAGTTGGTCAGGGTTAGGGAACAAGACCATCCCATAGATGAGAAGAGCTACAATCTCCTCAAAAGCTTGTAAGTCCAAGGAATTCCAGCAGCTTTGGGCCTTCTCAAACAAGAACTTTGCCAAGAAGCCTTTGACACCACTTCTAGTTTCCCAATGAGTTATGACATCAGATGAGTGCAAGTGTAGAGCTTGAGCAATCTCTTCTAGCTTTGGATCTCTTTCCGTATCGTTGAAGGGTAATTGATTGAGAATAGGAATCCTCAAGAGTTGAGAAAATTCCTCCAAAGTGGGCACAAGCTGGTAGTCAGGAAATGTGAAGCAGTGATGCAAAGGGTCAAAGAACTGGAAAAGAACCTTCATCATGTCTTCCTCTGTGTTGGAAGTGACTAAGTTGAGTAGACGACCATGTCTCTCGGTGAATGGAGAATTCTCAGGAATCCTTGAAACTAGCTCCTTGAGTTGTAGAGGAATTATTACAAGGTTGACTTGGATAGTCTTCCTGCAAGTGAATCCATAACCTACAAAACAAGAACAAAGATGAATCTCCAAATCCTTGAAATGGGTAGTGGATGCATATGATGCTTCATGATGTCCATGATGTTATGCACAGGTATATATGTACAAGCAAATCACACAAGTTCCTAGTTTAGGCTTGCATGGGGTTTCATAGGTAAGTACCCTCTTGAAGTTTAGTTGGCTCAACCTGTCCTAGAAATAGTAACCGGGTTCTAAGGAGCTCAATATCACTGGATTATTTCCTTGTTCATTGTTTCAATTCAGCCTCTTTACTGGCGACCGAAATATTCCAAGGAACCAACCCTCAATGAGTGTAGTATCGAGTATCTACCAACTTCGGACTGCACCAAAGCCGGTCATCTCATTACGTCCTAAAAGGCCAAGTTGGTCAAGTAAAGGTTCTAAAAGTCCATTAGTGCTTCATGACATCACTCAGCGGCCCCGTATTCTCTTTGATTGACTCAAAGGCTACCGGTACCCACAAATATATCTCACTAATATAACTATTGCTTAGACCGTATCGGTATACCCCATACAGTTTCCACAACGTATTGCTATTTACCTATTAATGTTTCCCAAATCCGGGTGGAGGATTCAAACCCAAATAATAGAACCAAATATAAAGCAAACAAGTCAAACAAGTCAAGCAAGATAAGGAAATAAAGGTGATCTAAACCCTAAGGTAACCCCACTTTTAAAATTATCCCCAACAGAGTTTCCAGTTCTGTGATACGGTGGGAGAACTGACTTGATGTTTTGCGTTTCGTTCGCACTTGTGCGGTTAGCAAGAATCGCCACCGACTTTTCTTTTATCCAAAAGGAAAGGTAAAAAAGCACAGGAAAGACCTTTCGAGATTATTTCTCGGGTTCGAGGGGTAGATTATGAAAAGGGAATGTATTAGCACCCTTTTCATCCATGGTTTTCCATGGGATCTTAGTTACTCGTTTAGATCACTTACTTTTGTTTGATTGTGTGCTTGTGGTGTGGGCTTTGAAATTATTTTGAAAAATCTCTTTGTAATGGTTCTCGTCTCTATAAGAACAGATACAAAGTTTTGTTTCTAAAAGTGGTTCAAAGATGTGTTTGTGAATCGTGTTTTGAAAAGTGTTTTGAAAAGAGGTTTTGCAATGGTTCTCGTCTCTATAAGAACGTATACAAAACATTTTGTCTTTTTGAAATGTTTTGAGATGAAAGTGTAGGTGTAAAAGTTTTTGTCGTGAGCAAGCGAGTAACTAAGAGAGAATCTATCTACTTGAAAGGTCTTAAGTTGTTCTTTTCTTCTTCTTTTTAATGGTGCTATCTTACCATTGATTGGGTAAGAAGCCCCACCATTGGATGTGAAGGGACAGGCGCGGGTCAATTTTACAATCATTGAAGGCAACTTGTGAGACACTTTAGCAATTTTTGTAAGGGACAAGATCGTTTTAATCGAAGGCAACATCAAGGGTCATCGAGGGACTACGATCTTTGTTTATGGAAGGGTCATTGCTAAAGTGTCTCATATTCGAGGGACATGATTGTATTTCCGAGGCAACGAGCGAGGTTACCCTAGAGGTGCGCGTGTGAAAAAGTGTGTTGGTTTCAAGTTATTTATTCTTTGATTAGGTCATCTAGAAATTGATTTTTGAATCTTGCCATACACGCCTAATTACTATACAATATATGAAATACAGTAAATTGCGGGAATTGAAATTCTACGCTATTACAAAGTGTTCGGGAATGGGGGTACAATTGTTACAAATGGGGATGAATCAAATGAAATAACAATGTCCAAATATCAAACAATACAACCAAATCGAATTTTTGTGCAATTTAATTAAAGCTATGATAATCCATGAGATAATATTAACAAAATATGAAATGTTAAGTATTTACATGAAAAGAGAAAGATAAAACCTATTCTAAAAAATGATTAAATTAAAATCTTTATTTTTTTCATTTTTATTAATTATGTAAATTTTAAAAAAAAGGAAATAAACTAAATTATTACTTTTGATGTTTTATTAATTATGTAAAAATTAATAATTAAAAAAAAGCAAGTTTATCAAAAAAAAGAAAAATGATAAAAAATGATTATAAAAAAAAACTAAATCAATTTAATAAAAGTATTTTTAGTTTTATGCATTTGATAAACAAAGGGAAAATGAGAAGAAAGCCAATTAACAAAATATGGACTTAAGTGTTTTTTTAGAGAAAGAGGCCCAAAGAGAAACGGTTGTGATTTGCTGTAACAAAAGAAACAGACCAAGGGGGGTGGTGTATCAGCAAACGAATGGGCCTTAGGGGTTTATAAACGAAACAGGCCCAAGCCTCTTAAGCTGCATAATTGTTGATTAGGGATTCAAAGTAAAAATTAGGGTTCTGAGACCCTTTGTTACAGCGGCGTCGCTCATCTACTTCGTCCCTCTCTGTTCATCTTTTGTTCATCCTTATGAACCCCTAAACTTCTCACTAAACGTCCCTATTTCTCTTTACGAATGAAATCCCTCTTTTCATTTCTATCTCACCATGGCTCGTATCTCCTTGAAAACCCTAATTTCGGATTTGAACCCTAAGGGAATGAAATCTGAATCATCTGATCTTCCCCCCACCCTCTGTTGCCGAAGCGTCTCCTCTCTTGCTTCCTAACCAAGCTCTAAAGGTTTTATTTCTTGAAAAGGTGAAGTTCTGCTATCCTATTAAAGCTTAAACGAGTTCATCGTTTTTTTGTCTTGTTTATGTTCTTTTCTATTAATCAGACTTGTTATCCATTGAGATGCAGGAAATAGCTTTTAGGGATTCATGAGAAAGACGAAAAGTTCATACCTGTTGGAGACTTTTGCGAAATGGAAATGGATGGTGAGACTGAGGGTGGCGCTCCCTGGTGGCCGGAGCTGCACGGGGGGGAAGATGAAGATACCGCCTGGGTGCTTCTGACTCTTTGGTAACTCTTTTCTTATCTCTGTGTTTTGAATGATGATGATGCTATTCGATGGATTTTGGGATTTTTGTGATTGTTGGATGTTGTTTTATCAGTTTGAAGCTTTGTTATTTTTTTTATGATGTTACTGTCTCCTCAGTTTGAGACTTGTTGTTGTTTTTTGGTTGTTTTTGTGGCTTACTTAGGGTTTTCCCTTTTGATTTTTGTTCTATTTGAAACTTGTCTCAGGTTTTAGACTTGTTGCAGGATTTGAGATTAGAGGGTGGATATTGTGTTTTTGGTTTTGTGGTTTTGTGGATTTACTGACTTTGAGTTAACATGTTTTTTTGGTTTGGTTCTTGGCTAATGGTTTTGGGACTGGTTCTGTTAGCTTGCTTTGATGATTGTTGACTGATTTCTGAGTTTGAAATTTGTTTATGTTTCAACAGATTTTCTTTGTTGAATCAATGAGAATGTTGGTTGTTTACAGGTTTGGTTGATGGTATTACTGGTTTGAGATTGATGATTCTGTTACAGGTTTGATGAGTTGGAGATTTGTGGTTTTGGATTTGTTGATGGTTTGGGAATTTTACTGGTTTTTGGGTTTGGTTAACATGTTTGTTACAGGTTTTGCTGTTGGAGATTTGTTTTGGTTTTGTTACAATTTTGAGATGGTTCAAATTTTGTGTTTTGGCCTGAGTTTTTTACAGGTTTGGTTTTGAAATGTTTGACAGGTTTGATGAGTTTGATAATGGTTTTGACAGTTTGAAACTTTGAGGTTTTAGACTTGGACAACTTTTTTGAGTTTTGACAGTTTTGAAAATTTGAGGTTTTGGAGGTTTTTGGTTTGTTGAGTTTGATAATTTTTTCTATGTGTCTTGCTTGAGAGTTGTGTCTACTGTTATATTGGTGTTGCTTCTATTGAATTCCTATTCAAAAAGGTGGGAAAACAAAGAAATTGAATATTTTACTATATTGTTATTTTGGCTTTTTGATGGCAGTTTTGTTTTCTAGTAGCTTCTATGTAACTTGTGACAGTCAAGGCAGCAGGGCTGTGTATCCCAATAACCTAGGTGACTTCTTTCCTCTCTTCTCTCTCAATGACACTAGGAAAGCAAATTGCTTTTTGCCCCTTTTTCCAATTCTGAAAAGTTTGCAATATTTGGAAAATGATGAATTAGCTTTTTGAACAAGCTTTTGCTTGTTTTGACTTAGCTTATTATATTGCCATACTTCTGCTTTTCTGCCTGCTCTAGCTTATGCTGTTTGTTGTTTGCTTTTTGTCCAATTTTGCGCTGTTGTTTGCAATATTTGTTTGGCTGCTGTTTGGGCATTCTGTTTGTTTGGCTGTTGTTTGGGCATTTTGTTTGTTTGGACAACTTGCTTGCATTTCTTGTTTGTTTGGACAGCTTGCTTGCATTTCTTGTTTCTTCTTTTTGTGAACCAAGAAGGATAACCTTCTTATGATTTGCAAAAATAGAAAAAATAAAATTGTGATGAAAAAATGGCATTCTGATTCCACTTTGCAAACTTTAATGATGAATAGCACTTTTTCTTTTGAAAATTCTTGCTTATGCCCAAATAAATTGTACTAACTATTTTTCTTTCTTTTGTTTTCATGTGAGCACAATTGGATGTGACAAAGCAGGGGAAGCAAGAAACTCTGTGGCAAGCATGGAGGTCTTTGGAGATAGCAAAAGAACTTCAGTCAATCTTAGGCATAAATTAGTTCTCCTAGGCCAATCAAGCATTTGAATTTCCTTGTAATTTAAAAAAAACATTCTTGTATTGTATCCAACAATTGTACTAATTTATCTTTTAAATACAATAAGTTTTAAAACATAGAGTATTTAAAAGAACAAATTATTTTGTAACAATGTTTGAAAAAATTGGAGAAAGTCTTATGAGATATTCTGGTGTCAATTGAAACCCTTTACTAACAATAACTTGTAATTTTCTCTTCGCATCCTAACTGATTTTTAAAGATTCCCAATCAAGTTATCTGAAACAAAATGTCCCAGTCTGGTAACTTAAACTCCAAGTAATCCAATAATTTTGTAACTGCATTTCAAACAAACACGCACTGTATATTCCATTTCCTGATCAAGCAAAATGTTTTAAAAGACACAAATCATCTGGTTAACCTGGATTAAACAATTATGAGTGTCCTACATGACAGTCTTAAATTCCATCTCTTGTCCCCAAACAATCATGCCTTGAGAACAAACATTTGTCTTTTCAGTAATCTTGAGAAAGCATGAAGACCTATGAAAGCCAATTGGATCTTTGAAAATTCATTTCTTTTGAGAATTGCAAGAAAAACCCTAATTGCTGGTTTACTGCCACAGAAGAAAATCTGTCTGATCGATTCCTGAGCCAACTTGAATATCTGAGAAACCCTAGGGTTGTGTCTTCTATGAAAATTTGGAGGGCAAATTTTGGGGTACAACAACAATCATATTTAGCAAAGACAGGTACCTTGAACTTGTGAGGGATGACCACCCCTGGGATCAGCCTAACTCTCCAAAAATTCAGTCCAGGTACTTTCTGGATTTCCATATCCTTGAGATGACCTTCCAACTGCTTGTACTTATCATCCATAGAATGGTACTATTCATCAGAATAGTCTTCATCTTCAGGAATATTCTAAGAACCCTGGTTATTTCTCCCTTCACCCCTGACACTTCTACCATCTTCCTCTTGATTGCCGTCTTCATCAGAGGAGACATCTGCAACTTAAACCGGTTGAGTAGGATCTTTGAATCTTCTCCCAATATTGAGGATAGCAATTAGATTTTAGTCTTATATTTCTTGGCAACGAGCGCCATCAGATCTCTCTGCCCCTATGCTATGTTCAGGAGAGTCTCCTGAAATTGGGCATGTTGAGCTTGGAGTATCTTAACAGTCTGTTCGAGGGCCATCTTATACTTAAATAAACAGTAAGAAGATGAGAAAACCTGTATGGAAAACCTGTTATGTAATGACACATGATATATGGATGCAATGCTTTCAAGGATCTCGCAAGATAAATATAAGAAAATGTTAGAAATTGAATCTGAATGCAGCTTTGATTGAAGAACTTCGTATCGTTGAATGTCCTTCTACGAGAATAAAGCTCACCATGTCAAGCGGGTCCTTTCCTTTGAATCAAGATAACGAGCCTCGGTCTTTGACGACATCTGGTTAGAGGAAAATAAATCCCCTTGCCCCTTGACAGATGTCTGATTCATCATAACCCTGTATCATAAGCCCTTGAGATCCTTGAAATGGTCAGTGAAACATTATATGTGTAATGATGTCATGATGTCATGTTCGAACAGTTTAATTAAAAACAATCAAAGAACACAAGGCTTTAGGTTCCGAATTGCATGGAGTTTGTAGATAGGTACCCTCTTGAATTTTAGTTGGCTCAACCTGTCCTAAAAGAAGTAACCGAGTTCTAGGAGTCTCATATCACCGATATTTCTCTCAGACATTGTTTTAGCACATTGTGTCAATGCGATCAAAGATACTTAAATATAAAACAAACCCTATTTTTTGCCCTAAGATGCCATACAATGCTTATGAGCATGAATGCATATGAACAAAACCAAAGAGACGCAAAACACCGCTGGGGGTGTAACGAAGGAAATAAAGAAACAAAAGAGAAACCCAACCAGGAAAATAAATCACTAGTGGATCAAAAAACCCGACTCAGAGAGGATGATAAAAAGTCAAAGGATACACCAACTCCTACTGAAGGCGAAACTACGAACGTTCACTGAAGGTAGAAAGAGGAAAGAAATAGCAACATCGACGTTTACTGACGGTGAGCTACCAACGTTTACTGAAGGTAGAGATAAGAAATCATCGACGTTTACTGACGATGAACTACCAGCTTTCACTGAAGGTAGAGAGAAAGGGAAATATCATAACACTTCCGTTCACTGACAGTGAACTACCAACGTTCACTAAAGGTAGCCAAAAGATAACAATCACCAACTTTCACTGAAGGTGACCTACCAACTTTCACTGAAGGTAGAAAGAGAATATATCATAGCATCTCCGTTCACTGATGATGAACTACCAACATTCACTAAGGGTAGCAAAAAGATAACAATCACCAACTTTCACTGAAGGTGACCTACCAACTTTCACTGAAGGTAGAAAGAGAATATATCATAGCATCGACGTTCACTGATGATGAACTACCAACATTAACTGAGGGTAACAAAAAGATAACAAGCACCAACTTTCACTGAAGGTGACCTACCAACTTTCACTGAAGGTAGAAAGAGAATATATCAGAGCATCTTCGTTCACTGACGATGAACTACCAACGTTCACTGAGGGTAGCAAAAAGATAACAATCACCAACTTTCACTGAAGGTAACCTACCAACTTTCACTGAAGGTGGAAAGAGAATATATCATAGCATCGCCGTTCACTGATGATGAACTACCAACGTTCACTGAGGGTATCAAAAAGATAACAATCACCAACTTTCATTGAAGGTGACCTACCAACTTTCAGTGGATGTAGAAAGAGAATATATCATAGCATCACCATTCACTGACGATGAATTGCCAACATTCACTTAGGGTAGCAAAGATAACAAGTTTCGCCAAAATTCTGGCATTTCACCTAGAACGGGTCTCAACTTGTTCTTTAACCAAGGCATTCTTCCTGGAAAGGGTAATATATAAGTTGTCTCAAATAAAGAGACTACCACTTGCTAAGATTTCGCAATGATATGTCTCTGCGATATCGAAAGACTTGCCATCCACTGGAGTAATTTGACAACGAACTACAAACTATCTACTAATAGAGGATATAACAACAAAAAAAAAGTTACGTCGACTTTTACAGGGAAGCACAAGTTGCTCAAACAAAGAGACATGCTACTTGTTGTTATGGAGGATTGTAAAAATAAGTGACTTTCTGAGGAGGGAAATATGGCTTCCTGGGGAAAGAAATATGAATTCCTAGGGAAATGCCACTATATTCCTGCTGAGGAGATAAAATCTTCTCGTGCAAAATAAATGCACATTCTCAAACCAATGCTCGAAGCTTGCAGAAATCCAAAGTAATAATATTGTTGGGAAACAAAGATTCAAACCAAAAATAAACTGGAGTGAAACAGTCAACCGAAATACATCCTTTGAGAAATAAACTCAAGAGGGAAACCCAATCTATCCAGATAAAGAGTTGTACAGGAAGGATAAAGCAAAAATCTTCCACGAGGGATAACTCAGTGGGGAAATTGAAAGGATATACTCTTTATGCTTAAGGTTGACACTCTATTAGAGATAGAACAACATAACTCTACAAAACAGGGTAATATGCTAACAGAAAATTAATGAGTGCAAATGAGAAATGGTTTGCTAAATTCAACTATGTATGATGTATGTATGAATGTATGAGTGTTATTATGATATGCTGACAAAACAGACATATAACACTGGTAGTAACCAGGTAAAACCAACTCGGGCACAAACAACACTCGGCTAAATCACATCCAAGATGAACATTCCAAGAAAAAGTAAGCGCCAACTGAGAAAACAAATTCCTATTTCATGGATTAACTTTACCGGGGAGAAACGTAGTATAGTGACAAAACAGTACAAATACAGAGATATAACAACCTTCTCCAAGCTTCACCAAGAAGTAGCATTCAGACTTTAACAGGGAAGTAAATGTTTTCAAATGTAACGCTTCTACTTAGGATTGCAAAAATAAATTTCAAGTAAAGCAGATGGACACCAAATCATTAAAACATTCACTGGGGAATTCAGGCCCATTTTAAAGGAGGAAAAACACACAAACTTCGCTAAGGCATATAATGCCCCACCATCAAGAGATTAATTGGGGATTTCGTGCTGACTTCATTGGGGAGGTTAACACCACATTCTAAAAGGGAAAACCAATATACGTTCTTCACTGGAGAAACCAGAGACATGTGTTCTTCGAGAGTAATTATTGTACCAACTTCTCTGGGAAGAAAGAACTTATATTACACAAACGAAACCTTCACTGGAGAAATCTTGGATTGAATCTTCACATCCTGCAAACTCAGAAAAGAAGAAAGAAAAATAACCAAGACTTGACTGGGGACACTGGAGTCACAAACCCAATATAGCGAAAACATCATGAGTAAACCTTCCCGGGGGAAACAAAACTTCTCAAAATAACTGGAGTTCGTCCGTTCCTAGGATCACCACTTTTGTTTTTCTCTTGCATCACAAATTGTGAAGTAAAAGCAAATTGTAAATTCTTTTTGAAAATCAATTTTGTTATTTAATCTTTTCATTTTGAAAATTATTATCAATAATAAATGGAGTCTTTGCAAGCTAAATAAAATAAGAAATACAAAGAATTGGGTAAAAGCTCAAATTTCATTAATAGAATGGTAGTCTGTGAATGGCGAGACTCCATGGATGATTACAAAGTTTGGAAAATGGTAATATATAATGGAAAAGATACATTGAGATACAATGACCACTATCCATTCTAACAACTTTTGAAATCCTGAGCAGCAGCTTCCGTTGAAGTATGATGAGGATCCAAGAAGATTGTTGCTTCAATGATCAAGTCTTGTATGATGTAGTTACTTGCCAAGAAAGTCCCTAACTTTTGCCTAGGTTGCCCTTGCGGATTTTCAACTTAGCGGGAAATTTTTTTTCTGTTTATGTCTCTAATTTTTGCCTAGATCACCCTTTCGGGTTTTCGGCCTACTGAGACGCTCTTTTTTGCCTAATCCGCCCTTTCGGGTTTTCAACTTAGCGAGTTGTTCTTTTATTTCTTTAGGCGAAGTATTTCTTGACTGCATCAGCATTCATGGGATGTGGGAACTCCTCGCCATCCATAGTTTCAAGAATTAATGCACCGCCAGAGAAGGCTTTCTTGACAACATATGGACCTTCAAAATTGGGAGTCCACTTGCCCCTAGAATCAGCGTTAAAAGACATGATCTTCCTGAGTACGAGGTCGCCTTCTCCGAATTCACGAGGTTTGTCCGTCTTATCAAAAGCTTTCTTCATTCTCTTCTGATATAACTGTCCATGACACAAAGCTGTCATTCTCTTCTCTTCGATTAGATTCAATTGGTCAAACCGGTTCTGGACCCATTCAGCCTCTGACAACTTGGTTTCCATTATAACATGCAAAGAGGGAATCTCAACCTCGATTGGGAGTACCGCTTCCATTCCATACACAAGGGAGAATGGGGTTTCTCCTGTTGAAGTGAGGACAAATGTGTGATAGCCAAGCAAAGCAAAAGGGAGCATATCATGCCAATCCTTATAAGTAACAACCATCTTATAGATAATCTTCTTGATATTCTTATTAGCAGCTTCAACAGCCCCATTCATCTTCGGTCTGTACGGAGATGAATTGTGATGTATAATCTTGAATTCCTCACAAAGTTCTGTCATCATCTTATTGTTCAAATTTGACCCTTTGTCAATGATAATTCTGCTCGGCACACCATACTGACATATAAGATTATTCTTAATGAAGCGCACAACCACTTGCTTAGCAACATTAGCATATGAAGCAACTTCCACCCATTTGGTGAAGTAATCAATTGCTACCAAGATAAAATGGTGTCTATTCTAAGATTTGGGTTCTATCATCCCAATCATGTAAATACCCCACATAGAGAAAGGCCGTGTGGAAGAGATCACATTGAGAAGTGTCAGAGGCAAATGAACCTTGTCTGCATAAATCTGGCATTTATGACACTTCTTTACAAATTTGTAACAATCAGATTCCATTGTCAGCCAATAGTAACCTTCCCTTAGCATCTTTTTAGCCATCGAATGTACATTGGCATGAGTGCCAAATGAACCTTCATAAATCTCATGCATCAACATGTCTACTTTGTGTCTATCCACGCATCTGAGCTAGACTATGTCATAATTTCTCTTATACAACACATTTTCATAGAGGAAGAAACTTCCAACCAATCTTCTCAATGTCTTTCTATCTTTCTTCGATGCACCAATCGGATATTCCTGAGGTTGGAGAAAATGCTTGATATCATAATACCAAGGTTTTTCATCTGCTACCTCCTTTGTTGTAAACACATGAGCGGGCCTATCCAGTCGCCGAACCATAATTCGAGGTATATCATTCCAAGTATTCACTTGATACATGGAAGCCAGAGTTTCCAGAGCATCCGCCATTTGATTTTCATCTCTAGGAATGTGATAGAATTCAACTTTATTAAAGAAGGGCAACAATCTTCTAGCATAATCTTTGTAAGGGATCAAGTCGGGGTGACAAGTATCCCACTCTCCTTTAATCTGATTTATTACCAAAGCTGAATCACCATATACATCTAGAATTTTAAATCTGAGATCAATAGCTTCCTCGAGACCCATGATGCAAGCCACATATTCTGCCATATTATTAGTACAATCAAATTTCAACCTTGCCCTAAAAGGAATGTGTGATCCATGTGGTGTGACAATCACAGCACCAATTCCTTTACCATAAGCATTCAAGGCTAAATAAAATATCATACTCCAATGAGATTCAGGATCGGGACCTTCCTCAGGAAATGGTTCATCACAATATTTCACTTTCAGAAACATCACATCCTCATCGGGAAAATCATACTTCACAGGCTGATAATCATCAACTGGTTAGTGAGCAAGATAATCTGCCAACACGCTGCTCTTAATAGCTTTTTGAGTGCAGTATTAGAGGTCATATTCAGATAACAGCACCTGCCAGCGGGAAATTCTCCCAGTAAGAGCAGGATTTTCAAAAATGTACTTGATTGGATCCATTTTGGAGATCAACCAAGTAGTGTGATTCAACATATATTGCCGCAAATGTTTTTCTGCCCAGGCCGGAGCACAACATATCTTTTCTAGCATGGAATACCGCGACTCACAATCAGTAAACTTTTTACTGAGATAATAAATGGCATACTCTTTCTTCCCCGTTTCATCTTGTTGTCCTAGAATACAACCCATGGAATTATCTAACACTGTCAAATACATAATCAACGGTCTTCCTTCAACAGGAGGGAGCAAGATAGGAGGTTCAAGCAGGTATTCTTTAATACTTTCAAATGCCCTTTGGCAGTCGTCCGTCCACACACAACCTTGATCTTTCTTTAACAACTTAAAGATTGGTTCACACATTGAAGTCATGTGGGAAATGAATCTGGAAATATAATTCAAACGCCCGAGGAACCCTCTGACTTGTTTTTCAATTCTTGGCGCTGGCATTTCTTGAATTTCTTTGACTTTATTAGGGTCAACTTAAATTCCTTTCTGGCTAACAATGAAACCCAATAATTTCCCTGATCAAACACCGAAGGTACTTTTATTTGGACTCAAGCGTAGACGATACTTCCTCAAACGCTAAAAAAACTTCAAAAAATATTTTACATGCCCTTCTTCAGTATGGGATTTAGCAATCGTATCATCAACATATACCTTGATTTCCTTGTGCATCAGATCATGGAATAGGGTTATCATAGCCCTCTGGTATGTTGCACCAGCGTTCTTCAACCCGAAGGGCATCACTCTGTAATAGAATGTTCCCCAGGATGTGATAAATGTTGTTTTCCATGTCCTCTAGAGCCATTCTTATTTGATTATACCCGGAAAATCCGTCTATGAACAAGAATACTTTGAATTTTGATGTGCTATCCACTAACATATATATGTGTGGTAATGGAAAATCATCTTTTAGACTAGCTTTATTTAAATCTCTATAATCTACGCACATGTGGACTTTTACGTCTTTCTTCAGTATTGGGACAATATTGGCAATCCATTGAGGGTACACTGATGTCGCCAGAAAACTGGCATTAATCTGCTTTAGAACTTCCTCTTTGATCTTTACTGCCATATCTGGGTGAGTTCTTCTCAACTTCTGTTTGATTGGCGGACACTCTGGCTTCAACCGCAAATGGTGCTCTACAATATCCGTATCTAAACCAGGCATATCTTGATAAGACCAAGCAAAAATATCCACATACTCTTTCAAAAACTCAATCAACCTGCTCTTCACATCAGGATGCAGCAATGCTCCAATCTTGACTTTCTTCAGATCTTCTTCTGAACCCAAATTGATTACTTCCAATGGCTCTTTATATGACTGAATGGTATTTTCCTCGCGCTCAAGAAACCATGAGACCTCTTCTGGAATCTCATCATAATCTTCTTCTTTGGCCCCATACACAGGACATTCAAAGTTGGGAGAGGGTGCAGGGTCATTGTATTTAATGGGTTTTTTTAATTAATCTGCACATATGATTTATGATTGCTTTTAGAAACTGACACATATAACAAGTGATCATGCGGATTGAATTTCAGTTATTATTTATTTTGAAAGGTTTTTTCTGATTACCATTTTCCAAGAAAAAGCAGAAAATAGAGACACAATTTGAGAAACAAAGACAACTTTTATTATTGATTTTAAAAGTCACAGCAAACAGATAAGCACGTACAATATTAATACTTCCACCTTGGGTAGAGTGAAAGCTTTTCAAAAATATTAACAAAACAAATTACTTTGAAACATGTATGCAAGAGGGAACGTTAATGGTGATCCAGTTCTGAACTCTAACTCCGTGCGTCACGTAATTTGGCATTTCTAGCTCTATTCGTCTTCCACAATGGCATTAATCCTGGAGACAGTTGGATAAAGATAACCCCCACTACGGAAGACGTCTTGATACTTTCTTCCAGCAGACTTTGGCTTCATGCTCTTACCTTTGTCATTCTTCACAGAGAACCCCAAGCCAGCTCTATTCTTGTTTACAGGTGGGTCCATAATCTATCCCCAAACCTCACTATGACCATTACGCACAACTTGTTGCGCGTCCCTAAGTGAAACCATGAAATTCTCATTACCTCTTACGTTATAAATGGATAAGGCTTGGAATTGGGTTCCAACAGCAGCTTCATCTGACTCCACAATGCTGAAAGAGGACAAATGAGATATCAATAATGCTTGTTCTCCATTTATAATCACTACTTTTCCTGCACATACAAACTTCAGTTTCTGGTGTAAAGTTGAAGTGACAGCCCCTGCCTCATGTATCCACGGCCTTCCTAGCAAACAACTATAAGCGGGTACAATATCCATGATCTGGAAAGTAATCTGAAACAAATGTGGGCCTATATGAATAGGCAAGTCCACTTCACCAATAACAGATTTCCTTGATCCATCAAACGCTTTTACAATAATGCCACTTGGGCGCATGGGCATTCCTTGATATTTCAACTTCATAAGCGTCCTCCTCGGTATAACGTTCAAAGCGGATCCATTATCAATCAACACATTGGATAGTGAATCATTCTTGCAGTTCATAGAGATGTGGAGGGCCAGGTTGTGATTCCTTCCTTCATCTAGAAATTCATCATCGCAGAAACTTAGGTTATTACATGACGTAATATTCCCTACTACACTGCTGAATTGGTCTATAGGCATGTCACTTTCCACAAAAGCTTGGTCCAATACCCTCATCAAAGATTCTCTGTGAGCAGAGGAGTTCATCAATAAAGCTAAGATAGATATTTTTGAAGGAGTCTGCAGTAGCTGATCTACAATTCTGTAGTCGCCCATCTTGATTATCTTTAAAATATCATCCACTTCTTTTTCTAGCGTAGCTCCACTAGATTCACCCGTGGCCTTCTTGGGTTCAACATTCTCAGCAATTTTCTTTCTGACGCTAACATTTCCGTGAACAACTGGTGCAGGTATACGACCGATGCGGGCCACTCTGCTAGTCTCAACAATATTTCCAACATCAGGCATCGGCTGGATGGGAACTTCCACACCATCCTCTAAGATTGTAGCATTATATTTGTAGGGTACATCCTTATCTGACTTGTAGGGGACAGGACCCAACAAACTAATACTAATGGGGTAACAACTGGATTTCTATAATACTCAACTTCAAAATAGGCGGGTGCACCAAAACACGGCACAATGACGTTTACCCCTTCTTCAACACAATCAGTCATCATGGGGTCATCTTTGGAAAATAAATCTTCGTCCGAGGAGAAGAACTCATCTGCAGAGGCATACTCATCATCCGACTCTTCTTCAGTCAAACAAACCTCAATCATATCAACTTCATGGTAATCATCCCTTTGGCCTATAACTTTGATAGTTCCATTGTCCAATAATAACTGAACACCTTTCCTCACAATTGAACATCCTCGAGTCTCGACAACAAATTCGGCAAGATCCATACTGATGTTCCACCTGACCAGCCATATGGCAGAAAGTAGCATGCAATTGTACAAGATCCTCATTCATATACTCCACATCAAAAATTCTGAAGTCTCTAGGACATCTAAAAACCATGTTCACTTGCTCTTCATACTCTGCCCTAGGCCTTATTATGTGGATGAGACCCTCATCCATCATCTCCTGCAAATCACCCTTTATCTTATCGCAACCCTGTATGTATGTACTGCAAATAGCACAACTGGAATTATCATGTGTATAGTAGCTAAATTCACAGAGGTCTGCATGCATTTTCCCCAAATCTCCTCTAACCAAATTAATATTAAAAATCCGAAAATCTCCTGGACAACCAACCACCATATTCACAGCATTTGCTCCTCCATGCTTGGGTAGAGGATTGTCTTTCACATTAGGGCAAACATCCTTGAAATATAAGATACCAGACTTCACCAAATTCTGTACCCCAGTCTTCAAAGGATAGCAGTTTTCAACATTAGGCCCTGGTGCTCCCTGATGAAAAGCACATGTTTGGTCTGCTTTGTAATACCAAGGCAATGGTGATGGTACAGCGGGAGGTGGTCGGGTCTGAACCAACTTCTTCTGAATCAATGCCGGTAGTAACTCTATATAAATCATAGGAATAGGGTCATAAGTCTCCCTTCTATGATTATACCCTTGATTCTCCTGCTGGGATGGTCTCTGATAAGAAACGGTGGTTGGAGCTACACCAACAATTGGAGTAACTGATGCGACTTGCTGATGACGCTGATAATTTCTTCTAGGAGGATTAACCCTCCTCTCTTGTATAACAACATTTTTATCTCCTTCCTTCTTCTTGGTAAACCCATAAGATGGCTTCTTCACACCTCCAGATCCTTCACTCTTTGTTAAACGACCCTCTCTTACAGCCTCTTCTACACGAATACCCATGCCTACCATTTCAGTAAAGTCACTTGGTGCACTTGCTATCATCCTTTCATAGTAGAAAGCACCCGGAGTTTTCAAGAAAATCTTAGTCATCTCCTTTTGTTCCATGGAAGGAATCACTTGGGCAGCTACCTCACGCCATCTCTATGCATATTCTTTGAATGATTCACTGTCTTTCTGAACCATGGCCCTGAGTTGATCACGGTCATGTTCTATGTCCACATTGTATTTGTATTATCTGATAAATTCTTCTCCCAAGTCATTGAAAGTATGGATATTGACACTATCCAAACTCATATACCACTTCAGCACAACACCGGTCAAACTATCCTGAAAAAGTGAATCAGCAGACGCTGATCATCAGTATGGGTAGACATTATCCTTACATACATCACAAGATGAGCATGAGGACAGGTGTTTCCCTTATACTTCTCGAACTCCGGGACCTTAAAATTTGCAGGTATCTTAACATTTGAGACCAAGCATAATTCATTCACATTCTGCCAGAATAACTCTTTTCCCCTGAGGGCCTCCATCTTTCTCTACATCTTGTCAAACTGCTCTTGAAAATCATCCATTCTGTCATAAAGACCCAAGTCTTCACTCGGTGGAGGAAAAGGACAACACACATCATCATTAACAAATGGAACTAAATTCACCGAAGGAGGTGTAGCAGGAGCAGCATGCACCACAGGAGGTGTAGGAGTAACAGTAGTCTGAACAACTAGAGCTTCTTAAGGACCAAGATTGAAACCTTCAGGCGCAAATTTCTATGTCATTCCCCATGGATAACCTTGAGGCATGCGATTCTGAACAACAGCTGGGGTAGCAGACATAGGAACAGTTGGAGCTTCAGTAGTAGCCCTTGTTGGTTGAGGTTGAACACTCGGTGATTGATTCTGATATGCCACCATAGATTCCATCAGAGCAGTAAGATTGGCCATTCCGGCCTTCAAAGCAGAAACCTCCTCGCGCAGCTCGTGATTCTCTTGTTCTAAGTTGTCCATCTTCCTTCTGAAATTAGCTCGAGTGTTGTAGTGGTGAGTCATCTTGCTGAATGAATTAAATAAGCTAGGTAAGACACCTGGATATGCATAACAAATGCAAGAAATACGTGAAATATGATGCATGATATGCAATGCACATGATTAACTTTTATTATTAATATTTTAAGGGACTTAAAGATTTATAGACACATTGCAAATATCAAAGTAATAACTCATTTAAAATACTGAAAATTCTTATTATAATAACTTCAAAATAGGTTACAAGTATCAACAATCCCAAGTACAAGATGAAAATAAAGTCTAAATCCCTAAGAAGTAAAGTTGTCGGAGATCACTCTATACGCTGGCGCTTGCCTGTAAGCCTGGTAATCTGAGCCTTCAACCTCTGTTTTTCTTCAGCGTACCTGGTGGCCACCTCCTTCCAATCACCTGAATCGAGAAGTGAGCAACTAGCATCTGACTGAGGCTTAGGAGAAAATAAATCCTCTTGCCTCTCCATGGTCTCTATCGCTAGACTCTCAAGGATCTCAATCAAGTCGTCTTTCTCCTTAAAGTCTGCTCTATAGGAAATCTCTAAAGTTTGGCACTTATTCTTCCAAGCATCCTTTTCCTGTTGCATCCTTACCAAAGCAAGTTGTAGCTCTTCTATATCATCCAATAAGGGAGGAGTGGTCTTCACAAACAAATCGGACATAGGTGTTTCTCGGGAATACAGCATCTTCAACTGAATAGCTCTCGTTTGGACCCACTGAAGATAAGGTTCCAAAGAAACAACCTCTCTTGGTCCCAAATATTTCCTACTCTTCTTATGGATGTGACGCCAGGCCTTCACAATCTTCTCCCTAGCTTCCTTGTGGTCTTCTCCTTCCTTCAGAAAGAAACTACTCAAATGAATACTATTTGGTTTATCCCTAATCGGATGACTAAGCTGTCGTCGTGCAAGAACAGGGTTATAGTTAATTCCTACCTTTGTACCAAGAAGAGGTACATTGGGGAAACTACCACAACTATCAACAATCTCTATATCCTGGTAAGCTCGATGATACCAATCAATATCTGAGTGAGTAAGTGCCATGATCTTAGGAGCCCAACGGGGTTCCTTCCTGACATCCCAAAAATCACCAGACTGAGGCATATTAGAGATAAACCACTGGTACAACAAAGGTGCGCAACAGATAATCATCCCCCCATGATAAGAATTCCGAAGATGAATAGAGTAATAAGCATCACCCAACAATGTAGGAACTGGGTTTCCGATCATGAAGATCCTGATAGCATTAACGTCAATAAACTTCTCCACATTAGGAAATAAGAACAACCCATAAGCAAGTAGAGCAAAGATGGCCTCAAAAGCGATTGTACTCTTCATCCTGGCAAAGTAACGAGCTTTCTCCAATAAGAATTGAGCTGGTAATCCTCTAATCCCTCCTTTAGTAGTCATGTGGGCTTCAACCTCATACTTCCCCGGATGGATCAAAGCATCAATCTCGTGTGGTTTTGGCTCACCCTCCAAACTAGTAAAAGGAACACGATCGGTAACAGGAAAATCCAGCAGATATGAATACTCTTCTAGTGTAGGCATCAACTGATAGTCGAGGAAAGTAAAGCAATGATACATCAGATCATAGAACTGGACCAAGGTCGAGAGAATACCCCATTTATCCTAAGCTTCATAAGAGGAATGATGGATCCATACTTCTTCCGAAAATCTATAGAACACTCAATCTCAGGAATTAGACTAATCAACTCATCTATCTTGGGATAATTGAAACTGTATTTTCCGGTCTTTCTTTTTCCAGAATCCATGGTCTTAAGGTACCTGAGATATTCACAAATGGTCAACTTTCAAGTCCCTTGAAATAAAATTTCTTCAAAAGGTGTGTTGTACCCCAAAATTTTCCCTCTCATATTTCTCACCATTTCCCTAATATGTTCTCAAGATCATCCATGT
Organism: Vicia faba; assembly: GCA_948472305.1. NCBI lineage: Eukaryota > Viridiplantae > Streptophyta > Magnoliopsida > Fabales > Fabaceae > Vicia > Vicia faba. The sequence continues at coordinate 883,128,547 of OX451741.1, read as the reverse complement.
CAAGTATCAAGCCTTGCAGAGGAAGTTTGCTCAGTCAATGGCTCAAAGGCCTGAAAATCGACTATGCTAGGGCAAAAGTCAACTGTGGCCCAAATACAGTCAAACTTCAAGATTTTTGGTCAAAATTCTTATTTGGAAGTATTATTCATCATTTGATCAATGGTTGATCATGATTCCTCAAGGATTGCTCATAATTCATCAAAACCCAAAAGTTGCTAAATTAGGGTTTTGTAGGAAAAGTCAACTCAACTTTGACCAAGGATAACTCTCTCTTACTTTATGAGAAATGACCCATCCAAAGCTCATTTTTAATAGGATGCAATGCCCTAAAATTCATATTCAGCTCCCAAGTTCAAAATATGCACTCACAAGAAGTTATGAATTTGGACATTATAGGTCATTTTGAAAAGTCAACAAAAACACCATTTTTGTTAAAGCTTCATACATGAACATGGAAGACTCAATTGAGATGAGACAAAAAGGGTTGCTTAGAGGACATCTCAAGCTTTCTAAAAAGTCCTAGAAAACCTTCAAAGAGTCTAAATTGAGGAAGTTATGCATTGGTGAAGTTGACCTTTTTTGCAAAATTGCCAAAAGTCAAAAGGGCCTCAAATTGCAATTTTTGCTAAATGGGCCTAACTTCTTGCACTTGTTTTGAGTTGGTAGCATGGTCCACGAGCCCTAGATCTTCCCATTTGTCTTTATCTTATTTTTGCAATTTATTTTGATTTTTATTGCAATTAAATCAATTTAAATCAAAACAAATCATGAAAAAATCCAAATCATTGAAACCTCAAGATATTGTGCACATTTCAGGTCCCATATACAGCTAGCAAGTGAATCAATTCGTGCAAGGCATAGGTGGGCACAGAAAGATTGATTTTGGCCTATTTTGGAAGGAATTTTATGGAAATCAAATGAAGATCACAAATCATAATTGGCAAAGATTGAGATCATATTTGTAAACCTAATTCATCCCTTGGTATATAGTGAACAATTGCAGCTAGAAACAACAAGGTTGGAGGCGCACAAAGGTAGAACCTAACTTGAAAAAGTCAAAGAAAAGTGGTAATATGTTTTGCTACTTCCAGGCATTTTCAAGATCCCCTAGCCATCTCATTCGTTTCCCGGGGTTGCAAGGAAGTTGTACCAATCAAGAACAAGCATTTTCCAGCGCTAGAACTCACTGTAAGTGATCCATGACCATGGCTTTTTCTTGAAATCGAATCACATAATTTTGGCACTTATAGCATGAATTGCCTGCATATTCTTATTCCTTGAAGCATTTGCAAGTTGTTCATAACAATTAGTTGCATTTTTTCTAACTCTATAGAGGTTTGCCATTATTAGGGTTCTTGGTCTCGTTTTAGGGTCTTTGTATACAAGTGAAATTGGTCCACAAGAAGGGAACCATAATTCTCAGCAGGCCAAGGTGGTTCAATTCATGGCATTAGATGTTATTTATCGTGCCTATATTTGATTGTGAGATATGCAGGGTTTGTAGTGACAGCCCTATGTCCGTAGGTAAAAGTCTCTGACTTTTACCAACGGAGAGAGGAAGAAGATGATATGTGTGGAATCATCCCATTCGCTTGTTTAAAATTTGGTGCGTGTTTGGTATCAAGCTTCGCTTTATGTATTTTATTATTTTTGTTTCATATATTAACAAATGGAATCAAGTGGCCTAGTGGCAGCCAAAGGGAACTCTAAGGCATTGTATGGCATGAGGTCAGGGGTTCGACCCTTGCCTCCAAACATTTGCCATTTTTCTTGAATTTTATTTACAGATTCCATATCCCACAAAGCGTGAGGTCCACCATATGCCCTCAAGGATCCATCATTGGATCTCCAGGAAGCCAGATCTGAAGGCTATCATGTGATGATCCACCAAAAGCTTCAGTCAACACATAACATGGAATCCAGGAAGTCAAACGTGGACCATTTGGTTTGGGCCCAGAATTGCTATTTACACACCTCCAAATTACTGATTTCAGGCCCATTTTCTTTTTATATTTTCTTTATTAATTCATTTAATTTATTTTTACTAACACAAAATAAATTATTTTTTATCAAAAAAATCATAAAAATAATTTTTCCATCAAATTAGATTTTAGTTTATTTTTATAAAAAAATTTATTTCATTTGTTTATTTAATTTATTAGGTAACTTTAATTCTTTCTTGTAAATAAATTAAAATTAATTAGAACAATTTGGGTTTTTGTTTCTAATTTGATTTTTATTTTCTTTTCTCAAACAAATCACAAAAATACAAAAATAAGTCAAATTTAATATCTTCTTAATTTAATTTAATTAGTAATTAGGTTTTTGCATATTTAATTTAAAACCCTTTTTTCTTAAAATAACCAAAAAACAACCAAAAAAATAATTTCTTTTAATTAGGTTAGACGGGGTCAAAACCCTAATTTCCTTTCGTTCTCTATTCGTCACGCGTTTATTTTATTTTACAATATTGATGTAACTGCTCACAGGATGTAATAGATTAATTAGGACTTTTTCCTTTCATTTATCGTTTTAGCGGGTTTTTTGGCTATGTAATTAATACCCGAAGCCTTGTAATAGTGTAGCTTTACTTTCCGCACTTTAATTTCCGCCAAAATATTAACTGTTAGATGTATGATAATAAGATTGCATGACAAGAATGTATGTTAAATTTAAAACGGTTAGCAAACCCTAAATGTGCAAAGATAATAACTTGAAATTGAATCACTCGCACATGCGCACTCCTATGGTATACTCTCACTTTGGCTGCCTTCGGTAAACGATCATTAAGTATAGGGTATTTTAGTGGTCGCTCTCTTGTCTAAACAAAGATCAAATGTCCCGTTCGGAAATGTTGCCTCGGAAAAGTTGCCTCGGAAAGTTTGCCTCGGAAATGTTGCCTCGAATATTGATCTTAAGACATTAGGGTTATTACTAAAACGCCCTAACATTGCTTTAGTGATCGTACGTCCCTTTCGAATTGACCCATAAAACTCCAACGACGGTGCTACCTACTCACTAATAGTGGGATAGCGATGTCTAAAGGAAACAAGAACAAAAACATTCTCTTTTTCGAGTAGGTAGATTAGTTCTTAAGTACTTGCTCAAACAAAACAAACTTTTTCACACCAAACACTTTTTCAAACAAAGTTTTCAAAACAACTTCGTAACATTCTTGAAGACAAAAGCAAGAGTTAAATCGAAGTAAAACAAAAACTTTTTTTCAAATCAAACACACACAAGCAATTTTGAAAATGATGAGCAAGTACCTAAGAGCCCGTAGAAAACTACATATAGAATGGGTGCTAATACCTTCCCTTTCTATAATCTACCCCACGTACTCAAAATCTCGAAAAAAGGAATTTTTCCGTGCTTTTGTCCTTTCCAGTTGGATAAAATAAAAGTCGGTGGAGACTCTTGCTTACCACGACATTTTTCAAACACAAACGCAAAACCCAAACCATCATTTCAAACAGTTTTGGTTCTGCCACCGTATCACAGAACTGGCGACTCTGTTGGGAATTTAATAAGTGGGGTATACCTTAGGAATAGTTCATCATATTTGCTTCTATTGTGTGATTTGATTGCTTTACTTTTGAGGGCTTTGTATCGGGAGTTACTATAGATCCTAACTCGGATCTGGGGGACACCTGTTAGGTAAGTAGCAATAAACTGTGAGGGAACTGTACGGTGTAGACCGATACGGTTGAAGAAGTAGCTACGTTGATGTGGCACATTGGTTGGTACTGGTATCCCTTGTGGAGAAATGAGGAGAATACAGGGCTGCTATATGGGTCGTTAAGCATCAACTGACCTTAGAACCTATAATTGACCAACTTGGCCTTATGAAGTAGTGAGATAGCCGGTCTCGGTGTAAAGGTGGGAACTGGTTGATACTCGATACTATACTCATTGAGACCATACTCTCGAGATAGTTCCGGCTGCAAGAAAAGATTGTGTGAGCTGAAACCATGACCGATGGAGATGGTCAGTGATATTGAGAACCTCTAGAACCCGGTTACTATTATTAGGACCGGTTGAAACCAACTGAACTTCAAGAGGGTAGTACCTAGACCCCATGCAAGCCTGAAACTTAAGGGCTATTGTGTGACTTGTTTGCCTTTACCATGTCTGTTATCTGCTATACCTATGGTGTGTTTTTATCATGACATCATGCATCATAACATAGCATGAATACTTCATTGTACTAACCATTTAAAAGACCGAGGGGATTTATCTTTGTTCTATTTTGCAGATTATGGCTTCCGTACGTAGAAACACCATTCGAGTTAACTTTGTGCAAATACCTGCTCAACTCAGAGAGTTAGTCTCAAAAGTTCTTGACACTTCTTCATTCATTAGAAGACATGGTCAACTCCTTAGCTTGGTCACTTCAAAGTTGGATGAGCAGATGATGAGTGTGCTTTTCCAGTTCTTTGATCTTGTGCATCATTGTTTCACCTTCCCGGATTATCAACTAGTTCCCACTTTGGAAGAGTTTTCGGACTTATTGGGTATATCCATCCTCGAGCAGATGCCTTTCACAGGTTTGGAAGAGACTCCTAGACCCGAGGACATTGCTTTAGTCTTACATCTAAAAAGGGCTAATGTAGTATCCAATGGGGAGACACGGAGCGGGGTTAAAGGTTTCCTGGCTAAGTTTCTGATGGATCAAGCTCAACAGTTCTAGGATAACTTGGATTTTCAGGCTTTTGAAGACATCTTGGCTCTCCTCATCTACGGCTTGGTTCTTTTCCCGAATCCAGATTCCTTCATAGATGTGAATGCGGTCAAGTTCTTCTTGTCTCGTAATCCAGTGCCTACTCTTCTAGGTGATATTTTACATGCTCTCTATACTCGTATTGTGCGAAGAAGGGGGACCCTTATGTGTTGCATGCCGCTGCTGGTGAGGTGGTTTATTTCGCACCTCCCCAAGTTCGTGTTGAAGAATGAAGAAGGGTTAGGATGGTCTTACAGAATCATGTCACTTGCCCATACAAACATTCTTTGGAGCTCTAAGGATATGGAAAGTGTTGCTGTCATCAATTGATGTGGGGAATACCCTAATGTCCCGTTGCTTGGAATTAGAGGGGGAATAACCTACAGTCCTTGTTTGTCTTTATGACAGTTTGGTCGCGCTCGGAGAGACGGTTCTCATGAGCTGCTTCTTACAGATATTGCATTTGACTATAAGGAGGACGTTGATGAGCATCGCCGCAGGTTTATACGAGCCTGGGGCATGGTTAACAGGTATGATCCTCACGAGCTAGGACCAAATACTTCTCTCCCTATGCAACCATATCTCCAGTGGGTCCGGGCTCGAGCTCAGAAGCTTGGGATGCCTTATGAAGCTGTGTTGCCAGTGATTGTGGAGCATACTAATGAAGAAGGTGTTCCTTATACAGTCCCTTATCCATACATGCCTATTGATCTTGGGGCATTGAAGAGATCCTGGATTCAGCTGAAAGAGGAGAGGGATACCTACCGAGAGAAGTATCATGAACAAGAGAGGAAGATCTTGAGGCTCACGAGGCAACTTGAGAATGAAAAGATGATCAATGACTATGTCAGCACGAAGGGAAAGCGACCATGGGATTTCTGATTTCTGCTTGTTTCTAGTTTAGATTTATTTTCAGTTTATTTCTTTTGTAACGCCTTAAAGGCATTGTTAAACATTTTACAAGTTTTAATATAATAAAGTTTGTTTATTTCTTGGTTTGAAAATTTAAATTTCCCAAAGTCTTTGAAATCATTTCATACGCATCCCATTATCATGCACAACATTACAGGTACCATTACAGGTTTCTTATCTTCTTCGCTGTTTATTTCAGCATGAAATGGCTTCTGAAATACCTACCGATCAAGCCATAAAAGCTCTTCAAGCATAGAATGCTCAATTCCAAGAGATGTTCTTGAACTTGACCAAAGAGCAACAGGATTTGAAGACTCTCATCCTGAAGGAGAAGAAGAAGAAGAAGAAGAAGAAGAAGAAGAAGAAGGTGGTTCTGCTGAATATGGGTCACAGATTTGGGAATAGGTTGCGACAGGAAACTGATCTGTCTCATTCATCTGGAGGAGGAGAGAATCAAGAGGAAGGAAAAGGTCCTAGTCCTGTAGTTTCTGATAATGATACTGATTTTGATGATGAACAGTACCCTCCTGCTGAGGATATGTATAAACAACTTGAAGACCGTTTGAGTGCAATGGAGATTCAGAAGATACCTGGTTTGGACTTCGGGGACTTGGGACTAGCATCTAGGGTGGTGATTCCTCACAAGTTTAAAGCTCCCATTTTTTCTAAGTACAATGGACTATCCTGTCCAAAGCTCCATCTCCGCTCGTATGTCCGAAAAATCCAACCGTACATTGCTGATAGGAATCTGTGGGTTCATTTCTTTCAAAATAGTCTGTCAGGGACTCAACTTGAATGGTTTTATCAATTGGAAGGAGCTAATGTCCGCAATTGGGAGGACCTTGTTGTTGCTTTTTACAAGCAATACCAGTATAACGTCGACCTTGCTCCCACGCGTACTCAGGTTCAGGGTATGTCTATGGGTGTAGGCGGAGGCTTTAAGGACTATGCTCAGAACTGGAGATATCTGGCTGGAAGAGTCCAACCCCCTCTGTCTGATAGGGAGTTGGTGGATATGTTTCTTGGGACTTTGTCTGGTCCATTTTTCAATCACTTGATCGGAAGTTCATCATCTGGGTTTACTGAACTGATTTTGACCGGGGAGAGAGTAGAAGCTAGTATCAGAAGTGGCAAGATACAGAAAGGTGCTTCATCAAGTACAAAAAAGAAGCCATTCAAGAAAGAAGCTAGTGCAGTTTACAACTCAAGGAGCGAAAACCGACCTGAACGCCGCCAAGCAGTGAATGCGGTAGTAATATCAAGACCCACCGTAGCCCCACAATGCAACAATCAGCAAAGAATGGAGAGACCGCAAAGACAATATACTCGGCTCAGTATGACCTTATCTCAAATTTTACCGCAATTTTTTAAGACTAATCTGGTAACTCTGAGGGAAGCCCCGAAGAATCCCAGCACCACCTCTCCGCTGTATAATCCAAATGCCCGCTGTGCCTATCACTCCGATAGCCCAGGGCATGATACCAACAACTGCTGGGCCTTGAGGAATAAGGTGCAAGATTTGATTGAAGCTAAAGAAATTGAGTTTGACGCACCGGAAAATACTAACGTCATGAATGCTCCTATGCCCAAGCATGGAGTGAATGTTGTGGACGATGATTCATTTGTGACCTCTATGGAAGAAATTTCTACTCCGTTGATGACAGTAAAGAAGAACCTACTATCGGTCGGTTTATTTCCGGGCTATGGCGAAGGTTGCCACCTATGTTCAATCCTGCCTGCTGGTTGCCATTTATTGAAATCAGGTGTTCAACGCCTGATGGATAACAAAGAGATCCTGTTCGAAAAAACTTTGATTCCGTTGATTCCTGTTGAAGATGTTTCCATCATAACCATTTCCGCCAATCCTTCCAAGGCTTCCTCGAGAAATCCTGTTAGGATTACACCCGTTTCGAGAGTTGCTCCATTGATCATTACTATTCCTGGTCCTATCCCATACACTTCGGATAAGGCTATACCGTGGCACTATGGGGCCGATGTGTATTATCACGGGATCAAACAAGACTTGAAGGTTGAAGAAGCTGATACTGAGATCAACAATATTGTCGGGGCTAGCAAGGTCACCCGAAGCGGAAGACTCTTCTCTCCTGATATTTCCCCTCCGACCATTCAAAAGCCTGTCGCCATTCCATCTGCCAGTACATCAGCTACTGTTCCAATTCTTACTCCAGTTATCACCCCTGTCGCCGAGTCATATGACACTCGGGGAAAAGAAGTTACAGGTGAGCCTGCCCGGACGGAGGCACCTAAGAAGGTCATTGTAGAAACCTCTAGGTAGGAGATAGAGGAAATTCTGAAGATTATCAAGAAGAGCGAATATAACATAGTCGAACAACTGGGGCAGACCCTGTCGAAGATCTCCATGTTATCCTTATTGTTGTGCTCGGAAACCCATGCAAAGGCTTTAATTGCTTTCCTTAAAACTGCGCATGTGCTGCAGGAAACTTCTGCTGATATATTCAAAGACTTTGTGGCTAGTTTGACCGCTGACAACAGGTTGGGTTTCTCCAACGCAGATCTGACTGCCAAAGGAAGGAATCACAATGATGCTCTGCATGTCTCGATCGAGTGTAGGGGCACTACTCTGGCCCACGTACTGGTGGATACTGGGTCCTCATTGAACGTTTTACCCAAGAAAGCATTAGACCGGCTGGACAATGAAGGTTTGGTTCTGAAGCCGAGTAATATTGTGGTTAGAGCTTTTGATGGGTCAGAAAGGATGGTGCACGAGGAAGTGGATGTCCCTGTTAAAGTTAGCTCTCAGACTTTTGCATCTACGTTCTATGTGATGGACATCCGACCATCTTATTCTTGTTTGCTGGGTCGCCCGTGGATTCATAAGGCTGGGGCAGTGACTTCTACGCTCCATCAGATGTTGAAATATCCAGTAAAGGGAAAGATTGTTACGGTGCAAGGAGAAGAGGAGTATATGGTGAGCCATCTCAACTCCTTTCGGTATGTGGAGATGGATGGAGAGTTCATTGAAACCCCGTGTCAGAACTTTAAAGAGGTCCCCCAGACTCTGGCGTCGACTGAAGGTGCTGTTGAAAAACCTCTAATGAAGATGGCTTCCCTCAAGGATGCCAGGGATGTTATTGAAAAAGGTGGGTGTGCAAATTGGGTTCAACTCCATGACTTCACACATAAGACTGACAAGTTTGGTTTGGGTTTTACTGCAGAGGCTCAAAGGGTTTTTTTGCGTGCGCGGATTGGAATACCTCCCTTGCACATCAATAATCAGGGAGTGAATGCAATTGAAGACGATGAAGAAGAGTCGGAGTTTGAAAGCTGGATTTACCCGACTACCAACGGAGGATTGAACAATTGGACGACAAAGGACTTCGTGCCCGTTTCTTTTATTACACAGTAATAGACTTTTGTGTTGAAATTTGTAACAGACAGTTTAAAACTTTACGACCCGGTGCCTTTCCCGAGGCACCTCGACTTTGGTTGTGAGGGCTTAATATTTGTCGTTTTCATATATCATCAATAAAGCATTTGACGTTTTTCTTGCATTACAAATTTTGTGCTCCTTGTTTTTCTTTTCTATCTTGCACTTTATTAAAACAGATATTGTCTTACACACACTCACATATCATAATGCAGATCCACATCCACTCTGGATCCCATTGATAACGACTCTGCTACTGCCAGTTATGACTTCAAAAATCCGATCAACCAAGCCGAGGACAAAGGTGAGGATGATTGTGAAGTGCCTGGGGAACTGGCTAGACTGTTACTACAGGAAGAGAGGGCCATACAGCCTCCAAGAGCCACCAATTATGATGCCTTCAGTTGAAGGAAGACTTTTTAATCTTATACTTGACAGTGTTGGATAATTCAATGGGGTGCATGCTGGGGAAGCATGTCGAGTCTGGCCTAAAAGAGCATGCTATTTACTACCTTAGCAAAAAATTTACCGACTGTGAGACCCGATACTCACTGCTTGAGAAAACTTGCTGCGCTTTGGCATGGGCTGCTCCCCGGTTGAGACAGTATATGCTGACTCACACTACCCCATTGATATCAAAAATGGATCCAATCAAGTACATCTTCGAAAAGCCTGCCTTGTCTAGAAGAATAGCAAGGGGAGTGTGTTGGCGGATCATTTGGCACATCAGGTTGTGGATGATTACCAATCCATGAATTCCGAGTTCCCAGATAAGAATATCAAGAAGATTGTGCAGAAGATGACAGTGACATACAAAGACTGGCATGAGATGCTACCATTTGCTCTTCATGGGTACCGAACCTCAGCGCGGACTTCAACAGGGGCAACACCCTACTCTTTGGTGTATGGAATGGAAGCAGGCTTACCTATTGAGGTCCAGATACCCTCTCTTCGGATTATGAAGGATGTGGGTTTAAGCGAGGACGACTGGATCCAGACCCGGCTTGATCATCTGAACTTAATCGACGAAAAAAGACTTACTGCTATTTGTCATGGTTAGACGTATCAAAAGCGAATGATCAAGGCATTTAACAAGAAAGTCAGACGACAAGAGTATCAAGTTGGGGATTTGGTGATCAAGCGCATCATACTGCCACAAGGTGATCCCAGGGGCAAATGGACCCCCACGTATGAAGGGCCATTTTTGGTTAAGAATATTTTCTCGGGAGGAGCTATGATTCTAACCACCATGGATGGTGACGACCTTCCTCACCCCGTCAATGCAGACATAGTGAAAAAATACTACGCATAATCAAAGACCCGCTAGGTTGACTGGCCTAGGAAAAAATTAGGGCTTCCCAGCGAACCAAAAGGGTTCGGGCAAAAATAAGGGATGAAAATGAAAAAATCTGTACACCCGGCAAGTTGAAAACTTGAAAAGGCGGCTTGGGCAAAAAAGGGTATCCCGGTGGACTGAAAACCCGAAAGGGTGGTCCAGGCAAAAATTAGGGATTGAAGCGTAACACTATGTCTCATTGGACCATCTTTCAACTAGACTTCGATATCGACTATCAAGCTCGGACGACATTAATAAATCTAATCTACCTCCAACCAAGTAGCAAAGTGATGAGACTCTCGAAGATGTAAAGGCAATATCAGAGTTGGAACCCAGTGGGATTGTTCACATAGCTGTTTTTCTTTGTTTTTCACGAATTGTATAAAGTCTATCTTTCGGCGGCGTTCTCTTACTAGGACTTCAGCCTCTTGTACAAAAACGCTTATTTATAGGCCAACTTCAAAATCAATACAATCCATTTTCACAAAGAAATTTCAAATTATTTTTCTTTTTTCTGTTTTGTTTTGCAAGAACGTCCAATGGTTCATTTTTTATATATGCATTTGACAATAATTGCTGCTCATAAATATTTACATGCGAAACAAAAGACGATTACTCGTAATATCAGAAATAGGGGCAAACAAGAAATGTCCAAACCTTACAGTTGCTCTGTCCACCAGGTATAGGGATAGACCTAGCTGGAGAATACGACTAAAGGTACATTCACTCCCCGCAGAACAAAAGATATATAAAAAACAGTGATTCTCCCCAAGTAGAGTTCATCTATCATCAGCGCTAGAAGATTATCCCCAGTGGAGTTTATTTCTTCCACAAGCAGAAACTCAATCCCCAACAGGGTTCATCATTTCCAGCAGCAGTAATTCATCCTCAACCGAGGTTATTTCTCCAAATCCGCAGATCTTCTAGCAGAATCTCTCCTCCCCACAGAGTCATTCTCTCGTCAGTTTATTCTCCAGCAGGATCATCCTCCCAATCACCTTCGTTTGTTATCCCCAGCGAGCGAAGCTCTTTCATTCTCCAGCAGCAATCCGGGATTTATTTTCCCCATCTAGAGAACATCACAAAAACATCACATTTCCATGCATCATGGCACATGCATATGCATCATACAACACAACCTCATTTATTTTGAGAACACCATTGCTTGATACATATCATGCATTACATACGACTAACCCTTTACCTTTCAGGAAAGATACAATCAAACTCTCACAAAGTTCAAGCTATGAAGCCCGGATCCGACCGGATAGTATCTTGATTTCTTCATCATATTGTGAAGCCCGGAGAACGACTGAATAACAATATCAAACACCGTGAAGCCTGGATTCGACCAGATAGTGGTTTATCTTTAAGCTATGAAGCCCGGATTCGACCGGATAATAGTTTAATCCCCAGCAAGCCGTGAAGCCCAGATTATGACCGGGTAGCAGCTCAACAAGTTACTGTGAAGCCTGGATTACAACAAGATAGCAGTGCGAGACGCCATGAAGCCTGGATTCAACCAGATAGTGGTATATCATAAACACAAGTCGTGAAGCCCGAATTACGACCGGATAACAGCTCAGCAAGTTATTGTGAAGCCTGGATTACGACCAAATAGCAATACAAGTTTCTGTGAAGCCTGGATTACGACCAAATAGCAGCCAAAGACACCGCGAAGCCTGGATTCGACCAGATAGTGGTATATCTTTAATATAAGTTATGAAGCCCGGATTCGATCGGATAGTATCTTGATTTCTCTGAACACCATGAAGCCTGGATCCGACCAGATAATGGTATGAGACATCGCGAAGCCTGGATTACGACCAGATAGCGGTACAAAGCACTGAAGCCTGGATTACGCCCAGATAACAGTGAGGGACACTCTGAAGCTTGGATTACGACCAAATAGCAGTTCACCCGGCCAATTACTATGAAGCCCAGATTCGACCGGATATTAGTAGGCCTTAAAATCAAATGGAAGCCCGGATACGACTGGATAATCACTTGATTTCTTCTGAAGCCTGGATTTCAACCAGATAAGAAGCAAGGTATTGTGAAGCCTGGATTACAACCAGATAGCAGTACAGGACATCATGAAGCCTGGATTCGACCAGATAATGGTATGAAACAACGTGAAGCCTGGATTACGACCAGATAATGATAAAAGGACTGAAGCTTGGATTACGACCAGATAACAGTACAAGACACTGCGAAGCTTGGATTTCGACCAAATAGCAGTTTACCTGGACAAATACTAAGAAGCTCGGAGTCGACCGAATATTAGTGTGCCCTAAATTCAAGTTGAAGCCCGGAAGCGACCGAATAACAACTTAATTCCTTCTGAAGCCTGGATTACGACCAGATAAGAAGTGAGAAATTGTGAAGCCTGGATTACGACCGGATAGCAAGTTTAATCTCATCTCCCCAGTAAGTCATTGTAAAGCCTGGATTACGACCAGATAGCAGTCGGTCTTATCACTATGAAGCCTGGATCGCGACCAAATAGTAGTTCATTTTCACTTCCTCGACTAAGAGACGATTCCCCAGTAGAATAACGGACGACCGAAGCTCCTAAAATTCTATTTCTCCCAAGACAGAGATCAGCATTCCCCAGTGTAGTCTTCCTCAACAACAAGTATACTGACTCTCGCTAAGGAATCTCTTATGCGATCGACACTCTTTTAGATGGCATCTTTAAGCCCATCTCTCGTCGTAAACTTCCAAATGGCATCTGTAAGCCCATTCCCGACATTACAAGACAAATACCACTTCATGCGAGTGCAAATTTCTGGGCACTCTAGTGTTCAATCATCTTCCACCTTCGGATCACGAAAGGCAGACAAGCCAATCTATATCCTCAGGTTTAAGAAGATTGAACAGGGGCAGTTGTTGTACCCCAAAATTTTCCCTCCCATATTTCTCAAAACATTTCAAGTGAGATCCTCAAATTGCTCAAGGGAGTCCAAGGGTTGACCAGACAAGCTCTCTCCTAAGGTAGTCTACCCCAAATTAGGGTTTCATGTTGCATCAAGATACTTGAGTCCAAGGGATCCCAAATTCTCACCATTGTCCTAATATGTTCTCAATATCATCCATGTCAAGTTTCAAGCCTTGCAGAGGAAATTTGCTCAGTCAATTGCTCAAGGGCCTAAAAATCGACCATGCTAGGGCAAAAGTCAACTGTGGCCCACATACAGTCAAACTTCAAGATTTTTGGTCAACATTCTAATTTTGAAGTATAATTCATCATTTTATCAAGGGTTGGTCATGATTCATCAAGGATTGCTCACAATTCATCAAAACCCAAAAGTTGCTAAATTAGGGTTTTGTAGGAAAAGTCAACTCAACTTTGACCAAGCATAACTTTCTCATACTTTATGATAAATGACCCATCAAAATCTCATTTTTAAGAGGATGCAATTATCTACAATTCATCTTCAGCTCCCAAGTTCAAAATATGCACTCACAAGAAGTTATGAATTTGAACATTATAGGTCATTTTGAAAAGTCAACAAAAACACCTTTTTTGTCAAAGCTTCATACATGAACATGGAATACCAAATTGAGATGAGACTAAAAGGGTTGCTTAGAGTAAATATCAAGCTTTCTAAAAAGTCCTAGAAAACCTTCAAAGAGTCAAAATTGAGGAAGTTATGCATTGGTGAAGTTGACCTTTTTTGCAAAATTACCAAAAGTCAAAAGTGCCTCAAATTGCAATTTTTGCTAAATGGACATAACTTTTTGCACTTGTTTTGAGTTGGTAGCATGGTCCACGAGCCCTAGCTCTTCCCATTTGTCTTTATCTTATTTTTGATATTTATTTTGATTTTTATTGCAATTAAATCAATTTAAATCAAAACAAATCATGAAAAAATTCAAATCATTCAAACTTCAAGATCTTGTGCACATTTCAGGTCCCATATATAGCTAGCAAGTGAATCAATTCGTACAAGGCATAGGTGGGCACAAAAAGATTGATTTTGGCCTATTTTGGAAGGAATTTTATGGAAATCAAATCAAGATCACAAATCATAATTGGCAAAGATTGAGATCATATTTGTAAACCTAATTCATCCCTTGGTATATAGTGAACAATTTCAGCCAAAAACAACATGGTTTTGAGGCGCACAAAGGGAGAACCAAACATGAAAAAATTCACAGAAAGTGGTGATCTGATTTCACACTGCCATACGTTTTCAGGACTCATAGGCCATCCCATTCACTTCCTGGGATTGCAAGGAAGCCATAGCAATCAGAAACAAGGATCCTCGCGCGCTAGAACTCACTGTAAGTAGTCCATTGTTTGTCTCTATTTTCAGAATCAAATATCTCTATTATGGCATCCTTATCATGTTTCAATAGCATATTTGTAATCCTAATCATGTTTGCAAGCTGACAGTACCATTTAATTGCATTATTGTTAGTTGTATAGGAATCCACCATTGTTAGAATTCCTTGTTGTGTTTTGGGTTTTTCTTACACAGGCAAAATTGGTCCACAAGAAGGGCACCATAATGCTCAGCAGGCCAAGGCGGTTTGATTCATGGCTTTAGATTCCATTTATCATGCCCGAGTGAGATTTTGAAACAAGCAAGGGTTGTAGTGATGGACATTTTTCCGTAGGTAAAAGTCTCTAACTTTTACCAACGGAGAAAGGAATAAGATGACACGCGTGGCATCATTCCATTCGCCTGTTTGAAATTTGGCGCGTGTTTGGTAGTCAGCTTCGCTTTATGTATTTTATTATGTTTGTTTCATATATTAACCAACTGAACCAAGTGGCCCAGTGGTGGCCATGGAAGCGCTAAAGCATTAGAGGGCATGAGGTCAGGGGTTCGACCCCTGCCTCCAACATTTGCCATTTTTCTTGAATTTTCTTTATAGATTCCATATACCAGAAAGCGTGAGGTCCACCATATACCCTCAAGGCTCCATCATTGGATCTCCAAGAAGCCAGATCTGAAGGCCACCATGTGATGATCCACCAAAAGCCCAGTCAACGTGCAAGCACTGAAGCGTGGAAGTCAACATGGACCAGCTGGTTCGGGCCCAGATTTGCTTTTGACACACCCCTAAATTACTTACAAGCAGGCCCATTTTCTTCTTCTTTTCTTTTATATTTTCTTAATTAATTAATTAAAATTATTTTTACTAACACCAAATTAATTCTTTTTTTCATAAAAAACCATAAAATCAATTTTTCATCCAATTAGATTTAGGTTATTTTTTATCAAAAAAATTAATTTAATTAGTTTATTTAATTTTAGGGTAACTTTAATTATTTTGTAAATAAATTAAAACAAGTTAGAAATTAGGGTTTTGTTTAATTTAAATTCTATTTTCTTTTTCTTAAAAAAACCAAAAATACAAAAAATAGGTCATGTAAATTATTTTCTTTAAATTAATTTAATTACTAATTAGATTTGTATTTAATTTAAAAACCTTATTCTTTTTCTTAAAAATAATCAAAAACAACAAAAATAATTTTTTCTTTTAATTAAGTTAGACGGGGTCAAAACCCTAATTTCCTTGCGTTCTTAATTCCTCGCACACGTTTAATTATTTTTTACAATATTGATGTAATTGCTCATGGGATGTAATAGATTAATTAGGACTTTTTCGTTCATTTATCGTTTTTTTACGGGTTGTTTTTGGCTATGTAAATTAATACCTGAAGCCTTGTAATAGCGTAGCTTTACTTTCCGCACTTTAATTTCCGCAAAATATTAAACTGTTAGATGTATGATGTTAGGGTTGCATGATAAGAATGTATGATTAACTTTAAAACGGTTAGCAAACCCTAAATGTGCAAAGATAATAATTTGAAATTGAATCACTCGCACATGCGCACCCCTGGGGTATACTCTCACTTCGGTTGCCTTCGGTAAACGGTCAATAAGTATAAGGTATTTTAGTGGTTGCTCTCTTGTCTAAACAAAGATCAAAGTCCCGTTCGGAAAAGTTGCCTCGGAATGGTCGCCTTGGATATGTTGCCTCGAATATTGATCTTAAGACATTAGGGTTATTACTAAGACGTCCTAACATTGCTTTAGTGATCGTACGTCCCCTTCGAATTGACCCTTAAAACTCCAAAGGCGGTGCTACCTACTCACTAATAGTAGGATAGCGTTGTCTAAAGGAAACAAGAACAGAAACATTCTCTTTTTCGAGTAGGTAGACGCTAGTAGGTACTTGCTCAAAATCAAACTTTTCCACACTTACACTTTTTTCAAACAAAGTTTTTAAAACGACTTCGTAACACTCTTGAAGACAAAAGCAAGGGTTAAATCGAAGTAAAACAAAAAAATTTTCAAAGCAAACACACACAAGCAATTTTGAAAATGATGAGTAAGTACCTAAGAGCCCATGGAAAACCATGGATAGAAAGGGTGCTAATACCTTCCCTTTCTATAATCTACCCCCCGTACTCAGAAAATCTCAAAAAAGGAATTTTTCTGTGCTTTTTTCCTTTCCAGTTAGATAAAATAAAAGTCGGTGGCGACTCTTGCTTACTGCGACATTTTGCAAACACAAAGGCAAAACACAAACCAGAATTTCAAAACAGTCTGGTTCTGGCCACCGTATCACAGAACTGGCGACTCTGCTGGGGACCAAGTAGCATGGTCCACGAGCCCTAGCTCTTCCCATTTGTCTTTATCTTATTTTTGCTATTTATTTTGATTTTTATTGCAATTAAATCAATTTAAACAAAACAAATCATGAAAAAATCCAAATCATTGAAACCTCAAGATATTGTTCACATTTCAGGTCCCATATACAACTAGCAAGTGAATCAATTCGTGCAAGGCATAGATGGGCACAAAAAGATTTATTTGGGCCTATTTTGGAAGGAATTTTATGGAAATCAAATCAAGATCACAAATCATAATTGGCAAAGATTGAGATCATATTTGTAAACCTAATTCATCCTTTGGTATATAGTGAACAATTGCAGCCAGAAACAACAAGGTTGGAGGCGCACAAAGGCAGAACCAATCTTGAAAAAATCAAAGAAAAGTGGTAACCTATTTTGCTACTTCCAGGCATTTTCAAGATCCCCTAGCCATCTCATTCGTTTCCTGGGGTTGCAAGGAAGATGTACCAATCAAGAACAAGTATTTTCCAGCGCTAGAACTCACTGTAAGTGATCCACGACCATGGCTTTTTCTTGAAATTGAATCACATGATTTTGGCACTTATAGCATGAATTTCCTGCATATTCTTGTTCCTTGAAGAATTTGCAAGCTGTTCATAACAATTAATTTCATTTTTTCTAACTCTATAGAGATTTTCCATTATTAGGGTTCTTGGTCTAGTTTTAGGGTCTTTGTATACAAGTGAAATTGGTCCACAAGAAGGGCGCCATAATGCTCAGCAGGCCAAGGCGGTTCGATTCATGGCATTAGATGTTATTTATCGTGCCTATATTTGATTGTGAGATATGCAGGGTTTATAGTGACAGCCCTATGTCCGTAGGTAAAAGTCTCTGACTTTTACCAACGGAAATAGGAAGAAGATGATATGCGTGGCATCATCCCATTCGCTTGTTTAAAATTTGGCGCATGTTTGGTATCCAGCTTCGCTTTATGTATTTTATTATTTTTGTTTCATATATTAACAAATGGAATCAAGTGGCCTAGTGGCAGCCAAAGGGAACGCTAAGGCATTGTATGGCATGAGGTCAGGGGTTCGACCCCTGCCTCCAAACATTTGCCATTTTTCTTGAATTTTCTTTATAGATTCCATATCCCACAAAGCGTGAGGTCCACCATATGCCCTCAAGGATCCATCATTGGATCTCCAGGAAGCCAGATCTGAAGGCTATCATGTGATGATCCACCAAAAGCTTCAGTCAACGTATATCATGGAATCCAGGAAGTCAGACGTGGACCATTTGGTTTGGGCCCAGAATTGCTATTTGCACACCTCCAAATTACTGATTTCAGGCCCATTTTCTTTTACTTTTCTTTTTATGTTTTATTTATTAATTCATTTAATTTATTTTTAATAACACAAAATAAATTCTTTTTTATCAAAAAAATCATAAAAAATTTTTTCCCATCAAATTAGATTTTAGTTTATTTTTATCAAAAAAATTATTTAATTAGTTTATTTAATTTATTAGGTAACTTTAATTCTTTCTTGTAAATAAATTAAAATTAATTAGAACAATTTGGGTTTTTGTTTCTAATTTGATTTTTATTTTCTTTTCTCAAAAAAATCACAAAAATACAAAAATAAGTCAAATTTAATATCTTCTTAATTTAATTTAATTAGTAATTAGGTTTTTTGCATATTTAATTTAAAACCCTTTTTTCTTAAAATAACCAAAAAATAACCAAAAAAATCTTTTCTTTTAATTAGGTTAGACGGGGTCAAAACCCTAATTTCCTTTCGTTCTCCATTCGTCACGCGTTTATTTTATTTTACAATATTGATGTAACTGCTCACAGGATGTAATAGATTAATTAGGACTTTTTCCTTTCATTTATAGTTTTAGCGGGTTTTTTGGCTATGTAATTAATACCCGAAGCCTTGTAATAGTGTAGCTTTACTTTCCGCACTTTAATTTCCGCCAAACATTAACTGTTAGATGTATGATAATAGGATTGCATGACAAGAATGTATGTTAAATTTAAAACGGTTAGCAAACCCTAAATGTGCAAATATAATAACTTGAAATTGAATCACTCGCACATGCGCACTCCTAGGGAATACTCTCACTTCGGTTGCCTTCGGTAAACGATCATTAAGTATATGGTATTTTAGTGGTCGCTCTCTTGTCTAAACAAAGATCAAATGTCCCGTTCGAAAATGTTGCCTCAAAAAAGATGCCTCGGAAAGGTTGCCTCAAAAATGTTGCCTCAAATATTGATCTTAAGACATTAGGGTTATTACTAAGACGCCCTAACATCGCTTTAGTGATCGTACATCCCTTTCGAATTGACCCTTAAAACTCCAACGATGGGGCTACCTACTCACTAATAGTGGGATAACGCTGTCTAAAGGAAACAAGAACAAAAACAGTTTCTTTTTCGAGTAGGCAGATTAGTTCTTAAGTACTTGCTCAAACAAAACAAACTTTTTCACACCAAACACTTTTTCAAACAAAGTTTTCAAAACAACTTCGTAAAATTCTTGAAGACAAAAGCAAGAGTTAAATCGAAGTAAAACAAAAACTTTTTTTCAAATCAAACACACACAAGCAATTTTGAAAATGATGAGAAAGTACCTAAGAGCCCGTAGAGAACTACAGATAGAAAGAGTGCTAATACCTTCCCTTTCTATAATCTACCCCCCGTACTCAAAATCTCGAAAAAAGGAATTTTTATATGCTTTTGTCCTTTCCAGTTGGATAAAATAAAAGTCGGTGGCGACTCTTGCTTACCGCGACATTTTGCAAACACAAACGCAAAACGTAAACCAGCATTTCAAACAGTTTCGGTTCTGCCACCGTATCACAAGATGCTTATGAGTGCATGGATACATGATGCAACAATCACACACAAGATCACAAACATAGGGTTCATAGGTTCAACGTCACGAGCATGAGATCGAAGGTACTACCCATAAGGTGTTGGTCTAAAAGTTATCACCTGCTGAACAAGGTTCTAGAGGTTCCCAGAGTGTACATCCTTCCTTCGGATATTATCAACTTCCCGATTAACTCGAGAATTAGTAATATTCTCAAGGAAAAACTCGTCTGAGCGTAGTATCGCGTGACAACTATTTTCGGATCACTCCGTCATAGCTTCTGCACTACACCTAAAAGGCCAAGATGGGTTAGGTATTCTACGGTCCTCAGCTTCAACAGGCTCCCAGGTCCATAGTAGCATGTCTTCCCGATTACTCGGTAAATGACACTACAGTCAAAGGGGCCTCCACTGAGTGAGGGATATCATGCCTCCTTTTTTAGGATTACTCCCTCAAAGTTAACATTGTAATCTCAAGCCTCAACTCAACTTTAGTTTTGATGAAAGACAAACAAGCTAGTTTGATGAAAGACAAACAAGCATTATGGAAAGAAGGAAAAGAAGTGGAAATCATCTTAAAGCATCATTCACTCAAAGCTTCAAGGAACTTGGCAAGCAATCAAGTATATCAATTCTCAATTAAACTACATTGATTAGAAATGCTCAAAAATGATATACACACTTGCCACATCACTTCAATTATATTTCAAAACAATTTTTAAGTTTTTCTCTGCTGTAAATCGATTAACATCTTGTGTAAATCGATTTACACATGCTTTTTCAAAAACTGTTTGCTTCTGCCAGCAATCGATTTACATGTTGTGTAAATCGATTGATCACAGAACAAACTGATTTTTTAACACATGTAAATCGATTGACACAACATGCTAATCGATTTACACTTCAAACTTTTTGAAATTCTGAACGTTACAAACACGTGCAATCGATTTACATGTTATGTTAATCGATTTGCACATTGAAAATTTTGAAAAATCTGAAATGGTTTCAAGATATCCTTCATACCTTTTCTCCAATAGTTGCATGATCAAACATTGCATCTTGTCAAGTTTCACAAACAGAAAAGTGTCCTTCTGGAAAGGTATCTTGATTACTATATATTGCAAAATATTTTCAAATCAAAAACAACTCTTCTCTTGCAATAAAAATCTGAACTTTGTAAAATATTCAAACTTCATATTTCTTAACTTTTAAGAACAAAGATTTTCTGCACTTTCACACATATAAAGAACAGAAATCTTTGAGCATTATCTAACCATTGTGTTACAGTTTGAATTGCTTACAAGAGAAGAAAGAAGAAACTTCAAAGAAGTCACTCTAAGTGATCAACATCTTTCAAGAAATCATACTTCATAAAAACATACAAAGTGTAACTTATTTCCAGGATTGTTGGAATTAAGTATTAGATTACTTTTGTTCCTTGTTGTCCATTATTGGAAACAAGAGGTATCTTTTGAGAGGATTGTTCTCATTAGACTTATTGGAAATCCAAGAGGGTGTTCTTGGTTATTTGTTAGGTTCTTTAGTGGATAAGACTAGGAAGAGTCTTGTAAAAGTTCTAACAATATAGTAAAATCTCTTGCGTGTTTGCAAGGGGACTGGACGTACTTCCGGGTTGTGGAAGGAACCAGGATAATTCTCCGTGTCTCTTTACTTTCTGCACTTTACAGTTTTCAAAGCACTAAATCAAAACCAGAAAGTATAAAATAAGTCAAAAATCGACCATCACCTAATTCACCCCCCCTCTTAGGCGCAATCTTAATCTTACAATTGGTATCAGAGCAGGTTATAGGTAACCTGCTCCTAGAGATCCAGTATGGCTTCCGCAAATCATCAACCAGTTTTCAGAGATGGTGGTAGTAACAACAAGCCTCCTCTATTTTGTGGTGAATATTTTGACTTTTGGAAAATACGCATGAAGGCGCATTTAGAAGCACAAGGAGAGGAAGTATGGGATGCTGTTGAAAATGGTCCATTTATCCCAATAACGGTAATCAATGGCGTTGGGTCTGCAAAGCCCAAAACTGTATGGGACGACGATGATAAAAAGAAAGTTCTCTATGACAAAAAGGCAATAAACCTTCTTCAAGGTGCTCTCAGTATGGACGAATTTTTTCGTGTCTCAAACTGCAAAACAGCAAAGGAAATTTGGGATACCTTGGTTCAAACTCATGAAGGAACGGCTGAAGTAAAAAGATCAAGGCTAAATACCTTGAGTCAAGAATATGAACTATTTCGAATGCAGCCCGGAGAATCCATTCTTGACTTACAAAAGAGATTTGTGCATTTGACAAATCACTTAATTGCTCTTGGTAAAACCCTGTCAAATGATGAACTCAACTTGAAAATCCTTAGATCATTGACTAGGGAATGGCAACCAAAGGTAACGGCAATCTCGGAAAAGAAGAGTCTCTCCGCAATGACTTCCGCTACATTATTCGGCAAACTTCAAGAATACGAAACGGAGCTCGGTAGACTTGAAAAACATGAGAATCTAGAAAAGAAGTCCAAAAACATTGCCTTAAAAATTGATTCAAAAGAAGTGGTAAAAGAAGACAATCCGGAAGAAGATGAAAATTTCATGCTTCTAGTGAAAAGACTTGGGAAGTTTTTTGGCAGAAATGACAAAGGCGGATCTCATGCACATAAGAGAAAGCACTTCAAGAAAAGAGAAGCCTCCACATCAACTCAAGATGTCTCATGTTATGAATGTGGAAAGCAAGGACACATCAAGCCAAACTGTCCAAATCTCCCAAAGAAAAATGGATTCAAAGGAAAGGACTCAAAACAAAAGAAAGCCTACATAGCATGGGAAGATAATGATATGAGCAGTTCATCGGAATCGGAAAGCGACGAATGTGCAAACTTAGCCTTAATGGCATCGCATCACTCCGACAATGAAGAAGAGGTTAGTAATGAATTTAATCTTTTTGATGATGATGTTCAAGGTGCAATTGATGAACTCTTGAAAGAATGCAAAAGTTTATACAAAAAGGTGTCAAAACAAGAAAAAGAACTTCTAAGTTGTCTAGAAAAAATTGACACCATGACTAAAGATTTTGACCTTCAAAAACAAAATTTTATAAAAGAAAAGGAAAACTTTGCATGCTCCAAGTGTGAATCAAATGTCTTTCAAATTGTTCAATTGAAAAGAGTCATTGAACGATATGAAAAAGGACAAATAGGATTGGAAGGATTACTAAGCCAACAACGTTATCCTAATGATAAAAGAGGTCTTGGTTATGTGAATACTAAGAAACCAAGTAACAATCCCACTGTTTTTGTAAAGGCTAGTAATAGTTCCAATCCCAAGAAAGTAGAAAAGAAGCAAGTTGTTCATAATCATCAAAAGAAAAAGGCTAATGTATCTAAAAGAAAACAAATTCCTAGATACAAGAGCAAATTTGTTCCAAACTGTTTTTACTGTGGTATTATTGGACACACACCAAATGCATGCTATATTAGAAATTTCAGTATGGCTAGTGGACATTATGCATGGGTGAAAAAGGGAACTAACTATGAAGGACCCAAGGCAACTTGGGTACCTAACAAGAAATAATTTGTTTTTGTAGGTATGCTTGAAATCCACTTCAAATGTTTGGTATCTTGACAGTGGATGTTCAAAGCATATGACAGGAGATGTACACCAATTTTCATATCTAGTACATAAAGCCAAAGGGTATGTCACCTATGGAGACAACACCAAAGGAAAGATTCTTGGTGTTGGAATAGTTGGCACACCTCCATCCATTCAAATTGAGGATGTTCTCTATGTTGAAGGATTAAAGCACAACCTTCTTAGCATAAGTCAACTTTGCGATAGAGGGTTCAAGATCAAATTCAACAAAGAAGAATGCCTTATTATGGATGAGGCAACCAATGAGGTAAAACTCAAAGGTATAAGATCTAACAATATTTTTGTGATTACTCTAGATGATTTGTCTATGAAGGTACAATGTCTTATGGTAAACAACAATGACGCTTGGTTATGGCATAAGAGGATTGCTCACATTCACATGGAGCACTTGAACAAATTGGTTAAGCATGACTTAGTTATTGGTCTACCAAAGATGAAGTTCATCAAAGACAAATTATGTAGTGCATGCCAAAAGGGCAAACAGACCAAATCAACTTTCAAACCAAAGAATGTGGTTTCAACAACAAGACCACTTCAATTGTTGCACATGGATCTTTTTGGTCCATCTAGAACAAGAAGCTTCGGAGGTAACATTTATGCATTAGTTATTGTAGATGATTTTTCCCGTTTCACTTGGACTTTGTTTTTAGTACACAAGAATGAAGCATTCAAGGCATTCAAGAGATATGCAAAACAAGTTCAAAATGAGAAGTCATCAAAGATAACATCAATCCGAAGTGATCACGGTGGAGAGTTCCAAAACAGTCTATTTGAAGAATTTTGTGAAGAAAATGGGATCTTCCACAATTTTTCAGCACCAAGAACTCCACAACAAAATGGAGTAGTTGAAAGGAAAAATAGGTCTTTGGTGGAACTTGCTAGAACCATGCTAAGTGACTCAAGTTTGCCTAAATATTTTTGGGCGGATGCGGTAAGCACGGCATGTTATGTAAGCAATCGCGTGATCATAAGACCTATACTAAAGAAAACTCCATATGAGATCTACAAAGGAAGAAAACCAAATATCTCTCACTTTCATATTTTCGGGTGCAAATGTTTTGTCCTTAACAACGACAAAGACAATCTCGGTAAGTTCGATGAAAAATCGGATGAAGGTATCTTTCTTGGTTACTCCCTTTCTAGCAAAGCTTTTAGAATTTACAATAAAAGAACTTTAACTATAGAAGAATCAATGCATGTTTCTTTTGATGAATCTAACACCTCCAAGGAGGAAGTTGCTATGTGTGATGATGATGATTCTATAGATTTATCTCATGAGATTTCCTGCGGAGATGGCAAAATTGTCAATCCGGAACAAACACATGAACCTTCACATCAAAATGAAAATGATGATGATCTTCCTCAAGAATGGAGAACTCATCGTGATCATCCAATTGACAATATAATTGGAGATATTAGCAAAGGAGTATCTACTCGACTAAATCTTAAGGATGCATGCTTAAATATGGCGTTTGTATCTCAAGTTGAACCTACTAAAGTGGCTCAAGCACTAGAAGATGATCAATGGATCCTTGCCATGCAAGAAGAGTTAAACCAATTCGAGCGGAATGAAGTTTGGGAACTTGTTCCTAATCCAGGAAATAAACGTATCATTGGAACCAAATGGGTTTTCAAAAACAAGATGGATGAAAATGGAATAATCACTCGAAACAAGGCAAGACTAGTTGCTCAAGGATACAACCAAGAGGAAGGAATTGATTTTGAAGAAACTTTTGCTCCGGTAGCACGTTTGGAAGCAATAAGACTATTACTTGCATATGCATGCTCATTGGACTTTGAACTTTTTCAAATGGATGTAAAAAGCGCATTTCTCAACGGATTCATAAATGAAGAAGTCTATGTAAAGCAACCTCCCGGATTTGAAGACTTCAAACATCCTAATCATGTCTTCAAACTGAAGAAAGCTCTCTATGGGCTGAAGCAAGCACCAAGGGCTTGGTATGATAGACTAAGCGCATTCCTATGTGAAAAAGGGTTTGTAAAGGGTAAAGTTGATACCACTCTCTTCATAAAAAATGTTAATCATCATACCTTACTTGTACAAATCTATGTAGATGATATTGTTTTTGGTTCAACTAACCAAAATATGTGCAAGGAATTCTCGTCTATGATGCAAGGAGAGTTTGAGATGTCTATGATGGGAAGATTGAATTTCTTTCTTGGTCTTCAAATTAAGCAACTCAAACATGGTATTTTTGTAAACCAATCAAAATATTGCAAAGACCTTATAAAGAAGTTTGAGATGGAAAGTAGCAAAGAAAGTGCAATTCCTATGGGATCCGGCACCTATCTTGACCCAGATGAATCAGGAAATTCTATTGACATAACTAAGTATCGTGGAATGATTGGCTCACTCCTTTATTTAACAGCAAGTAGACCTGACATTATGTTCAGCGTTTGCCTATGTGCAAGATATCAAGCCAATCCTAAAGAGTCTCACCTTGCAGCAGTCAAGCGCATAATAAAATATCTCAAAGGAACAACCAACGTCGGATTATGGTATCCAAAAGGTAGTATGTGCAATCTAGTTGGTTATTCTGATGCTGACTATGCAGGTTGCAAAACTGATCGCAAAAGTACAAGTGGAACATGTCACATTCTTGGAAATGCCTTGGTTTCATGGTCATGCAAAAAGCAAGCAAGCATAGCTCTCAGCACTGCCGAAGCAGAATACATTGCGGCTGGAAGTGGATGCGCTCAAATTCTTTGGCTAAAACAACAATTACTTGACTATGGAGTAAACCTTGGATGCATTCCTCTTCGATGTGATAACACAAGCGCGATCAATATTACGAAAAATCCAGTTATGCATTCCCGGACGAAACACATTGACATCAGACATCATTTCATCCGAGACCATGTACTCAAAGGAGATGTCGAGATCACATTTGTGGACACTCAAAATCAACTCGCGGACATCTTCACAAAACCACTTGCAAAGGATGCATTTTTCAAAATTCGTCGTGAACTTGGAATCCTCGATGAACAAGATATTTAAGGTGCACTCAATCCTTGACTATACCTTAATGTACATATATATGTGGTTAGACATTGTTTCAAATGTTAAAAATAATGATTTTTTAAATTTTCTCTTTAAGTAAATCGATTTACACCATATGTAAATCGATTTACTACTGAAGCAAATCATTTCTTTTAATAAAATCTTCTGTGTAAATCGATTTACACAATATGTCAATCGATTTACTACTGAAGCAAATCATTTTTTTTAATAAAATCTTCTGTGTAAATCGATTTACACAATATGTCAATCGATTTACTACTGAAGCAAATCATTTTTTTTAATAAAATCTTGTGTGTAAATCGATTTACACAACATGTAAATCGATTTACCACTGAACGAAAATTACTTTTTATGAAAAATGTTCTGTGTAAATCGATTTAACCAAGGGGTAAATCGATTTACCACAGAAGCTGAAGCATTTTTACTTAATCTTTCCATTATGCAAATATGTTTCAATCTGTTATAAGTATCATTTCTTGTTGCATCTTTCCCTTCTTTTTGATAATGTCAAAGGGGGAGAAGGATGTAATAGCACTTTATGGTTGTTTGTTTTCATTGTCTTTACAGAGCAAACTTTCAAAGCTTTTTCTCCATAGGGGGAGAAATCTTCTCAGGGGGAGAAAACACCTTTTGCTCAAATGCTGATCAACACATAAAGGAAAATGGTTTGTCATCATCAAAAAGGGGGAGAATGTAATCTCAAGCCTCAACTCAACTTTAGTTTTGATGAAAGACAAACAAGCTAGTTTGATGAAAGACAAACAAGCATTATGGAAAGAAGGAAAAGAAGTGGAAATCATCTTAAAGCATCATTCACTCAAAGCTTCAAGGAACTTGGCAAGCAATCAAGTATATCAATTCTCAATTAAACTACATTGATTAGAAATGCTCAAAAATGATATACACACTTGCCACATCACTTCAATTATATTTCAAAACAATTTTTAAGTTTTTCTCTGCTGTAAATCGATTAACATCTTGTGTAAATCGATTTACACATGCTTTTTCAAAAACTGTTTGCTTCTGCCAGCAATCGATTTACATGTTGTGTAAATCGATTGATCACAGAACAAACTGATTTTTTAACACATGTAAATCGATTGACACAACATGCTAATCGATTTACACTTCAAACTTTTTGAAATTCTGAACGTTACAAACACGTGCAATCGATTTACATGTTATGTTAATCGATTTGCACATTGAAAATTTTGAAAAATCTGAAATGGTTTCAAGATATCCTTCATACCTTTTCTCCAATAGTTGCATGATCAAACATTGCATCTTGTCAAGTTTCACAAACAGAAAAGTGTCCTTCTGGAAAGGTATCTTGATTACTATATATTGCAAAATATTTTCAAATCAAAAACAACTCTTCTCTTGCAATAAAAATCTGAACTTTGTAAAATATTCAAACTTCATATTTCTTAACTTTTAAGAACAAAGATTTTCTGCACTTTCACACATATAAAGAACAGAAATCTTTGAGCATTATCTAACCATTGTGTTACAGTTTGAATTGCTTACAAGAGAAGAAAGAAGAAACTTCAAAGAAGTCACTCTAAGTGATCAACATCTTTCAAGAAATCATACTTCATAAAAACATACAAAGTGTAACTTATTTCCAGGATTGTTGGAATTAAGTATTAGATTACTTTTGTTCCTTGTTGTCCATTATTGGAAACAAGAGGTATCTTTTGAGAGGATTGTTCTCATTAGACTTATTGGAAATCCAAGAGGGTGTTCTTGGTTATTTGTTAGGTTCTTTAGTGGATAAGACTAGGAAGAGTCTTGTAAAAGTTCTAACAATATAGTAAAATCTCTTGCGTGTTTGCAAGGGGACTGGACGTACTTCCGGGTTGTGGAAGGAACCAGGATAATTCTCCGTGTCTCTTTACTTTCTGCACTTTACAGTTTTCAAAGCACTAAATCAAAACCAGAAAGTATAAAATAAGTCAAAAATCGACCATCACCTAATTCACCCCCCCTCTTAGGCGCAATCTTAATCTTACAAACATGACTATACCACCCGTCTTATCTTAAAGTTTTCCCAAGTCCAGATATAGGACTTATAAGTAATCACCAAGCACCTTGAAAACCGGGAAAATCCAGACAAACATATATACAACATATAACATATAAACAACAATAGTACACATACATATATAAACAAAGATAGGCTCAACCCACTTAGGGATGGACCAACAAGAGGTAAATCTTTCCCCAGTGAAGTCGCCATTTTTTTTGTAGCGGTAGAAATGTTTAAGACTAAGCCATTGGATTGACTATACTTATACAAATCAAAATAAAAATCACCATCGCACTTTATTGTTTCCAAAGGAATGGGAAAAGAGCGAGTAACCCAAAGAGAGGGGGAAGGATTCAAGGTGAGGGGGTTGGTTATGCAAAGGGAAGGTATTAACACCCTAAACATCTACGGTACTCCACAAGAACCTCTTGGTAAAATATGTATATTTTGGCTATAAAATGTTGTATAAAAATAGATGGTGGAGGTGAGAAAAGAAATATATTTTTATGGTTTTTGCACCCGCCGCGGTTGTGAACCTTTAGTGCCTACGTACCACCTTTCCTGCAATAGGGGATCAGGGTACACATAGTTCCTCTTTTAAAGTATTTTAAAACATAAGTGTGTTGGTTAATTTTATGAGATAAGACATCATCGTCGTTGTCCGTGTTGAAAAACATACTTACTACCCACAATCATGAGAGAGGAGAATTTTCATCATCTCAAAGTGGAGGATATGGCTTGGATTTTAAAATCAACAATGACTCACTCAACACCCAAGTGGAAAATATCTCTATTCACTACATATTATAGAAGTATAGTTGTTTGCATCACTACAAGGATTGACAAGAGTCTAATCTTTTGTGAAAGGTTTTAAAATAAAAGCCAAGGTGTAAAAATGGTTTGAAATGAGATTGATTGGCTTTTAGTCTTTTCACAAAAAAATGTCAAGGTATTATTAAATTGATTTAAGTTTGCTTATGAAAAGGTTTTGAAAATACATGGACCTAAGTCCATGTTTATTATGAAAATAGTTCAAGTTTAAAAACAAGAAGAGTTTTCAAAAGGAGGAAGAAGATTTTTGAAATTAAAGAAGATGGTAGGTGAAGAAGAGACTATCCTAAAGCATCAGGTAAAAGCTAGGGATAAGTACCATCTAATCAACAAAAAGCCAATACTTGACATTATGAGCCAAGATAGAATTCCCATTTTTTAGATTGAAACCAAGCAAGCAAAGAAACTAGACCTCTTGAGAGAACCAAACTTCAAGTGTATTAAGTCTTCACAAAAATTGAGCAGAGTAACGGTTGTATACGGGTGAATTCCAGATTACAAACAAAGTATGTAATCACAATAACCTGCACACAAAACAAACAAAACAACCCAATGT
This sequence comes from Vicia faba, assembly GCA_948472305.1. Lineage (NCBI taxonomy): Eukaryota > Viridiplantae > Streptophyta > Magnoliopsida > Fabales > Fabaceae > Vicia > Vicia faba. The sequence goes on along the minus strand of OX451741.1, from coordinate 883,098,580 downwards.
CTTGAGGTAAACCTCAACGACTCCAGACAAAATATCAATCAAGGTCATAAGGTCTCCAACATAGGCCAAGGTTTCTAATCCTAAGTCCAAGAAGTCCAATGCTCCATAATGCCAAGGATAGTAACCAAATAGTCCAAGTATCATTAAAGATTTTTATGGTTCATGTTGATTATTAAGTGTCTTAGAAGAGAAAGGAAAAGCTCAAATGAGCAAAATAAAAATGGCATGGAATGTAATGTTTAAAGTAAATGGTACATAAAGCATGAAAAATAAAAGGGCACAAAGTAAGAACAATTTAATAATTAGTGGTTAGTTGGATGACCATCTTGAAACTTGCATTTGGAACTCATTAGAGGATTGGTAGAACCAAAGCCTCCACACAATAAGTTGCATTTGCTTTTTGTCAAGTATATCATCTATTTGGAATCCTCATAAGTACCATTTAATGATCAACGATGTTTAAGTGATCCGCGTTGACCAAAAGTGTTGTAGATCCATTAGAGGATTGATAGAACCAAATCCTCCACACAATAAATCTCAAGGTTATTTGATCAAAGAGATCAAACTAACATACTTGGGCTTGCAAACATAGGTTTAGGCCATGAATGATCATTTATTCGAATCGGGGAAAAATTTAGCGTTATGTTAAGCAATCATAAGTGGACTTATGTAGAAGTCACGCCTATTTTGAGGCTGGTCAATAGCAATATATGCACCATTTGTTTTGAGACATGATATAGAGATCATGCTCCAATAAAACTTAGTGCAATATAGAAAGGGATAAGATGGAGAAGGGTGGGGAAGAATAAACAAACCACATTTGAATTAAAATTTAATCAAACTATTATTAAAATAATTCATCCATTTTTGTGGATTTAGACTCAACACCATGGATCCAATGATGTTAATAAAGTTCATGATTAAAAATTCAACCTAAGATTATCCAGAAAAATATCCATTAAAAAAAGTTTTAAAAAAGTTTTAAAATGGAAATAAAAGAGAAAAATATCAACTATGTTCAAATTAATCAAGAAATAAAAAGTAAGACCATAGAAAAATCAGAAAAGGACTCAAATATTTTTATAAAATTGTTGGTAATTTTTTAAAGTCAGAAACTATTTTTGAAATTAAAATAAATGAGTAAAATAATCCAAAAATGATAAAAAAAGGAAAATCAGAAATAAAAAATAAATGGGGTCACCAATATTTGTCATAATACCATTGGATCATTCCATAATTTTTTTCAAAATATAAAAATGTATAAAAGTATTTTTAAACATTTAAAACAATTCAAATAAAGTGAAAATTTATAAAAAAAATATCAAAACACAAAATAAAATTGTGAAAAAAAATGAAAATCAGAAAGACTAAAAAAAATATTTTTCATAATTGTTTCAGATTTTTTTGACTAAAAATGAATTTTCTATGATTTTTTGGAATTTAAAACAATTAAATATAAAAATCAGAAAAGAAAAATAAAGTAAAAAATATGTGAATAAAACACTGAATCAAATGTGAATCAGAAATTCAAAAAAATCCAAATGGAGATGTTTCATTGATTGAAGGATGACACATTGGTCATCTTCAACCTCCAGCCAGTCCGACAACTAGGTTGCTCAATCTGTAAAATTAGAGCACGAGACCTATGTCATTCGCTTCGTCTCTTCAAGACGAAGACAACCACACTTCCGTGATAAATTTATATAAACTTTAGCTCAAGCAATTTTGAAGGAAAGTTTTGAAAAGGGATTTGAAACTTCATGGTCAAAAAAAGTTTCCAGATAAAAGTAAGTGTTGCGACTAGAACCAGGGAAATGAGAGCATCACAATGATATCAAAGTTTTGAAGAATTGATGAAGAAATCTACCTATTGAGTTGAGTTGCAGAGCTTTGAAACTGGACTTCTATGGAGAAATATAGGGCACGATTCCTGAATGTAGTTATATGGTTAGCTTCAGGGAAGATCAAGGAAGGTAAATTGATAGAAAAATTGGAATGAAAAAGGCTTGAAAACAAATTTCGAAGTTGCAGAAATTTGAGTTATGGAACAAGTTTGGCAGGGTGATTCTAGCTATCCAAGCTTAAGAAAATGAATGAGGGATGACCCTCTATTTATAGGGAATCAAATGGAATGTCCAAGCGTGTGAAATGATGAAGTTTGGGGGGAAATCGTGTGAAGTTGCAAACACGAAAAGTGTGACTTCTAATTTGATCAAAACTCATCCAAAATGCACGTTTTGTTATGCTAATCACTTCTGGAAGTTCACTAAACATGTTTAGAGGAAAAAACACACAGAAACAAAGTGTTTAGAAGCTAAACCAATGATTTCAAATTCTGACTTTTGAAGAAACTTCAGTTTCAAGTTACCAAGTTCAAATCAATGGCATTCTCAACTCAAGGGGTCTTAGGGCAAGATTCTTGATGTTTTAGAAAGATGGGGTTACAATATTTGCAATGGAAAAAGAATGAAATCAAATGGATGCTTGAGCTAAAAGTTGCATTGAGTCAAAGTTGTAGAAAAGGGGTTGACTTTCCATACTTAGAAATATTTCAAATTTTTCTTCAAAAGTGACCTATAATGTTTTGCATCCAAACATGGCCTTCCACTTGGAATTTTCTCTTGACCAAAATTTTTGACATGAAATAGACCTCTTAAATGACACTTTGAAACTTGAACCATTAAAAATCTCCAAAAATTGAGAGAGTTATGAATTGTTGAAGTTGGCAAAAGATCATAAAATGACCTATAATCTTTTGTATCCTTAGGGCATCTTCCATCCATTTTCTCACTTTGCATATAAAAGAAGGGATAAAGTTCACATCCTCAAGATCATAATGGAAAAATAGTGGGCTTAATGTGATAAAAATTGACCAAGTTATGATCATTTGAAGTCACACGTGAGGAATTAGGGGCTCATCTGGAGGACTTGTAATATTTCTTCATCATCAAGTTTCTTCCACATGAAAACTCCTTGAAAATTTTAAAGTTATTTATTAATAATCCTTTAAAGAGAAGGATGCCTTTGTAATCACTCAAAAATACCAAAATATGAGCAAGATATACTTCTTTGAAGGTCAAAACTCTAGCTCCTAGATCAAGAAAATGCTTGGAGGAACCTTGACAATTTTGAACCACCTTCTTGTACCAACCCTCTTGCTTTGTAAATAGAAGTCATTGAGGATGAAAATTAGAACTCATAGCCACCAAAACTACTTCCATATCTTGATAATTGAGAGAAATATGCACTTGTGATCAATGGGAACAAGACATTGTCCAACCATGACAACTTCTTCAATCAATCCCTTGTACTTTTGAATCAATCTTGATAACTTGGAAATGTAGTGAACCAAAATAACCTTGCCATGCCATCTGTGATACGGTGGCAGAACCAAATTTTATACTGGTTTGCATTTTGCGGTTTTTGTTCGCAAAATGTAGCGGTAAGCAAGAGTCTCCATCGACTTTTAGTTCATCCAACTAAGCAAAAGGAAAAAGAACAGAAAAAACCTTTTTCGAGAATATTTCTGAGTGGGGGTAGATTATAGAAAGGGAAGGTGTTAGCCCCCTTTCTATCCATGATTTTCCATGGGCTCTTAGGTACTTGCTCATTTTTAAAATTGCTTGTGTGTGTGCTTGTTTTGAAAAAAAGTTTTACTTCGTGATAACCCTTGTATCAGTCCTCCAGGATGTGACGAAGTTGTTTTAAAATTTTTTTTAAAGGTGTTTGTGCGAAAAGTTTTGTTTGAGCAAGTACTTAAGAGTTTCTACCTACTCGAAAAAAGACTGTTCATTTTCCTTTAGACAACGCTATCCCATTATTAAGGAATAGGTAGCACTGTCATTGGAGTTTTAAGAGACGTTCGAAGGGACAAATACGGTCACAAAAGCAATGTTAGGAGGTGTTAGTAATCATCCTAGAGCCTTAAAGATCTGTTTCCGAGGCAACATCTGAATGGTTCATTTGAGATCTTTTGGGGCTAGAGGACGACCACTAACAAACCCTATACTTCATGACCACTTAACCGAAGGCAACCGAAGTGGAGTAAACCCTAGGAGTGAGCATGTGCGAGTGAGCTTTTTTCAGTTAATTTGTCTTTGCACATTTAGGTTATCTACCATTTTAATTTTCAAATATTCTTTCTATACAATCCTATTAGCATACATCTAACAGTTAATAATTGCGGAAATTTAAAGTGCGGAAATAGAAATCCTAACTATTACATGGCTTTCGCAGATACAAAATTATTTAGTTGAAAATAAAATGCGGAAATTAAAATCCTAATTAAAATCTATTACAACCTCGAAACAGTTACATAATAATTAAAAGGGTAATTAAAATACGTGCAACGAATTAAATGCGAAGAAATAATTAAGAGACCTAAAATCTAATTAAAAAATAATTTGGTTATTTTTGGAGAAAAATTAATTATTTACAACCCTAATTTCTAATTAGTTTTAATTATGAAAAGGAATTAAATTAACCTAATTTAAACAAAATTAATTAATTAACGAAAATAACTATTTTATGAAAAAAAATGATTTTTAGGTGTTTTTTGTGATTTTATGGTTTTTTGTAGTAAATAAAAAAAGAATTAATTTGTGAAAGTAAATAATTAAACAAACAAAATAAATAAAAGAAATAGAAAAAAAAATTTAAATGGGCCTGTATAGCAAATGGAGGGGTGTCCTTCTGTATTTATTCTAGGCCCACCAAGCTGAAGCCCAGTCAGCGCCTGATCCAGTGTACTGGTCCCCTGATGATCTATGGTATGACTGCGCATGGGGGACATTGGATTGGATGTGATGAGATCTTGAGGGTTAGATCTGAGGTCTCACGGTGGACTTCGTTGGACATGGTGCATTGAAACCTGTAGGAAATATCAAGAAATGCAAAAGTAACACGCCTGGGGTCGAACCCAGGACGTGCACCTCATAGGTTTCCTCCTTTGCCAACTGCGCTGCCAAGTTATTTGTTAATATAAACACATAAAAACAATATATTGTGAACTGGTCAGTGACTATAACCAAACGCGCGCAAAGTTTAAACCATCCACTCAAGTCGTGACACACACTCGTCTCCTCCAGGGAACTATTGTCTTAGGTTCAGAGCTTTTACCCGCGGACAATCAGCCATAGCTAAAGACCTGCAATTCTCAAATATCCTGTCTAGGAAATATAAATCAGATTCAAGGTTATAAATCGATTGGATTCAATCCTCTGATCATGATGGTATCAATCTTGAGATCCAATTTTTCCTGCATTTGAAAGCCCTAAAGCAACCTTGTAAACCCTAGCAATGGTGTCTCATCCAACACGCACCAAAACGTGCAACTAAGTATGTAAAAACATTCTAAAAGGCGATATAAACACGAATATATGCTTATAACTCAATGATCATGCATGAATTGTGAAAATCAAATTCAAAATTATGGACGAACCGTGTTACAGCTAGCGCTCGTTTCTTGATGTTTCAGGCCTTGAGGATGCTTGTTATTGCTTCAACGATCGCCCAGGAACACGTTTTGACCTTCAGCACGCCTTGAATTGGTCTGAAATTGAAGATCCGATTCACACTTTTTCTTCAAAAATTTGAGTTTGCTTGATGAATTTCACGACCTTAATCCTTGTTCTCTTGCCTTGGCTGCGTTATGTATTTGTACTAGAGTGAATTAGGGTTGTAAAAACCACTAGTATCTTTGCAAATTTTGAAGATTTGATTTGGTTTTCATGTGGTATGATATCCTTCCAAATTTGGCCTAATCACGCCATTCTTGTGCCAATTATATTTTATATGATTTGATTATGATATGCCAGCATAATGAGCTTGTGATTCTGTCCAAAAACCCAATCAAGACAAATATTTGCTATTATTTACCAATTATTTGATTTAATTCAATTTTAATAAATAAAAAATCAAAACAAAATAAATAATGAAGCAAATAACATGTTAGTGAACATTTGGGTCGTGGACCATGTCATGGGTGAGGTGCAAGCATAAAAAGTTAGGCCCATTTGGAGAGAAAAAATGCATTTTGAGCACATTTGACTTTTGGCAATTTTGCAGAAAGGGTCAACTTTGACAAGGCATATCTCTTCCAATTTTAACCCTAGATAGGTGTTCTTGGACTTTTTAGAAAGCTTAGGATGTCCCCTAAACAAACGTTTTGGTCTAATCTCAATTGAGTCTTCCATGTTCATGTTAGGAGCTTTGAACCACAAAGTGTTTTTGTTGACTTTTCAAAAGGACCTATAATGTGGACATCCATATCTTTTTGTGAGTGAATATTTTGAACTTGAGGGATGAAGATGAACTGTAGGGAATTTCATCCTCTTCAAAATGAGCCTTGGATGGAAAGTTTCTGGTAAAGTATGAGGAAGTTATGATTGGTCAAAGTTTGGTTGACTTTCACTAAGAAACCCTAATTTAGCAACTTTTGGGTTTTGATGAATTTGGGGAATTCCTTGAGGAATCATGATCAACCCTTGATCAAATGATGGATATAACTTCAAAATGTTTATGTTGACCAAAAATCTTGAATTTTGACTGTATGTGGGCTACAATTGACTTTTGACCTAATATAGTCGATTCTCAAGCATTTGAGCTGTTGACTGAGCAAACTTCTTGTGCAAGGCTTGAAATTTGACATGGAAGGTCTTGAGAACATATTAGGACCATGGAGAGAATATGAGGTCTTTAGAGTTCACCCATCTTGATGAAAATGGAAACCCTAGTTTAAGATACATTGCCTTAAGATAGAGTTTGTCTGGTCAACTCTTGGGCAACCTTGAGCAAATTGAGGATCTCTAGGAGTATGTTTTTAGTAAAATGAGAGGGAAAATTTTGGGGTACAACACCATCCCTTCCAAAACAACTTCAATGGTGAGGTTTGTACTTCTCAAGCTTTATTGACTTGGGCATGGAAATAAACTCATGAACCCATGGAGCAACTTGCTAAGCCCCATTTCCTTTACCTACATTATTAAGAAGTGAGACAAACCATCATTGCACTTTATTAACTAAAATAAAAATCAAGACAAAATATTCATGATTACAAAAGAAAACAAATCAAGATGCTTGGTGATTCGTCAAAGAGCAAAACTAAAGATAGGGAGGAGAACCAAAATCCCTAATGTGATCTTGTTGTGATTGAATCAATATGGTAGGATGAAGGGATCTTAGGGGAAAAATTGGTGTACAACAGCTCCCTTGGATGATTACCTCCAACGATGCTTCTGACTTCAGATGTCGGCGACATGCCGAGAAATGCCTGGAAAATTTTCGTCCTAGGTTCTTCCATGACGTGATGGATTCGTCGGGAAGACTCTTGTACCATGACATGGCTCATTTCCTGAACATTGTGGGAAAAAGCCTGCATTTGATTCCTCCTTTGACCCTCCAATATTTGAGCAGGGAATTGATTTTCTCGATGAGTTCGTCTGGGTCGATGGTCCCATCATATGTCCCCAAGTTCTGGGGATTCTCTAGCCCAACTAGGAGTGCAGTCTCTATGATCTCTCGAGATTACGGGCCGTGGGGCTCTTCATCGTCACATCAGTTAAGAGAATATAAAGGAGAATGGTGGTTTCTTCCTCTTTGGGGGTTGTTGTCTCGACGGGGAGACGTGATTCTTAGATGTTGCTTTGGCTTGGGCGACAATAAGCAGTCGTGATCAATTTGTTTGTTATTATTTGTCTTTTTGGAGATCCGAGAACGTCGATCTTTACGGGGAGGAGTGCGACCTTGTTTCTTGGGGGAAGAAACCTCTCGCTTCTTCCGTGCGGGAAAACAACCATGTCTTGGCGGTGATGGACTACGGGAGTCATAACGCCGGTGTTATAGAGGGGGAGACTTTGACTGCTTCTGTTCCCAAGACCCAATCATGTTGCTCTATTGCTGGATTAAGGCATTGGTTTGGTTGAGGGCAGCGAGTAGAGCTGCCATGGCCAAATCGGTGTTGTGCGGAATTGGAATTGGTTAAAGGATGGCTGATAGTTCCTCCTCATGCTTCTTAGATTTCTGGTTTTCTAAGAAGTGAACATCATTGCGGCCAATGTCAGTCGAATCGAGGGATGAGGTTTGACCATCTCTGATGTTGGGGATATCCTCGATACAAGGAGGTTCTTTGTTGCCATCCATCTTGCAGATGGGGGAGAGCATAATCTTTCCAGAAAGATGGTTGTCATCATGATCGGCCATGATAGGAGTGTTAAAAATCGCTTTAATCTCTAGTTTCGAGGGAAAATAAGACGGGAAAGACAGTTTCCCATAGATGGCGCCACTAATCTCGTCGGTTAATCATAACCTAAATTGGGCCGAGAAGATGATGTCTGCTTGGCAGGAAATTTGAGGAAAGGAGGGGGTGTACCTGCAAGACACTCTGATGCTAAAGTCAGTAGGAGCACAAAGAGATACAAGAAAGAGATTAGCGTTTTTAGAATGAATATTGGATCCATGGCCCTCACAAGTGTGAGGGTTTATATAATTCCCCTGGTGCATAGCCATTGATTCTCATTTTTGGTCCTAGATATTAGGTTCCTCAAAAGTAGGTAATTTCCAAGACTTGGTCAAAACAGGCAGCCATGCTCGTAACTAGTTGTTGCTCCAAGCAAGGAGGATAATATGGGAAAGCGTGTCTATGGGTGCTTCCTGGTTGTCTGCTCTAGGGGAGTCGGGAAGACCTGGAAGTGGACGTTGACGTGGGAAGACGCGTTTCCAAGTAAGCATAATCCTCGTCAGCCTTTTGGTATGGTTGACCATACATGCCCGGCCGAAGATCAGAGTTAGTGGGCCAGAGTTATTAGGCCATGCTGAAGGTAGAAGCGGATTGGGCTAATTCTAGTCATTGGATCAGTCCAGAACAGGAGCCCCCAAGTCCTTGCTTCTGGGAAGAGGATTAATGACTTAAGACGTGCCCGCGATCAGAGGTGTTTCGTGATTTTTCAGGGACAATTTAGTACGAGGAGCTCGAGTGTCGTTCGAATCGCAAGGAGAAGAATTGTTGAGTGGGTCTGGGGAGATTGCGTGCCACGCTTACATAGAGCGACGTGCTATCATAAGTATGTAATGATGGAAAGTCTAAGGACTAGAGTGTAATCATGACGACCCCTAGACTCCCCTAGGCGCGTTCCCGCTCACGTGCTAGCGAGTTTTCCTATAAATGGGAGAAAAGAAGCTCCATTTGCATTTTTCGCTTGCCTTCTTCTGCCTGTTTCTGCTAGTTCTGCAAAGTGCCTCTATTCACTGCCGAGATTTCTACTTGTTGCACTGTTTACCTTCATAGTTACTGCTCATTGTGTCGCCAATCTTCCCCGACACAGTAAGTTCCTTGATTTTTTTCCTATTTTTATGAAATTCATATTTGTTCTTGGTTAGATTTTCTAATTTTGTTTCTAGAGATGCATGTGGTTAAGATCAAAGTAGCTTTACTATGGAAATTTATGGCAGTTCGTTGGCGTCTAACGGTGGTTCTACCGCATGAGGATGCCGACTCCGCCGTGAATCCTTTAGGAATATCAGGCGTTAAGGCTGACAATAGCGAGTTGTGATGAGGTTTCCGACAAAGTTAGGGCGTTTCTAGGATTTTGCTATAATTTTATGCATTTTCGATTAATCATCAAGTGAGGTTTGAAAACCCATTTGTCGGGGAGTTTGTTCCTCACACGGTTTAGAGTTAATCCTGGAGGACAAGCGTCTAAAGCATTAGAGGGAATCGTTTATGTGTTGTTTTTTTTTCTATTTAAGTGAGGGATCTGGTCGGGGACAGGGTCCTCGTTCCTTTGTGCGTCCTATCACTTGATTAACAGTGGAAGGTTGGATTTGATTTGACATTGAATTCACTTTGATCCTTTACTTTTAAGGTAAAATAGCTAGCAACCATGAAGATGAAGTAATGAGCGAGCAGAGTGAAAAGCAACAGAGTTCGCCCGAGCGCACTTCAACCAAGGAGAGTACGTCAGGGCAGCAATGTTCTGAGCCGAGCAAGTTAGGGCATATCCAACTCGAGCAGAATGTTCCCGAGGCTCTCGAGGCTTCTATGGAGTGGGTCGCACCATGTCCTTGAGAGATTTCCTCTTGCTTCACCGAGTATCCGGATGAGGCGTTTACAATTATGGTCGTGGGGATGAAGCAAGAGGGCGCCAAGGAGGAATGGGTCGTTTACATCCCCGGGAAGCGTCATCGCATCTACTTGAAGTATGATATAAATCATTTCCCTATGGATGAGATCCTATTCATGGACATGGGTTTCCGGCTTCCCTTCACCGACTTGCAGGTGGCCGTTTTTTACTATCTCCATCTTGCTCCCTCACAAATTCACCCAACTAGATAGCTTTCCCGCGGGACCAGTGTCCCTTTGTTCTTCTACTGCTTTCACCTTAGAGGGACACAATTGGTAACCAGTTCGGATGGATATCTTTGAAGAAAGCTAACGGGAAGTTGTTCAAGGCTTACCTTGAGTATGTCCGACATTTCAAGAACAAGTACTTGTTGGTCTAGTTTTTGTCCGAGAAGGCGGTTCTGAATGTTTTCATGAGTGACCCAAATACGGATGAGAATAGAGAGCCAATGCTGACTGAGGAGGGTGAACCGAGGAGGGAGTTGGTGCATAGGTTCAACTTTCACTAGAATAGGGAGTATTTCGATCATGGGATCGATCACTATATTGTGAAAGCGGAACAACTGAACCCTGAAGACCATGCTAGCTACGACCAACTGCCAACTTTTGTCGAGGGTATACCCCAGTTCAACGACTGGGCAAAGGGAGAAAGCTCCTCGTTAATGAAGAGGGGATAGCTGTATTTGAGCCTGGTCTTATTAATGTTAAGGAGCTCCTCGAATGCAATCATCCTTTAAAATATTTAGATAGTCATTTTGTAAATTAGTCTTATATTTAAGTTTATTTACATTTTTCTATATTAAATAGTTTTGTTAAAAAATGAAAAGAGATTTTTTAAATATCAATACAAAATTAAATTTTTATAAATATCATTTTGTATACTAACTTGTGCCTTGAAGACATTTAATAAAAAGTTTGTGCATTATAAATTTTTAATAAAATATATACATATTTTCAATAATTTTTTTTACATTTAACTCTTAACTTATGTTCTTAAAGTACAAGCCCTTATGAATCTGCGACGTTGCTCGTCGCTATCTCCCTGAAAATCAAAGATGATATGAGGAATTAGCATCTCATGAGGTCCTTCTCTTCTGGCTCTTCCAAACTGACGGAGAGCTAAGCATGGGTTGTAAGAAATTCCTCCATGGGTCCCTATCAATGGAACATTAGGATACTCTCCACATCGATCAATAACAATCACGTCATCCATACCTTTGAGAGTCCAGATAATGTCATTATGAGAAAGAGACATCACCCTATAAGCCCAGGCCATTCCTTCTTTGTTCTTCAGCACTGACTTAGGGAGGTGCAAAATAAACCACCTCGACAATAAAGGAGCACAGCACATCAGGGTTCCCCGCTTTCGGGCAGTACGAGCATAGAGCTGATGAAGTATGTCACCCAAGAGAGTGGGTACCGGATTCTGATAGATTAAGATCTTTATCGCATTAACATCAACAAAAGTGTCAGGATTCGGAAACAATACCAAGCCATAAATCAGAAGAGCCAGAATATCCTCGAATGCCTTAAAGTCTAGGCTATCCCAGAAGTAGTTAACCTTGCCAACCAAGAATTTATTCAGAAATCCTTTTGCTCCACTTCTAGTCTCCCAATTAGACATTACCTCTTCTTTGGTCAAATAAAGGGCTGCAGCAATTTCTTCGGGCCTAAGGGTCTTCTCCCAACCAGTAAACGGGGTCTTCTCCAGAACAGAGATACCGAGAAGCTCAGAGAACTCTTCTAACGTGGGAACCAGTTGATAGTCTTGAAAAGTGAATCAATGGTACATCGGATCATAAAACTGTACCAGGACACTCATCATCTACTCGTCTAACTTGGAGGTGACCAAACTGAGAAGAGAACCATGCCTCCTGATGAAGGAAGTAGTGTATGGCATCCTGACAACCAACTCTTTAAGTAGGGTAGGGACTTGGACAAAGTTGATCCGGATGGTATTCTTACGCATGGGCACCATGATGACCTACAAAACAGAGCAAAGATGAAACCCTCTTGTCTTTGAAATAGGTTAGTCCTTATGCAAGATGTATGCAATGTTATGATGTCATGATGTCATGATAGTAAGCATACCACAAGTATCCATAAAAGGCAAACATGGTAAAGGCACACAAGTCACACAAAAGAGCCCTTAGATTTCAGGATGGCATGGAGCTTAGGTACTACCCTCTTTCAGTTCAGTTGGTTTAAACCTGTCCTAAAAATAGTAATCGGGTTCTAGAGGATCTCAATATCACTGACTACCCTCAATCGGTCATAATTCCAGTTTAGCAACCTTTTCTTGTGGCCAGAATCATCGCTAGAGTTTAGTCTCAATGAGTGTAGCATACTGCTACTGTTCTATGGCCAAGTTGGTCAATTTAAGGTTCTAAGGTCAGTTGGTGCTTAATGACCCCTTAGAAGACCCATATTCTCCTCGTTCCAACACAAGGGATATCAGTACAGACTAAAGTGCCACACCAACATAGCTACTGCTTCATCTGTATCGGTCTACGCCATATAGATCCCTCATAGTTTATTGCTATTTACCTAAAGGGTATCCCCAGATCCGGGTTAGGATCTATAGAACTCCGATACAAGCCCATAAAATTAAAGCATACAATTGAAAACATAATGATCTAATCCTAAGGTACACCTCACTTAAAGATTATCCCCAGCAGAGTCGCCAGTTCTGTGATCGGTGGGAGAGAGCCGACTATTTTGGAATGCTGGTTCGCGTTTTGAGTTTGTTTTCGCAAGATGTCGCGGTAAGCAAGAGTCGCCACCGTCTTTTATTTTATACAACAAGGAAAGGACAAAAGCACAAAAAAAATTCCTTTTTGAGATATTTCTCGGGTTCGGGAGGTAGATTATAGAAAGGGAAAATGTTAGCACCCTTTCTATCCGTGGTTATCCACGGGCTCTTAAGTACTTGCTCATTGTGTTTTCAAAAGTTTGCTTTTCTTTGTGTTTGTGGGTTTGAAAAGAGTTTTTGTTTGAAAGGAGTGTAAGTGCGAAAAGTTTTGTTTTGTTTTAAAAGGAGCAAGTACTTAAGAACCATCCACCTACTCAAAAAGGAATTAAACTGTACAAATGTTCTTTAGACAGTGCTATACCACTATTGAGGAGTAGGTAGCACCGTCATTGGAGTTTTCGGGTCAATTTGATTAAGGGACGTGTGGTCACTAAAGCAATGTTAGGACGCCTTAGCGGTAACCTTAATATCCTATATCATTTTTTCGAGGCAACCGTTTCGAGGAAACTATGATCTTTGGACAAGAGGGCGACCTCTAAACTTCCTATACTCAATGACCACGTTCGAGGCAACCAAGTGAGGTGTACCCTAGGAGTGCGCATGTGCGAGTGTGTTATTTTTCAGTTATTTATCTTTATACATGTCATGGGTGAACTATTGTTGATTTTAAGTTAAAGTTTGATCTTGTCATGTATTGCCTATTTATCAAACATCTAATAGTTAATATTGTGCGGAAATTAAATTGCGGAAAGTAAATCTAAACTATTACAAGGCGTCGGGTATTTACATCGCCAAAGACAAACCCTTTAATTTAAATTGCAGAAAGTAAATAAAAGCGATAAATAATTAAAAGTCCTATTGAAACTATTACATTCCCGAAGCAATTACATTACTGAATAAAAATAATACGCGTGCGAGAAAATTAAATCGGAGCATTTTTAGGGTTTTAACCCTTTTTAGGAAAGAAAGAGATTTTTTGTTATTTTTTGCATTTAATTAAATTAAACCTAAACTAATTATTAATTAATTAAAAAAGATATTTTTGGATTTTTTATATTTAAGGAAATAAAATAACATTGACTAAAATTATTAAAAACCTAATATTCTAAATTGATTTTAATTTATTGCAAAAAATGTTAAATGTTACACCTATTTAAAACTAAATAAATCATGTTAATATTTATTTACAAAAAAAAATAATGAAATTAAATTTAATAAATAAAAATAATGTTTTTTTTTATGTTTTCTGATTTTATTAAGAAAAATAATTGGTTAGTGTAAATAATAACAATAATTAATAAAACAAATAAATGAAAAAAAGAAATATGAAAAGAAATAGAAATAAACCAAACTGGGGGTATGGGCCCAAACTGGAGGTAGAATCAGCAATTTTCCAGGCCCAAAATGTCCAGCCTTGTTTGACTTTCTCACTCCAGTGTGCGCTTGTTGACTTGGAGTATGGTGAGCTTGCAATCTGGGCCATTAGATTTGATCTGAAACCATCTGGCTACCATCTGAGTGGAGACACATGATATGCCACGCCTTGGATGCTACATGGGATAACCTGAAACAAAATAATACAAACGTTTTGGGGGACCTGGGATTCGAACCCAGGTCCCATTGGTTTGTCCACTCACCTGCTTGCCAACTCAACTAGCGCGTTCTTTTGTTATTAGAATAAGCAATAAATATTATATTGGAAATTCAATTATCATGCTGAAAAAATAAAAAAATGGCGCGCTGTTACGAACTAGCCAACTGGGAGAGGACGTGTGGTCGTCTTCTTCAACAAATCCCTGGTTATTTACCTGCGGATTTTCATCCACGGCTAAATCCCTAGGGCCATCCTAACATGAGTTATAGGCCACCTAAATGCAAATGGTCGTCTCCCTTCCCTGAAGACAACCATGTCCATGGTTGGTCTTAATTATTCCTGCAAAACAAAACCCCAAACGCAATCCTCCAAAACCCTAAATTCGGGCAAGGCGATATAGGCTACAAAAACAAAATTAAATAATGCAGAAATACTCTAAATGAATCGACTAACATGATAGTGTCAAGATTTTGGCAAAAAGATGCAAGATTCAGAGGTTATGAATTCGTGTACAGAGCCATGTTCATGAGGACTTACAGCGCGATTCTGGATGTCTCAGGGCCTGGTTTTGATTGATATAGCTTCAGGGGATTGCCAGCAAGAGAGCTATGTGGAGATTTTGCTTTAAAAATGCCTCCAATGTGGATTTCGATCTCCAATTTTTCAAGGTTTTTTTCAGTTTTGGTTTGGCCATTTCTTGCAGTTTCCGGTCGTGTTCTTGGTTGCTTTATGTTGTATATGTATCAAGCAAGCAACTAGGTTAAATCTTGGGCTTCCAATCTTTGTGCATTCATGGTTTGGGATTTGATATGATCACCATTGATAACCTTTCCAAAATTGTACCAAATCTGATTTTTTGTGCATAATAAGACTTGATACGAATTTGATTATGTGAATCTTGATAATGAAGACCTGTAATGATCAAAAAAATCTCATTCCATTAATTTTTGGATTTTATTTGAATTAATATTGATTTAAAATGAATCAAATCAATAAAAATTAAATAAAATAGAAAAATAAATGATTGGTCACGAAATTGAAGATGGGACACGTGTGTGGTGTGATAAGACCAAATCAAGTGGAAAAAAGTGGGCCCTTTTGTCAAAAATTGGAGTTTTGAGGATAGTTGACTTTTGGCAATTTTGGAAAAATGCCCAACTTCAACAATGCATAACTTCTTCAATTTTGAACTTTTGGAAGTGTTATTGGACTTTTTAGAAACCTTGAGATGTCCTATAACCAACACTTTTGGTCTCATATCATTTTGATATTCCATGCTCAAGTTATAAGCTTTGGAAAAAAAAGGTGTTTTTGTTGACTTTCAAAAATGACCTATAATGTCCAAATTTGTAACTTTTTGTGAGAGCATTTCTTGATCTTGGGGTGTGAATATGAATTGTAGGAAATTGCATCCTATTCAAAATGAGCTTTTTATGGGTCATTTCTCATAAAGTATGAGAAATTTATGCTTGGTCAAAGTTGAGTTGACTTTTCCTACAAAACCCTAATTTAGCAACTTTTGAATCTTGATGAATCTTGAGCAATCCTTGATGAATCATGATCAACCCTTGATCAAATGATGAATTATCCTTCAAGATGAGAATGTTGGCAAAAAAATCTTGAGGTTTGACTGTATTTAGGTCACATTTGACTTTTGCCCTAGCACAGTCGATTTTTGGACCTCTTGAGCAATTGACTGACCAAACTTCCTCTGCAAGGCTTGAAATTTGACATGGATGAACTTGAGAACATATTAGGACATTGGTAAGAACTTAAGGTCATTTGGATGTTAGGACCTTGATGCAACACAAAACCCTAATTTTGAATTGACTGCCTTAGGAGATGATCTGATTGTCCAACTCTTGAGCCATCTTGAACAATCTTGGAGATGATTCTTGACATGTCTTGAGAAATATGGGAGGGCAAATTTTGGGGTACAACAAATATGCTTCAAAATCATATTAGAATTGTTAACTGTCTTTCAAAACCATAAAAATTAAATTTGTAAAAATGTTGTGTTATTCTTTATAAACTATTTAAAAAAAAATTGGCTTTTCGCACTCTGGTTTCTAGGGGAATGAGGCCCTATTAATCTAGAGCTCGTGAACCGAGGTACGAACACTGGCCAAACATTGTTACCCACCAAAAATCAAACTCAAAATTCCAATTCACTCATTCACGCCTATTATTTTTAGACTTATGCGTGAAATAAATGATAGGTATTTTGATCAATATGCTTTGAAGTCATCTTAGAACTGTGAACAATCTTTCAAAACCTTAAAAATTCAATTTGTATAAATTTCGTGTAATTCTTTATAAACTATTTTAAACTTATTTTCGCTTTTCACACTCTGGTTCCTAGGAGAATGCGCCCTATTAATCCAGAGCTCGTGAACCAAAGTACGAACAATGACCAAGCATCATTACCCACCAGAAATCAAACTCGGTATTCCCCGAATGTCTTCCTTAGCAGGAGCTCCTTTACCATTGGAACTCAATTGCTTGGTTATCTTTTTTTTATTAACATGCAACTTAGCCTTGTAATGAAAACCATATTAAAAACTATTGGAATAATAACTTCCTTTTTCCCTTTATAGTATATAGTTATTATGTTAGTTTCCTCTTTAGGCCTATTCTAGTTATTTAGTCTGACTAGTTTATTTGATAGAGGCCCATCATCTATATATAGAATACTAGACTCTATCTTTGTAATTCAATCATAACATTACATTCTCCACATTATGGATAATCAAGTTACTATTGGGCTTATTCCATAACCCGTAATATGGTATCAAGAGACCAAACCATAAAATTCAAATCTTCAGCATTTCCATCCATTCATCTTCATCACCTTTCTTGAGCATTCATCATTCTTCCCTAACCTTCTGCACATTATCTACAACTTTTGATCGCTTCTGATGAGTCTGATACCGAAAACATACCCAAGAGATATTCAAATAACACATCTTCATTTGAACCAACCAATCCCACCTTGAATCCAAGAAGCCCTTTCTATGTTCATCCCGACAAAAACCCCGGTGCAATCTTGGTTACACCACCACTGGATGATCATAACTACCACAATTGGAGAAAATAGATGTTTCGCGCACTCACATCGAAGAACAAGCTCGAATTAATCAATGACACCCTTCTAAAATATTCTATTTTTTATATAAACTTTGATCTTTGGGATCGTGCGAACAATATGGTCATTTCTTGGATCAATCACACCCTTTCTCCTCACATTGTGCAAAGCACCATCTGTTTTGACTCAACTTTCGATCTTTGGAACAAACTTCAAGAAAGATTCACCAAAGGCAATCACTTAAAATTCTTAGATCTTCTTCATGATCTCCACTCCATTAAACAAGGTGACAAATCTCTCTTTCAATACTTCACTTATTTAAAGATTCTTTGGGAAGAACTTGAGAATATTCGACCCACACCCACTTGTCCTTGCCTTATTCCATGCACCTGTATTTTGATCAAAGTTATACACAATTACAAGCACATGGAATATGTTTTTGTTTTCTCAAAGGACTGAACAATACATATCAGAACATTCACACTCAAATCTTGTTGATCGACCTCATTCCTAGCATCAGTAGGATTTAATCACTTATTTCTCAACAAGAAGTTGTTTCCACCACTCATCTGGCTGTTACCCCTACCATACTCAATGTTAGAAACAATTCCAACAATGGCCATGGAAAAGGATGAGCAAACTCCAAAAATTCCATGCTATGCACAAATTGGCAAAAAACTATTCACACAGTGGATACCTGCTATTTCAAGCATGGTTTTCCACATGTATATCACAACAAAAACACCAAGAATGTTACAGAATCAAAGACCACACACAACTTAGACAAAGATGGTGTCATCTCCAAGGCATATTATTAGAAATTGCTTCGACTCATTGAACAATCAAGGAAAGACAACCAAAATAACAAAGTTGATACATCTTCACCCAAGGATAATCACATAATTTCAGGTATTATGAAAACAGGTAACTCCCTTAACTGCTCTTCTATGTGGATCCTTGACTCTGGGGAATATGACCATGTATTCCCCTACATACAATGCTTTACTACTATCAATATCATTAATCCAGTTCATATTTACCTCCCTAATGTGAACTACATTACTGCTAATTTTTATGGCACGATGATCCTTGACCAATTCATTCAACTTCATAATGTTTTTTACATCATTGAGTTTACCTTTAGCCTTATCTCCATATCTAAACTTTGCAATAACTTTGATTTCACCATTTCCTTCTCACACAACTCCTGTTCTATACAGGATGTGTCTACCAAAAAAGGAGGATTAGGCAAGTGGTTCATCATAGAAACCTCTACATCCTTCACAAAGAACCTATTCACACTTTACCTCATAATGACACTCATATCAATGCTTATCATTTAGATAGTTTGATCAACACTAGTTCCCCCACCCCTCTAGATTTATGGCATAATAGTTTGGTCCATCCCTCTAATGAGGTTTTACACCATATATCTCAAAACTATCCTAATATCAAATTCAATAAAAAATTACTTTATCATGCTTGCCATTTAGCTAAACAAACTCGGTTTCCCTTTCCCACTAGTCATTCTTTTACTTCTACTTGCTTTGAATTAGTACACATGGATATATGGGGACCTGTCTCTATGCACTTTTTAGATGTATTTCAAAACTTTCTCACTATTGTTGATGATTTTACACACTATACATGTACTTTTATTATGTACAATAAAGCTGAAAATAGAACTCACATTCAAAATTTTCATCACATATTGTCAAAATCAGTTTTTATTCAACATTAAAACCATAAGAAGTGACAATGGTGCTTCATTTATTATGCCTTCATATTATGCATCCCTTGGTACTATACATCAAAGATCCTGCATTGAGACACCTCAACAGAACTCCATTGTTAAAAGAAAACATAGGCATTTATTAAATGTTACTATGTATCTATTATTTCATGCTAATTTTCCTAAGTGTTTTTGGTCTTTTTCTCTATATCATGCAACATATCTAATTAACAGACTGCACAGTCCACTATTAAAAACAAAACACCCTATGAACTTTTGTTCAATGAATCACCATCCTTCACACACCTCTAAGCCTTTGGCTATTTAAAATATGTCACTACTATCACTAGATATAAAGATAAATTGGACCTTATATAAACCAAATGCTTATTCTTAGGCTTCCCTAATGGAATTAAAGGCTATGTGTTGTTTGACCACCACACCAGACAAACTATTATATCCAGAAACTGCATCTTCTATGAAACCATATTTCCTTACACACCTCCTAATCAGACACACGTCAATTATGAAATTATACCTATCACTTACCAACCTTTCATATTTGATTTCCCTGCCTCTCTTAACCAGTAACATTTACCTTCCATGGATCCTAACAAACATACCACATCTACCCCTGCTACAGAACAAGACACAATTCCCATAAACCTCAGCCTTGGCCATTCTTCTCCTTAAAATGACATTGAGCCTCATCAGAACACCACCAGTAACACTGCTCTTAACACTTTATTTAACAACACAGAACACTCCAACATTCGAAAATACATTAGAACCAAAACTACCCCTGCATATCTTCATGATTTTATTTATTATGTGTTATGGACTGGCCCAATAACTAGAATTGGCCCAATCCCCTTCTACCTCGGCATAACCCAAACAACTTTGGCCCACTAACTTTGATCCCTGGTCGAGCATACTTAGTCGACCACACCATGGTAATACCGAGGATAACGATGCCAAGACCATGCGTCTGCCTGCATCAACATCTAATTCCAGGTCTGCTCGCTACTCGTCGAGCAGACAACCAAGAAGGCTCTTGAGGCGCATCTTCCCGTCATCTCACCCTTGCTCAAAGCAACGACTAGCTATAGGCATGACTGCCCGTTTTGGCCAAGTCCTGGAAGTTGCCTATTTTTGTGGACCCAAATATCTAGGCCCAAAAATAGGAACCAATGGCTACGCGCCAGGGGCATTATATAAACCCTCACACTTGTGAGGTCTAGGTATCCATTATTCCAACCAAAAACCCTACTATCTTTCTTGTATCTCTTTGCACCCATTCTTACTTGATCGTCGAAGTGCCTTGCAGATATATCCCCCTCCTCTCCTCATATTTCAAGACAAGCAGACGTCATCATCAAGGATAACTTTCTAGTTATGATCAGCCAGTAAGATCAGTGGCACCATCTGTACGAACCATCTTCCCCTTCTACCACTTCCTCAAAATCGAAGACCAAAGATACTTTCACTACTTTTATCATGGCCGACCATGATGACCACCATCTTTCTGGAAAGACTGTGCTATCTCCCGTCCACAAGACAGACGAGAGCCAAGAACTTCCTCATCTAGAGGATATCCCCGATATCAGAGATGGTCGGACAATATCCCCATATTCGATCGATGTTGAACGTGAAAACCTCCAATTCTTGGATGATCAGAGGTCCAAGAACCCCAACGAGAAGCTTCCAGAAGTCCTCCAACCAGTTCCTATTCCACCAATAAACCAACGCCCTAATCCTGCAGCAGAGCAAGAGGATTGGGGCCTGAGAGAAGAAGCATTCAAAGCTCCTCCACGAAGACACCAGCGTTATGACTCCCGTAGTCCATCTCCACCAAGGCAGGACCGTCCCTCCATGCGGGAGAAATAAGAGGTTTCTTTCATCAAGAAATAGGGTCACACACCTCCCCATAAAGATCAGTGCTCCCCGATATCAAAGAAGACAAAGAACAATCGACTTGACCGCGACCACTCACTGTCACCCAAGCCAAGAAGGAGCACCTCTACACATTGGGATAATAGCCCCTGATGATAAAGGGATCACCATTCCCCATCACAGTCTCCTGATAGAAGAAACAATGATGAGCCCCACAGCCCGTTATCCAGAGAAATCATGGAGACCACACTCCTTATCGGTCTAGAGAAACCTCCCCACCCAGGGACCTATGACAGAACAATCGACCCTGATGAGCACATCGAAAACATCGACACACTGCTCGACTATAGAGGAGTCTATAGAGCGATAAAATTCTGACTCTTCCCAACAACTCTCAAGAAATGGGCTATGGCATGGTACAAGAGCCTTCCCGTTGAATCCATCACGTTGTGGAAGAACCTGGGAAGACAATTTTCCAAGAACTTTACAGCGTCTTGCTGACATCCAAAGTCAGAAGCATCTCTGGAGGCAATCATCCAAGGGAGTGATGATTCCCTCAAGGCATATATTGAACATTTCAACCAGGAGGCCGTACAAGTCTCCACGACTGACGACATGAAAAAGTATCTCCTCAAACGCGAGCTCTGTCCCCGTTCTGACTTCTCTAAAGCAATTGGCATCAAATCACCGACCACTCTGGATGCTCTCCTGCTCAAACCACAAGCGTACATCCAGTACGAGGAAAAAGAGGCAACCAACAACACGTGGGACTCACAACATAGAGAGAATGCGAAGGGTTCAAATAATGAAGAACCCTCGACATCCCGTAGAGGAGGAGAAAAGAAAATGGAGGACAAGTTTCAGGAGTCTCGAGACTACAAAGGCCCCCCTGGTCGCTTCCATGACTATACTCCTCTCAACGTCTTGCACGAGAAGATCCTGACCGACTGCACGAACGTAGAATTCAAGAAAGTTAGGGTTCACTTCCCCGACAAACACCATCCAAGCCAGGACAAACAAAAGAAAGTACTGCCGGTTTCATAAAAGTCACGGGCATACGATAGAAGACCGTATCCACCTTAAGGATGCCATTGAGATCCTCATCCGGGACAGGCATCTCAAACAATACAAAATGAAGGAATCTCCCCAGGAAGATGCTTTCGAGTCCAAATAAGTTGGAGAAACATGGGCCTCCCCAGTAAATCTCTCATGTTTGTTTCCATGAGAATCACGAAGCCGGAAGATTTTTATTTCCATGATATGGAGGAAGTTCCCCATGTACTTCTCATCACACAGTTCGTGGGAGTCGTTCCCAGCAACAATGGTCATTTCAGGCAGTGGCGTTAACAAATGCACCGTAGGCTCAGTGAAAAGAATATTTGAGCAGTTAATGGAGGCAATATCTGACACGAGTGCCACCCTCGACAACTTCAGAGGAGGGTCTCACCCCCTCGTGTTCTATCGGGAAGAATTTCCCGGAGGATCCCTTAATCCAACATCTTATTGCTCGTATGAGCTCGCATGGCTAACTTCGATGTCAGGCACATCTTGGTCGACTAAGGAAACTCAGTTGATATAATGTATTCCCAACTGTTCACCAGCTTACAAGTGAATGAGACACACCTAAACCCTTAGGTGGGCTCTGATCTCCAGGATTCAATGGTTTCGTCACCAAACCTTGGGGGTATGTCGAACTGATTGTTACTTTTGGGGTAGAAGAGACAACCAGGTCCATCAAGACCCAGTTCCTTGTAATAGGTTTCCTGTCATTATATCAGTGCATCTTTGGGAGGCCTACTTTGGCCAAACTAATAGCAGTTCCCTCCACGGTGCACCTCAAAATGAAGTACTACACCACCAACGACCTCGTCGCTACCCTGCACGGGGACATCCAAGCAACCAGGAGATGTTTCGAAGCAACTTCTAAAGGCTTGAACTCCATCAACACTCACCCCAAGACGACAAACAGAGCCACTCTCCATGATAGTTTTGAAGATCCGAAACCTCTTCCCTACGTTGACACGGTCGACTTAGACAACAGATTTATAAAGGAAGATCTCAGAGAGCAAAAAAAAGGGGAAATAGCCCATGCTCAACGGAGAAGGCTCGTCAACGAGCATCGTCAAACCTTCAGATCTTATGCGGCCAATTCCAAACGGAGAATTCGATATCGTTCCCCTGGGCAGCGACCCCTCCAAAGGAGTCAAGATTGGGGCTGGCCTCCCCGACCTAGCGAAGAGATAGCTGGAGGAGTGCTTAATGGAGAAGACAGACCTGTTCTCCTGGAGCGCAGTAGAGATGCTTGTCCTAGACTTAGATATAGCTTGTCACCACTTGACAATAGATCTTTCCATCAAGGCAGTTGTTCACCGTAGGCGCCGGCAGTCCCAGGAAAAAACTGAGGTTGCTGAGCAGGTTGTCAAAGACCTCTTAGAGGCAAAATTTATTTCTGAAGCCCAATATACAACTTGGCTCTCTAATATAGTTCTTTTAGAAAAGATTAATAGAAAATGTCGCATGTGCATTGACTGTACCGATCTCAGTAAGGCTTGCCCTAAATACGCTTACCCTTTCCCCAATATAGATAAATTGGTGAACAATTTTGTAGGTTTCAAACTACTCTCATTCATGGATGCGTACTCTGGGTACAACTAGATCTCCATGGAGAAAATGGAAAAAAATTACACGACCTTCATGACCGAATCAGGCAACTATTACTACAACGTAATACCCTTCAGTTTGAAAAATGTGGGCACTACCTATCAGTGCATGATGAACAAGGTCTTCCAAGAAGAAATCAGAGACATGCTTGAAGTCTACATGGACTACATGATCGTGAAATCCTAAGAGGAAGCTGATCATGTGCTCCACCTCAGAATGGTCTTCGACCAAGCAAGAAGAGTCAAAATGTTGTTCAACCCGGAAAAGTGAACCTTCAGCGTGCGAGCGAGCGAGTTCCTCTACTTCTACTTAATAGAACGAGGAATCAAAGCCAACCCTGAAAAATGTTGAGTGTTCTATAAGCTTCCAAACCTGAGATAAAAAATCAATCCAAACTCTAAATGGAATTCTCACATCATTGTCCCAGTTTGTGGCAAATTCTACCCAAAACACGCTCCCCTTTTTTCAAACTTCTCCGCAAAGAAGTTGTGTTCGAATGGACCGAAAAGTGCGAGTGCACCCTCCTCCATCTCAAACGGGCATTATCTTAACCACTAGTACTTTCAAGACCAAACAAGTAAGAAACTCTCTACCTCTATCTGGTTGTAGCTTCCGAGGCGGTTAGCGTTGCCCTTATTCGGGAAATCCTCGAGGAGCAAAGACCCATCTACTTCACGAGAAAAGCCTTACAAGGCCCTAAAGTAAGATACCAACAGATCGAGATAGTGTCCCTAACACTCATCAACACAACAAGGAGACTGAGACACTATTTTCTGGCCCACATAATTGTCGTTCAGACAAAGCAACCGATAAAACAGTTACTCAGACAACCTGATACGGCGAGAAGAATGCTCGAGTGGTTGTTAGAGCTCTCTGAGTTCGACATCAGATACAAGAGCAGGAAAGCCCTTAAAGCACAAGTGTTGGCCGATTTCGTGGCATAAATGACCTTCCCGAGCACCACAAATGAGGCACACAAGTGGAACATCTTCGTGGATGAAGCTTCCAGCTCAACAGGAAGCGGGGCAAGCATCATGCTAGAAAACAGGGACATAATACTAATCAAAGTCTCCCTCACTATGTCCTTCCCGACCTCGAACAACCAAGTAGAATACAAGGCTCTCCTCGCTGGACTCTGCCTGGTCGAGGACTTAGGCGTCGAGGAAGTAAAGATCTTCACAGACTCCCAGCTCGTCACATCCCAGGAACAAGGGGAATACCAGGTCAAAACGATCAACTCTCAGAAAAATGGACTCTCGTCCAAAAAAGATTGAAGAAATTCAACTCTATGGACATGCAATATGTTCCCCATGAGCATAATTCTCAAGCAGATGTCCTATCAAAATTGGCCAGCATGAAGAAGAAAAGAGGGAACAAATCCGTAATATAGGAAATACTCCCTCGAACAAGCATCGAAAAACTCTCTTCGGATCTAGAAGTGTATGCCATCGGTCATAGCAGCTGTTGGACGACCCCGATATACAACTATGTCACAAAGGGAGAACTACCATCCGACCAGAAGGAGGCCACCATTGGACATGAATTCCAGCAGCGAATCATGTACGATCAAACAAACATCTTCTGGCAGTGTGGCAAGACTTACTACTATGGATAGTGACAATTCTCCGTACTCGGTGAACATGGATATAGTTAGAAAATACTATGCATGAACAAAGACCCGCTAGGTTGACTGGCCTAGGAAAAAATAAGGGCATCTCGGAGAACCAAATGAGTTCGGACAAAAATTATGGATATAAATATGAAAAATCTGTACACCCGGCAAGTCGAAAACCTGAAAAGGCGGCTTGGGCAAAAAAGGGTATCCCGATGGACTGAAAATCTGAAAGGACAGTCCAGGAAAAAGTAGGGATTAAAGCGTAGGAATACATCCCATCATCTCGTCACTTGTCTATTAGTAGAAGGTTTATTACCCTAATCTGCATTCACCAAGGACTCTAAAAGTTGGTATAACAGTTAAACCATCTACAAAATCTCCGGCAGATATTTTCTCCAGCAGGTGCCGAGGCAGGGGCATTCTACTACAAGGTCACTTCCATATTCTTAGCATACAACCTAATGATGTTATGTGTTCTCATACCCTTGGTAGATCAAAATCTTCAAATTACTGTTCCAACGAAAATTCCCCAGTGAAGTCGCCAAGCTTCTCAAGATTCCCCAGCCGGATTTCCACAAAATCCCCAAGCAGCGCACAGAGTTTCCCTTCCCGAATAGAATTTATTTCTCTAATAGCGAAAATCCGTCTCCCAGCATGTCAACTTCAAACAAAATCTGAAGACCTACATTCTTCATCCCCAGCTGCAATTAAGGATTTATTTTCCCTAGTTCAACAACAGTGCAGTAGAACAGTTGATACATTCATACATTGCATCCATACATCATTTTACAAACACCATAGCATATGCAACACAAATGCATATATCACAATCTCATTTATTTTGAGAGCATCATGCAATTCATACATCATGACATATCATGAAATTGATTTTACCTTTTCAGTTTAAATTAGCAGATAGACAAACACTATCAACTTATGTAGCAGGTCAAAGATTAATGCCTGAAACCAGATGGGGAAACTATCTACACGACCAAGTGGTATGAACTCCCGAAGCAAGACGAGATTACCAACAAATACAGCAGGTCAAAGATTAATGCCTGAAACCAGACGGGGAAACTATCTATGTGACCAACATTGCCAAGTTACAGATTAATACCTGTAACAAGCCAGGACAACTATTTATGGACGACCAAATGTAGGTTAATACCCGTAACAAGCCAGGAAAACTATCTACATGAGGAGATTAAAAATTAATACCTGTAACAAGCCAGGAAAGCTATCTTTATTTCCCAGGTCAGATATTAATACATGTAACAAGCCAAGACAACTATCTCAACGACCAACAAAAACAAGTTCCAGATTATTACCTGTAACAAGCCAGGACAACTATTTGTGGACGATCGACTGTAGGTTAATACCTGTAACAAGCCAGAAAAACTATCTACATGAGGATATTGAAGATTAATACTTGTAACAAGCTAGGAAAACTATCTTTCTTTCTCAGGTCAGAGATTAATACATGTAACCAGCCAGGACAACTATCTCAACGACCGACAATTTTCAAGTTCCAGATTAATACCTATAACAAGCCAGGAAAACTATTTGTGGACGACCGATTGTAGGTTAATACCTATAACAAGCCAGGAAAACTATCTACATGAGAAGATTGAAGATTAATACTCGAAACCAGCCGGGAAAACTATCTTTCTTTCTAGGGTCAGAGATTAATACTTGTAACAGGCCAGGACAACTATCTCAAACGACCAAAAAAAATAAGTTCCAGATTAATACTTGTAACAAGACAGGACAACTATCTGTGAATAGCTTATCATAGATTAACACCTGAAACCAGATAGGAAAACTATCTACATGACCAGACGAAGCAGCCCTACCCAGGTTCCTTCTCATACATTTCCAGATGAAGTCTTATCCGGACTCATCAGGAAGCAGCCCTACCCAGGCTTTCTCATGTATTTCCCTTCGAGCAAGCTTTGGTCCAAGTTTCATTTAGGCAAGAACCCCAAACAAGTTCCCTACAATTCACCAGCAAAGGGCTCTACATGCAACCTTCGACTCACAAGGCAAAAGGCCTCTACATGCAACCTTCGACCCACTAGGCAAAGGCCTCTTCATGCTTGCCTTAGATTCACTAAGTCAAAGGATCCTTTCAACTGGCCTTTGATCCACAAGACAAAGGCTTCCTCAGACTTATCTGGGATTCACAAGGGCAAAGGCTTCTTCTATGATTGCCTTCAATGCATAAGGCAAAGACTTCCTTTGTGCTTGCTTTCAATGCACAAGGACAAGACCCCTCAACACAATTTCTGCACTATGAAACACAATATGACCCCTTCGAAAGAGCACTCCAAAGGCCCATTCGAAGGACACACATTGGTGGCCATTCAAAGGAGACACATAATTATTGAAAACAAGTTTGTCTTATGATAAGTCTTGGTCCTACAGGTTGCCAGGCCCAAGCCTCATGCGCAACGACATTCGAAGGTAGTGACAAAAAAATCTTCTTCTAGCCAGAATGAAGTTCTCATTTGGGCTATTTGAATTCTCCAGAATCAAGCAGCTAAGGCAAATAGATGGGTCCAATCGAAGGAACCATGAAGAGAAGATCCAGAGTCAATCGAAAAGTAAAGATCTGAGGTGCTTTCGAAGAAGCCCTGATAAGGGAAACTCTGAACAGGTTCGAATTGGAATTCAGAATCATCAAAAAGAACAATGCTCTAACAAAGAGAATTCTGGGCAATTCGAATTGATGCAGATGGTGGATTAATTAAAGAAACTATGACAAGGAAAAACTATGAATAATTGGAATTCAGAGTCATCAAATATCTGAGCAATTCGAATTGATAAGGGTGGACTCAATCGAAGGAGCTATAAGAACGAAACCAAAGCCATTAGAAGGAAGTAACTCAGAGTTAATCGAAGGGCAAGACTTGAGCCATTCGAAGGAAGTAACTCAAGGACAATCGAAGAGAAAGGTTTGGATCCGTTCGAAGGAACTAACTCAGAGTCAACCGAAGGGCAAGACTAGAGGGAATTCAAAGGTGAAACATGTCCAGGTTCACTCAAGATTGCAAAATGGAAAGAATTATCCAAATATGGCCAATCTTCAATGTGTTGGATTCTTGTATCATGGCCTTCAAAGCCTAGTTAAATGGTTATCCCTTTCCATTTCCATGCACCCTCACATCCCTATAAATACGAAGCCACACACATTATCCAGAGGAGAAACATTCACCAGGAGACTAGAGACACAGGCCCATGAACTACACACATACTGCCTTACACGCATACACAGCCTAAGAGAAGCATACCAAAAATTCCACAAGATCACACCACACTTGCCTCTCTCCTTTCGAATCCAAAAGCATCCAATAACTCCAGTCACACATAAGTTCCAGTTTCAAGCAAGGTAAGTCCTCTTGACCTTGCATCTCTCATTTCAGCATAACATGTAAATAGCCTTTCATTTGTCTTTTTGTTTCAGCTTAGCATGCAAATAGCCTTTCACTTATTTTTTCGTTTCAGCATAACATGTAAATAGCATTTTAGTTATATTCTTCATTGTTGTGCTTTTCATTTGTTTGCTTTTCTTGTCCAAATATATGTTGGAATTAACCTGTACAGACTTAAATGAAAGACAAAAAGGGTATGAACGAAGGATATACACTCATGTTTCTCTGCATGTCCATATTGCTTCATAGTCCAATCGAAAGAAGCAGGAAAGGGTGCAATCGGAGGTTGCTCACGTAAACTCCCAAGCTAAATCGAAAGAAGCAGGAAAGGGTGGAATCGAAGGTTTCTCACGCCAACTCCCAAGCTCAATCGAAAGAGAGAAAAAGAAGGGTGAATCGAAGGAGTCTATTGCCTGGATCGAATGACTCACTTCTCTTCTTTATTTTTGTTCTTTTTTTTTTACATTCTCCTGCCTTTCGATTTGGTTGTAATAGCGTAGGACCCTTATTTTCCGCATTTTTTATTGCTTTCATATTAATTGATAGATGTATGACTAATAGGATTGTATGACAAAGATTAAAACTAAAACTCTAGCAAACCTAACAAAAAAAAGACAAATAACTGAATATAACACATGCACATATGCACCTCTAGGGTACGCCCACTTCGGTTGCCTTCGGAAAATAGTCACAACTCTCGAAACGTGAGAGGTTTTAGTGGCTACCCTCTGGTTCAAAAAGATCATAAGTCCCTCGATGACCCTCCCGATGTTTCCTCAGTAAAAAAAATGATCTTAGAACCCTAGGGTAGTTACTAAAGCTTCTTGCCCACTTGCCTTTATGACTATAAAAATGTCCCTTCGAATGTCCTTCATACATCCAACGATAGGGCTACCTACTCACTAATAGTAGGATAGCGCTGTCTAAACGATAGGAGGAAAAGAACAAACCTTTTCGAGTATAAGTAGATAGTTTTTAGATGCTTGCTCAAAACAATCTTTTACACCTACACAAAAACATTTCAAAAACACTTTTAAAAACATTCGCTTTGTTAACACTCTTGAGGACTGATACAAGATTTATCATAAAGAGAATCGCCGCACTAAGTCATTTTCAAATACTTTTAAAAAACACAAAGCACAAGGTATCTAAAAAATGAGCTAAGCATCTAATATCCCGTAGAAAACTACGGATGGAAAGGGTGCTAACACCTTCCCTTTCCATAATCTACCCCCCTTACTAAGAAAATTCTTGAAAAGGTCTTTTTATGTTCTTTTCACCCTTTCCTTAATTTGGATAAAAGAAAAGTTGGTGGCGACTCTTGCTTACCGTAACATTTGCGAACAAAAATGCAAAACCAGTATAACAGTCAGTTCTCCCATCGTATTATAGTGGTACTCGAGATGTTTTGATTTATAAGCATGAGTTATGAAGTATGACTAATTTTTACGAAGTATTATAATGAAGTGTTTTGAACTATGATTTTTGTTTCCATGATTCGAAGAACTAAATGTTAATTCTATCTTGTTAAAGATTTTGAAAACCTATGTTACAAAGCAGGATGTATTGTTGTGAAGTTTTATATGAAGATGTGACTTCCTTGTTTGGTGATATACTCTAATTTATTTATTAGAATAATTGTGAATATTCCTTGGGGTTTAGAAGGGTGTTACAACAAGGACTACAATTGTTTGAAAATTATATAAAATGGGCAGAGCCTCAAAACAGATTACAACAAAAAGGCACATAGGCCAAAACAAGAATAAACTGGTCAAATATCGAGTTTGGTTGGTTCCTCGTGGGGAGAGCCCTGCACGTTTTCACCCTGCTTGGGTACTCCCGGTTTAGGATCACGTGCCCAAAGTAATCTCCTCAATTAACGTGCACTTGGACGAGATCGGTGCGGAATCACTACGCTCGCTCATAAATTCGTCTTCAGCACTATTAGCCATCGTACCTGAAAAGAAGAGGACATAAGTGAATTCGACGTCAAATCAAATCCACCGTTAATCAAGTGAAAGGGTGCACAGAGGAATGAGAACCCTGTCCTCGACCAGAGCCCTCACTCAAACAGCGAAAAGATGAACACATGGGCGATTCCCTCTAATGAATTAGGCGCCTTCCCGTCGGACTAAAACCCTAACACACGTGAGGAACAATCTCCCCGACCACTGGGTTTAATACTACATGCAGAAACTCATAAGAAATGTATGAAGGTCATAACACAAACCCGGAAACAGCCCCAACTTCACTGAGAAACTCATCACAAACCACTGTCACCAGCCCTAAATCTAGACATCTTTGAACAGGTGCACGATGGAAATAGCATTCTCAGACGACATAACCACCGTCAAACACCAACATACCTCCAGAGAGCTCCACAATAAAGCTATTCTAACCCTAACCACATGAATTTCTAGGGAAAGAAACAGAAAATATAACCTAGAACAGAAGCAAGTTCCACAAAAACAGAGAGAAATCTAGAAACTTACTTTATTAGGTAATATTAACGGCAAAATGATCAAGAGCTTCGGCAGAGAACGACGATGTCGTGCAGAACTAGCAGAAATGAGTAGAAAAAGAGCAAGAAAAAAACACAAATAAGGCTCACTCCCCCCTTTTTATAAAGTAACCTACTGGCACGTGAGCAGGCACACGCCTAGGGAAACCTAACGGATGCCATCATTTCACCCTAGACCTACCATCATTGCGCATTTATGACAACATGTGGCTTGATGAAAGCGCATCATACTAACCCCTCAAGGACCACTCAATTGTTATTCTTCCTGTGAAATAGGCACACCAAGCATCGCTCGAACTCCTCGCACGAAGTCGTCCAAGAAACGTCCCCCTTTTGCGAGCATGTCTTAAGTCATCACTCCTTTTCCCAGAAGCAACAACTTAGGGGGACCATGTTCTGGATTGGCCCAATAACTAGAATTGGCCCAATCCGCTTCTACCTCAGCATAGCCCAAACAACTTTGGCCCACTAACTCGGATCCCCGGTCGAGCACACTTGGTCGGCTACACCATGGAAATACCGAGGATAAAATTCCCTGACCATGCGTCTTCCTGCATCAACATCCAATTCCAGGTCTGCTCACTACTCGTGAAGTAGAAAACCAGGAAGACGCTTGAGACGCATCTGCCTGTTATCTCACCCTTGCTCGAAGAAATGGCTAGTTACGATTACGACTACCCGTTTTGCCTAAGTCTTGGAAGTTACCTATTTTTGCGAACCCAAATATCTAGGCCCAAAAATAGGAATCAATGCCTACGCACCGGGGGCATTATATAAATCCTCACAGTTATGAGGGCCGTGTATCCATTATTCAGACCAAAAACCCTAATATCCATCTTGTATCTCTTTGCATCCATTCTTACTTGATCGGCAAAGTGCCTTGCAGGTACACCCCCTTCTCTCCTCATATTTCCAGCCAAGCAGACGTCATTATCAAGGCCCACTTTCAGGTTCTAATCAACCGTTAACATCATAATGCATATCAGACTCCCATTGTTTATGATATTTCTAAATATATTTCATATCATCAAACATCCTCTGCTTTCTTTTCCTTTATTTCTGCTATCACCACTACATGTGGTCCAATTTATTTTAAAGAAGCTAGTCTACACCCTCAATGGATTAAATCTATGAATGATGAAATTCAAGCACTCACAAATAATAATACTTGGACCTTCACTAAACTCCCTCAACGTGAGAAAACTATAGGCTGCAAGTGGATCTATAAGACAAAATTCAACTCAAGTGGAATAATTGAGCGACACAGGGCACAGTTAGTTGCAAAAGGTTCCACACAAGTTGAAGGTATTGATTTCTTTGACACCTTTTCTCTTGCTTCCAAACTGACCACTATAATATTTCTTCTTGCCTTAGCTTCTTCTTTAAGTTTATATCTTTATCAACTGGATGTGGATAACACTTCCCTTCATGGTGATTTAGATGAAGAAGTATATATGTCATTACCTAAAGGCATCAATCCTTCTTATACAAATCAAGTATGCAAATTACTAAAATCAATTTATGGATTATAACAATCAAGTAGGAAATGGTTTGAAAAATTATCCCAGGTTTTATTAATTAATGACTTCAACCAATGCGCTGATGATCAATCTCTTTTAATCCATAAATATAATGAGCATTTTGCAATATTACTGATTTATGTTGATGATCTTATTATTGTAGTCAATAATTTTCCTCTTATCAATCAAGTCAAGGCCACTTTGCAGCACCACTTTCACATTAAAGATTTGGGTCCATTGAAATACTTCCTAGGATTGGAGATTTCCAAGAGCAACTTAGAAATCAACATTTTTTAGAGAAAATATACATTGGATATCCTCTCAAAAGCTGGATTACTTGGCTGCAAACTTGCTTCAATACCCATGTTCAGAGACACAAAATCAAAGACTCATGAAGGCACACATCTACAAGATCCTACTGCATTAAGGAGATGTGTTGGACAACTCATATACTTGCTCAACACTTGACCTGATATCTCTTATTTTGTCCAACAATTAAGCCAACATACGAGGAAGCCTATTTATCTTCACTACAATGTAGCTCTCAGAGTTCTTCGTTACCTCAAACACAATCCAGACCAAGGACTTTTCTTTCCCAACCATTCCCCTCTTCAACTCAAGTCCCTATCCAATTATGACTAGGCAACGTGTCTTGATACACAAAAATCCATCACAGGTTTCTGCATCTACTTGGGTGATGCTCTGATTTCATGGAAATCCAAGAAACAACCTACATGCTACAGTCTCTTGGAGCTCCGCTGAAGCAAAATACAAAGCAATGGCTTTTATAGTTTGTGAACTTCAATAGTTGACAAACATTCTCAAATAACTTCTCATCTGTTTCACTGAACCAGCCTTGATGTACTATGACAATGCCTTTGTGTGACATATTGCAAGTAACTCCTCCTTCCATGAACGCACCAAACACATTGATTTGACTGCCATTTGGTTCACAAAAAGCTTCGCCTTGGTCCATTTCATCATGTGTCCATATCATCTTCTCAACAACTCACTGACATTTTCACGAAGCCTTTGAACCTACAACTGTTTACATCGAATCTCTATAAGATTAGACTTTACTCCATTTACCCTCAAAATTATGGGGTATTGGAAGAATAACTTCCTTTTTCCCTTTATAGTATATAGTTATTATGTTAGTTTCATCTTTAGGCCTATTCTAATTATTTGGCCTGACTGGTTTATTTGATAGAAACACATCATCTATATCTAGGATACTAAACTCTCTCTTTGTAATTCAATCATAACATGTTTCTTTCTCCACCTAGTATCTTTCTTGCACACCTCGCGAAAAACCTAAAATACCCCCCCCCCCCCCCCAATTTCGAAAATGCATATCCAAACGCATCTATTCCACAAAAATTTATGAAAAATATATTTTCGGATATACATATCTGAATACACCTCATTTTTTATGAAAAAATTGGTTTCAGATATGCATATCTGAACTTTACTCTGTTATAAAAATTTACAAATACAAATAAAAATCAAATAAAATTAAATTAAGTGTCTACAATTTTTTTTGGATTTTTTCGAAAATATGAAAATGGAAAATAAATCAAATAAAATAGAAAAACAAGGAATCTAGGGTACAAGGAAATTTTTCGGATTTTTTCCAGATGAATTGACATGGTAAAATTTTAATTCAAAATTGATTTTCCAAACAACTGAGTTTTTTACGTTAGGTCGCGTAAAGGCCAAAAACTGAGTTCTTTGTTTGCCTAGCAGTCTTTGCTTCCAGTACACCTTGAATTCTCTTTTGTATCGCATATTTTCCTCGGACGACAGTATCCTCTGAGTGTTCATCTTATATATGTGCATTGTCCCTCTCCTAACAAGATAAAAATTATCCAAGCTATCTACCCTATTAACCTAATACTGACTAGTTGAACTCAACCCTTAGCTCTCATTTTAAGCATTGCATGAATCCCTATGGCCTAGTTCAATGATTGAGTACTTGTGTTGTGTAGCCATAGTTTCATAGTATTTGTTATTTTATTGTTAGGTTGAGTTATTAGCACCCTTAACCTGCTACATATGACAGGAAGCAAGCGTGCCAGAGCTGGATCAGGGAGTGAGCGATTAGTAGTACATTAAGGGCAAGAGTACTGGCTTAGGTTATCGATTACCGACTTCTCCTTCTGAGATAGAGAGTATGCATTGTACGATTGCTAAGTGTTATGAAGGGTGAGAAAACACTTAGAAGGGGGGGTTGAATAAGTTTTTTCTTTTTCTTGCACAATAATAATGGAAGGACACATGTATTTTTATCCTAGTTCGTTTGAAACTCAAACTACTCCAATCCACCCGCCAAGGTGATTTCGCCTCCCTCAACGAGGACTTAATCCACTATAATCAAAACTGATTACAAATGCACAACCAAACTGTTGTGACTAACAATACAATGCACAAGCCAACTACAAGTGAGTAACACCTCTAAGACTAAACTAGTCCTAGCTCTCTTGAGAAATCTGACCCAACTGGTCTCTCAAGGAACAATTATAATTCACAACCAAACTGTTGTGTCTAACACCTCTAAGACTCAACTAGTCCTAGCCCTCTTGAGAAATATGACCAAACCGGTCTCTCAAGGAACAATTACAATGATTATCTCTTAACAGTAGTGAATCAGAATGCTTCTAATAAGCTATATCACAAAATGTGATTTATCACTAAGATTTTTGCCCAGTACTTAAGATTTACCCACTATATACAAGGAGTTTACGAGAGCGGAAAATAGTAAGCTTCAATATATTTTGCGTGGATCAGTAACCTTGCTTTGAAACAAATGGTCTTCTATATATAGCTTCAACTTTTGACTGTTACTGCCTTGAAGAGAGTGTATGCATTAATGATGTGTGTTAGCTTGATCTTTATGTTTCCAATGCTCTCGTGCGTAGTACCACTTGAGTGTGTTATCAGTCTTAGCATTAAATGATCAACGGTACTGTCAGAGCTTGTCTCTGGAAGTTTAAGAGTTTGCTTGCAGCGTTGCAACTTCAGAGTTTAATTTAACTTTTCTTCTATCAGAGTTTGCTTTAAATTTTCTTCTATCAGAGTTTGCTTTAAATCTTCTTCTATTAGAGTTTGCTTTAACTTTTCTTCTATCAGAGTTTGCTATATCACTTCTTCTGTCAGAGTTTTCTTCATCAGAGTTTGCTTCATCTTGCATTATCAGATATTGCTTTCAGCGTGTTTCTTTCAAATATTTGATTCAGCTAGCTTTATCATAGGTTGCTTAAGATTACTTTTTTATCAGAGTTTGTCTTGGAGTGCTTCCCTTAGAGTTTGCTTTAGACTTGCGTAGAATGATGTTTCACTTTTGAGAATGCTTGAATCAGAACATCATTTGAATTAGAAAACATGCACATCAGAGTATAAAATATATAATACAAAATTTATTTCATTATTATCATCAAAACTCTAAGATATGATTAGAACCAAACTTTGTTCTAACAATCTCCCCCTTTTGGATGATGACAAAACAATTCAGATTTTGATTTAAAATAAATTTTGTACAAGAGTCAGAATCTCCCCCTGAGATTGATAATCTCCCCCTGAGATAAATATTTCTTCTTCTGAAATAAATAATAAAAGAACTTGAATTCATAAGAGAAACTTCCTGAGATTGTTCTTCAGAGCTTTGGGACATTTTTCTTTCAGAGTTTTTTTTAAGAGCTCCTGATCTTTTCTTCAGAGTTTCTTTAGCAGATCTTTACCAGATGATGTTTAGAGCTTAGTCTTTCAGAGTCTTGAGGTACCTGCATATCTCTTAAATAGTAAAAAACTTTGTATTTTGTTAGGAATGTTTGAGCTTTAGTCCCATAGCTGCTATCATGGATCAGATCAAAACCACATTTTCTCCCCCTTTTTGTCATAATCAAAAAGCAAAAAAAAATAAAGAGTTTCAAAAGATTTTTATATAGAAGATGTCAAAGGACAGGAGTACAAAAAATTGGAAAAAATAAAACTAAGATTGAGGAGAGACAAGAGTAAGAAGAAGATTCTTGATTTCTGTTGAGGATTCCTCTTGAGAGAGAGAGAGAGTAAAAAGTAAAAAAAGAAATTTTGCAAAGAATTTATAGCTTATGAAAAAAAATTAAGTAATAAACGGTTAAATAATTTAGAACAATTGAATTAAAAAAATAATCATTACAAGCAATTAATGAGATTTTACATTTGAGGGGATGCGTGAGATTTGATCAAATCTGAACAGTTACCTAGGAACGGTGTCTCAATAGCAGTGCACGCATGTGTGACCTTTCAGAGTTGAAACACGCATTCAACTTCTGAGGATAGCGTGTGACCGTTGTTTTAATATAATGAACTTCTGGACCATTTTTGTAATAAAACGTTAGACACATTTCAGAACATTATAGATGGTTTTTGATGTAACTCCTCTTCTAACTTATGAAGAGTAGTTAATCAGAACATTCATTTCATAACATTCTGAAAACATATATAGATAAAAAAAATTCATTCAGGACAAGGTTCCATACTGATGTGTTTTAGAATGAATTTAAATTTATCTTCAGAAAGGGGTTTAGTAAAAATATCAGCCCATTGATGGTCTGTGTCTACGAAGTTTAAACTTAAAATTCCTTTCTGAATATAGTCCCTTATGAAATGATGTTTAATTTCTATATGTTTGGCCTTAGAATGTAAGATAGAATTTTTTGAAATCAAAATAGCAGAGGTATTATCACAGAAGATAAGAATCTTACTTTCATAGAGATGATAATCTTCCAGCTGGCTCTTCATCC
This sequence comes from Vicia faba, assembly GCA_948472305.1. Classification (NCBI taxonomy): domain Eukaryota; kingdom Viridiplantae; phylum Streptophyta; class Magnoliopsida; order Fabales; family Fabaceae; genus Vicia; species Vicia faba. Next base: position 883,060,878 of record OX451741.1, on the reverse strand, counting down.
AGATCATCTGAGTGCTACATCCAACAGTAGATATATATTCTGCTTCAGTTGTTGATAGTGCAATAGTGGCTTGCTTCTTGCTGTCCCATGAGATAAGGTTATCACCCAGAAACTGACAGCTTCCAGAGGTGCTTTTTCGTTCTATTCTGTCTCCAGCAAAGTCAGCATCACAATAACCTACTAGTTTAAACTCTTTGGATCTTCTGTAACACAGTCCAAGGTTACTAGTACCTTTCAAATACCTCAGAATTCGCTTAACAGCGGTTAAGTGAGATTCTCTAGGATCTGATTGGAATCTTGCACATAAATATACACTAAATAATATATCTGGTCTAGATGCAGTCAGATAGAGAAGAGATCCAATCATACCTCTGTAGAGTTTCTGATCTAGTTTCTTACTTACCTCATCTTTTCCCAAAATGCATGTAGGATGCATTGGTGTCTTTGCTTCTTTACTTTTGATAGCTGAAATTTCTTTAGGAGTTCTTTAACATACTTTGTTTGATGTATATAAGTACCTTCTGGAGTCTGATTTATTTGAATTCCAAAAAATAATTTTAGTTCTCCCATCATGCTCATCTCAAATTCAGCCTGCATAGACTCAGCAAATTCTCTTCCAAGAGAGACATTAGAAGTTCCAAAAATAATATCATCTACATATATTTGACAAATTAAAATGTCATTTTTAAGTGTTTTTCTGAATAAGGTAGTGTCCACTTTCCCTCTGGTAAAATTCTTTTTTAAAAGAAAGTTACTTAGACGTTCATATCAAGCTCTGGGAGCTTGTTTCAGACCATACATAGACTTTTTCAGTTTAAAAATATGTTATGGATATTTTGAGTCATGAAAACCCGGAGGTTGATGGACTTACACTTCTTCTTCTATGTAACCATTTAAAATGCACTTTTAACTTCCATTTGATATAATGAGATGTTATGTTGAACAGCAAAAGAAATTAAAATCTAATTGATTCTAACCTGGCGACTGGGGCAAAAGTTTCGTTATAATCAATTCCTTCTTGTTGACTATAACCTTGTGCAACCAGTCGTGACTTGTTTCTGACAACCTCTCCTTGCTTATTTAACTTGTTTCTGAATATCCATTTTGTTCCTATGATATTGAATCCTTTAGGTTTTGGAACTAGATCCCACACATCATTTCTTGAAAATTGATTTAGTTCTTCTTGCATAGCTAGGATCCAATCATTGTCTTGCAGAGCTTCCTCTATTGAGGTTGGCTTAATCAGAGAAACCAATCCAAACAGTGATTCTTCATTGTTTCTGAAATAGGATCTTGTTCTGATGGGATCTTCTTTCTTTCCAATAATCACATTTTCTGGATGTGCTGATGTGATTCTGGGGAATCTATTTTGTAAGGTTTGTTCAGAAATTCTTAGATTGTCCAGAGCATTTGCAATAGAAGGGTCTTATGAGTTGTCCTTTGCTTCTGACTCTTCATAGTTTGTAAGATGATCTTCTGTACCTACAAGATTTTCATTCTGCTTTGGCTTTTGTTGGCCAAGCTTATCATTAAATCTGACTTTGATTTATTCTTCAACAATCAGAGTTTCTGTGTTGTATACCCTATAGCCTTTTGAGCGTTCAAAATATCCAAGTAGAAAACACTTTTGTGCCTTATAATGAAACTTGTTCAGATTATCTTTAGTATTCAGAATTTAGCAAGTACATCCAAAAGGATGAAAATATGAAATGTTGGGTTTTCTGTTTTTCCATAATTCATAAGGAGTCTTTTCAAGAATAGGTGTTATGGAGACTCTATTTTGAATATAACATGTTGTGTTCACTTCTTCTGCCCAGAAGTGTTTAGCCATTTTGGTTTCATTAATCATGGTTCTGGCCATTTCTTGCAAAGTTCTATTCTTTCGTTCTACAACTCCATTTTTTTGGGGAGTTCTAGGACAAGAGAAATCATGAGAAATGCCATTTTCTTTAAAAAAAATTTCAAAATAATGGTTTTCAAATTCTCCTCCATGATCACTTCTAACTTTTATGATTCTAAACTCTTTTTCATTTTGCACTTGGTTGCAGAAGTCAAAGAACACAGAATGAGACTCATCCTTGTGTTTTAAAAACTTAACCCATGTCCATCTGCTATAGTCATCAACAATGACCAATACATACTTCTTGCCTCTGATGGATGCAGTTTTAACTGGTCCAAACAGATCAATGTGAAGAAGTTCCAACGGCCTAGAGGAAGAAACAACATTTTTTGACTTAAAAGAAGGTTTTGAAAATTTTCCTTTCTGACATGCTTCACACGGAGCTTCTGAGTTGAACTTCAGATTGGGAAGTCCCCTGACCAGATTGAGTTTTTTAATTTGAGATATTCTTCTCATGCTAACATGTCCCAATCTTCTGTGCCAGACCCATTGCTCATCACTAACAGACATAAGGCATTTTACATTCTAAGTTATAAGGTCAGAAAGATCAATTTTATAGATGTTGTTCTTTCTCTTGCCAGTAAAAAGGATTGTTCCATCTTTTTGACTAACAACTCAACAGGATTTTTGATTAAAGATTATGTCATAACCGTTGTCACTTAATTGACTTATGGACATCAAGTTATGTGATAATCCTTCTACCAACAGAACATTAGTTATAGAAGGAATGTTACCATTTCCAATGGTTCCAGAACCAATAATCTTTCCTTTCTGATTTCCTCCAAATTTGACATCTCCTCCAGATTTAAGTTCCATACTTTGGAACATAGACTTTCTTCCCGTTATATGTCGTGAGCATCCAGAGTCTAGATACCATGACTAGTGTTTCAACTGTGCTGTTAAGGACATCTACAACATATATTATTTTCTCCTTAGGTACCCATATCTTTTTGGGTCCTTTTTGGTTAGATTTTCTAAAGTTCTGTTTGAACTTTGATTTAGCATAAAAAATTTCAGAGTGAGATGTGTATTTGATATCATGTGTGTGCCCAAAAGTAAATTGCTTGTCCAGTGGTTTATATGTGATAATCATTTCCTTAACAGGTTTAGGTTTATATGTTTCTTTCCCTTTGGTAGTTTCATATCCAATTCCTCTTCTGTTATTTCCACTAACACCATAGATCATTGAAGCCATTTTTCTTTTATCTATGCTTTTAGCAAGAACTGTTTGAAAACTAGAGTCATATTCTTTAAGAGTATCTCTTGAACTTGAAGCAGAATCTGAAATAGAAATATTTTGAACTTTTTGAACTTCCTCTTTGAGTTTAAAATTGTTTTCTTTAAGTTCAGAGTTTTCTGTTTCAAGTTTCTCAAAATCAGATGCAAGATTCTTTTTGAGTTTCTTGTATTTGATTTTGAGATGATTGTAGTTTTCAAGAAGTTCTGATAAGCTTTCTACAAGTTCGGCTCTAGAGAATTTAGAGAATACCTCTTTCAGTTCTGAATCAGAGTCTGAGTCATCGTCATCTTCTGTGGTAGCCATAAACGCTAGGTTAGCATACTCATCTTCTGAGTCAGATTCAACTTCATAAGATTCTGAATCATCCCAGGTGGCTATCATGCCTTTCTTTCTTCCAAACCTTTTCGTTGGTCTTTCTCTTTGTATCTTAGGACAATCACTTCTGTAGTGTCCTGGTTCTTTACATTCATAGCAGACTATATCTCTCCTGCTTGACTTCTTATGTCCAAAAGATTCTAGTTTATCTTCTGACCTCTTGTAGTTTCTAAACTTCTTTTGTCTGTGCTTCCACATCTGGTTGATCCTTCTGGAGAGCAGATATAAATCATCTTCTTCTAATGCAGAGTCTTCAGAGTTTCCTTCTTCTGCCTGAAAAGCGTTAGTTTCACATTTTTTAATAGATTTAAGGGCAACAGACTTACCTTTCTTCTGAGGCTCATGTTCATCAAGTTCTATCTCGTGACTTCTTAATGGACTGATAAGTTCTTCAAGAGATACATCATTCAAATAATTTGACACTTTGAATTCAGTGACCTTTGGTACCCATCTTCTGGGTAAACTTTTGATAATTTTCTTAACATGGTCTACCTCGGTGTATTCTTTGTTCAGAACACTCAGGCCAGCGATCAGAGTTTGGAATCTTGAGAACATAGCTTCAATGGACTCATTTTCTTCCATTTTGAAGGCTTCATACTTCTGGATGAGAGTCAAAACTTTTGTCTCTTTTACTTGAGCATTGTTATAATACGGTGGGAGAACTGACTTGGTTGTTTTGTGTTTGATTGCAAATGTTGCGGTTAGCAAGAGTCGCCACCGACTTTTCTTTTATCCAAAAGGAAAGGTAAAAAAGCACAGGAAAGACCTTTGAGATTGTTTCTTGAGTTCGGGGGGTAGATTATGAAAAGGGAAGGTATTAGCACTCTTTTCATCCATGGTTTTCCATGGGCTCTTAGTTACTTGCTTGATCACTTGCTTTTGTTTGAAAATGTGCTTTGTGTGTTTTTTTGAAAGTATTTTGAAAAGGCACCATCGTTTAGGCAAACTTTGTAATGATTCTCGTTCGTAAGAATGTATACAAAGTGTTGATCTTTTGAAAATGTTTTCAAGTTTGAAAGATGTTTTTGAAAGTGTTGGTGTTTGTTTTGAAAATAGCAAGGATGTTTTGTTTTGAAATTGAGCAAGTAACTAGGAACATTCTACCTACTCAAAAGTCTTTCATGTTCATTTCCTTTTTCCTTTGACATTGTTATCTTACCATTGATTTGGTAGATAACCCTATCTTTGGATGTAAAAGGGGACGGGCATGGGTTATCGTATAACCATGATTAGCAATGTTGCAAGGCATCTTAGCATCTTTCTCTAGGGACTAAGATCAATTTGAAAGGCAACTTTGATAGCTTCATCGAGGGACTATGATCTTACGTTTGTTTGTTTTTGCTAAGATACCTCACATGCGAAACATGGTTATTTTGTAAGGTAACCAAGTGGATTTTACCCTAGGGGTGCTTGTGTGCAAATGCGTTGATTTTCATGCTTTGTTTAGTCTTTGATTAGAGTTTGCTAATTGATTGGTTTTAGTCTTTCCATACAAAACCCTAATTACTAGCATTTGCATATAAAGCGATAAATTGTAGAATTTAAAATTACTACGCTATTAGAATACTTTTGGGGGGTGTACAAATTACAAATGGGGATTGCTAGAAAATAAACCTAATTATCTATTACAATCATATTGAACTTTTATAATGTACAACAAATAAATAAATATACAAGAATGTAAAATGGAAAGAAAATGGACTTTTGTTTGGATTTTTTAGGAAAAAGGGTTTTGTTTTAACCTAATTAACTAAAAGAAAAATAATTAATCAAGTTAGTAAAAAGTAAACCTAAATTTACTAGGAAAAGAATTTAAATAAAACCCTAATCTAAATATTAATTGATTGAAAAGAAATTAAGTTTGTAAGAAGAATATTTTTGGTATTTTTGTCTTAAAAATAATTTATATTATTATAAAATATTTTTTGGTCTTTTTATATATTAAAATAATATATTTTAATTGTGTAAAAGAAAATAACTAAAAAAACCTAGTTTCTAATTAAATTTGTAAATTAATTAGTAAAATAAATAAAATATGATTAAAATAAAAGTAATTTTTATTGTAAAAAATAAATAAACTATATCAAAATATAAATCTAATGTTTTTATATTATTTTTTGATTTTTTTATATTAAATAAAATATTTGAGAAAAACAAATAAATAAAAAATGAGAAAAAAGAAATAAAATGGGCCAGGTGTGAATAGTGAGCAGGGGGGTCAGAATGTAGCAAAAATACAAAGCCCAGAGGGGGGAGGCCCAGCGCTGCATACAAGTGTCAAAAATGAGAAAATGTGAGAAAATGAGTAAAAGGATACCACTGGGACTCGAACCCAGGTCTCATAGGTTAACAGACGCGTGCTTTATGAATTAATAAATTAAGATCCAAGAATTCTTATGAGAAGTTATGTAAAGCAATGTTATAGATATCAGGGAGATCTACAACTTTCATGTTGAAAGTTTCTTCTGAATCCTCTTGCATCATGGTGAAAAATTGGCTTAAAGTTATGAAAAAACATGAAGTTTAAACACTTAGAAAAATTTCTAAGTTAGAAAACTTTGACTTTTCAAAATGAAATCTTGACTTTTTGATTTCTTGATGAATAAGTTTCATATTTTGACATGTTTGATGAATTGTGATCTTTGACATTGAATTTTGAACAAAAAGTCAAAGTTTGACTTTTCAGTGTACAATTGACTTTTTGATCAGTTGACTGAAAATTCACTATCAATTCAATTGATCTTGAGAAATGTTTTAGGTCATGCCATTAGGTCAAAATGATTCAATTTAATTCTTGAAATCATACTTCAAACCAATTGACCATTTGCTAGGTCAAAAATCAGGAATTGCCCTTTCTCAGTCAAAACCCTAATTTTGACCATTTTGCCCTTTTGATGATTTGATCAAATTTCTTGGGGAATTGTGGTCCAAAATTGATCAAATGATACATATGAGTTTATAATATTGACGTGGATCAAGAATTATGAAGTTTGACTGTAAATTGGCTATAATTGACTTTTTCCCCAATACAGTTGGTTTTTAGGTCAATTGCTCAATTGACTGAGCTAAAGTGTGATCCAAGGCTTGAAACTTGACATGAGTAATCTTGGGGGTCCATAATGATCCATTAAAGTCATTTGAAGTATTGAAAGTTCCATTTTCCTTGTGCAATCTCAAACCCTAATTTTGGTCATCAGTGCTTAAGGAGATGTCTTGAGCTGATCAATCCTAGTGCAGTCTTGAACCAAGAGAGATCCTTGTGAGAAAATATTTGATAAATGAGAGGGAAAATTTTGGGGTACAACAGCTGCCCCTGTTCAATCTTCTTAAACCTGAAGAGTTAGATTGGCGGATCCGCCATTCGTGACTTGAAGGTGAAAGATGATTGAACACTAGAGTGCCCAGAAATTTGCACTCGAAGATGGATGGTGAATGGGCTCATAGATGCCATTTAGAGGAATGTTGGTAAACACTAGAAGAAGTATCAACACGAATCTCTTGTTGATTTATACTAAAACTTGATATTTTACATGTGAGAAAAGAGTTAGTAAAATGCAGATGCATGCATGATGTTCACTTGATGTGGTATTATGTTAAATGCGTATGGTATGTTCATGCTATGATGTATGAATGTGAGATGTATGTTTTTGTCCGTGAAAATAAATCCCTGACTGCTGCTGAGGAAATTCTGGGGGGTTGAATCCCTGATTGCCGTTGGTGATGAAGAATATGCATATCTTCAAACTTTATTGAAAAGATGCTCTCACTGGAGATTATCTCTTGAATTTCAGCTGTTATATGGTCGGATCCAGGCTTCACAATTTGATGAGGAGGAAGTAGTCAACTGCTATCTGGTCGGATCCAGGCTTCACGGTAACTTATTGGGGAAAGAGATGAATTAACTGTTATCTGGTCGGATTCCAGGCTTTGCAGAAAATTTTCTTGAAATTGAACAGTTATCTGGTCGGATCCAGGCTTCACAACAACTTGTTGGGGATACGGAAGTTAACTGTTATCTGGTCAGATCCAGGCTTCGTTGTAACTTGAAGTGATAACTACTATCTGGTCGGGTCCAGGTTTCATATTTTTTTTGGAAAGTTGTACTATTATCTGGTCGAGTCCAGGCTTCATAGTGTCTCTCTGGGGATCATAGTTAATTATTAACTGGTCGGGCTCCAGGTTTTACAATAAACTGTTTGAAAAACTGTTATCTGGTCGGGTCCAGGCTTTGCAGATTTCTGAGATTGATGAGGTCAATTGCTATCTGGTCGGGTCCCGGTTTCACAATAAACTATTTGGGGATATAGTTGTCATCTGGTCGGTTTCACAACGAATCTTTAAGGGTGATTGCTATCTGGTCGGATCCAGGATTTACAATGACTTGCTTGAAAAGATGGAATTGAAAACTGATATCTGGTCGGGTCCAAGTTTCTCAGTAATTTCTTGGGACAAAGGAAAACCCTACTGGGGAAAAGAAGTTAAACCTTGGTCAGATTGAGTCCAGGTTCTTCTATATCTTTGAGGAGTTAGACTATTATCTGGTTGGGTCTAGGTTTCATAGCATCTTGAAATTGAGATCAACTGTTATCTGTTCGGATCCAGGTTTCAGGTATCTTTTTTAGAAATAGTAAAGGCTTTTCTGACGGCTTTATTAGGGATCAGGGGTTGTGGCCCTATAATTTGCAACAATCTGAAAGGAAAATTCAAACTGGAGAGTATAGACTCAGTTGGGTAGGACAGACTCAGCTTGGGGAGGATACACTCAACTGGGAAGAATAGACTCCTCCATTTGGGGATAATAGCCTTGGCTGGGGGAAGATATACTCAGCTGGGGAAGACAGGCTCAGCTGGGGAACTCCGTGGTGTCTTTATTGTTGTATGTTGAGAAAAATTGAACTCGGCTGGAGAGTTTTGTGGTTCCTCGATTATTGGGGGAAATAAAACCTGTTGGGGAAAGGTTTATTGTAGCCGTCCTTATGGGGATAATAATAATGAGATAACTCTGGAGATATTTCATATACATTAAGGAGATGCTTTCTGTTACTTAGCAGTACACATGTGCCAAATAGTTTTAATTATGTTCATATGCATATGTTCATTCAATTTTAGTCACTGGACAAATTTGCATTCAAAATAAAGACTGAAATTTTACACTTCAAAGTATATTTGTATTGATATTTTTCCCATGAATAGGCATTTTTGTACAAAGAGACGAAGATCCTAGTAAGAGGAAATCGTAGAAAGGAAAACAAAATTGAGAATGAAAACAAATAGCCATGTGAAATGATCTCATTGCCTTCTAACTCTACTATTGCCCCAATGTCTTTGAATATCCCTTGTCGTTGACAGAAGCTGATTGGATTGATCTTGGACCGTTTGAACTTGGACCTTGGTGATAAAAGTGATTGTGTTGATTCCACGGGACATAGTCATACGCTTTTAATCCTTAACTTTTGCCTGGACCGCCCTTTCGGGTTTTCGGCCCACCAGGATACCCTTTTTTACCCAAGTCGCCCTTTCAGGTTTTCAACTTACCGGGTGTGCGATATTTTGTATATATCCCTAATTTTTTCCCAAACCTTTTAGTTTATCGGGATGCCCTTATTTTGCTTAGGTGTGTCAACCTAATGGGTCTCTTATGGGTAGTATTTTTTAACTATGCCCACGTTTATAGGATGTGAGAAATCTTCACCATCCATGGTAGTCAGCATCATGACACCGCCAGAGAAGACTCTCTTGACAATAAATAGCCCTTCATAGGTGGGAGTCCATTTGCCTCTGGAGTCTCCTTGTGGTAGAATGATGCATTTTATCACCAAGTCACCAACTTGATATACTCGAGGCTTGACCTTTTTGTTGAAAGCCTTGATCATCCATTTTTGGTACGTCTGACCATGGCAAACAGCAGCTAACTGTTTTTCGTCAATCAAGTTCAGTTGATCTAATCTCGTTTGAGACCACTTGTCTTCGCCTAGGCCTGCCTCATTCATAATTCTCAGCGATGGAATTTGAACTTCCACTGGCAAAACAGCTTCCATGCCATAGACTAGAGAAAAGGGAGTTGCCCCAGTTGATGTTCTAGCTGAAGTGAGGTAGCCATGTAGAGCAAACAGCAACATCTTATGCCAATCCTTATAGGTTACTACCATTTTCTGCACAATCTTCTTGATATTTTTGTTGGCCGCTTCGACTGCGCCATTCATTTTCGGTCTATACGGAGAAGAATTATGATGCTTGATCTTAAACTAAGTGCAAGCTCAATGATCATAGCATTATTGAGGTTAGTCTCATTATCAGTGATAATCCTTTCGGGGATACCATAACGGCAGATGAGGTTGTGTCTGATGAATCTGGCTACCTTATTCTTGGTGACGGAGGCAAATGAGGCGGCTTCGACCTATTTGGTAAAATAGTCGATAGCAACAAGAATGAAGCGATGCTCGTTGGAAGCTGTCGGCTTGATCTCTCCAATCATGTCAATGCCCCACATTGCAAATGGCCATGGAGTGGTCATGACATTCAGAGGGATAGGAGGTACATGGACCTTGTCAGCGTATATTTGGCATTTGTGACAAGTTCTTGAATGTTGATGGAAATCAGTCTCCACCGTTGACCAATAGTAACCAACTCTTAAGATTTTCTTAGCCATCGTATGTCCACTTGAATGAGTACAAAAAAACCATTGTGCATGTCTTCCATGATCTCCTCTGCCTCCTTCTTGTCCATACATCGGAGTAGAGTTGAATCATGGTTGTGCTTGTACAATATCCTGTTACTTAGGAAGAATTTGGCTGCAAATCTTTGCAAGAACTTTCTGTCATTGATAGATACCCCTTCTGGATATTCTTGTATTTCAAGGTATCTCATCACCTTATGGTACCATGGCTTTTCCGCATCAGTGTCAAGCTCATAGCAATGTGCAGGTTCATCGAATCTTTCAATTGTTATCATAGGGGTTTCGTTGTCCCATTTGACTTTGAACATTGACGACATGGTTGCCAAAGCGTCAGCCAACTGGTTTTCTTCCCTAGGGAAGTGCTCAAAAGTGATCTCTTCGAAGTAAGGAATTAGGGATAGCACAAGTTCCTTGTAAGGAATAAGATTAAGGTGTTTAGTGTCCCAATCTACTTTTACTTGGCTGATCACCAAAGAGGAATCACCAAACACATCCAAATGCTTGATCCTTAATTCAATATCAGCTTTTAGACCTAGGATTCATGCTTCATACTCAGCCATATTGTTTGTGAAATCGAAGCATAGTCTGGCAGTGTAAGAAGTGCGGCAACCTTCAGGAGAGATGATCACAACACCAATTTTGTTACCTAAGGAGTTGGAAGCCCAATCGAATACCATAGTCCATCGGGATCCTTGCTCAGGTCCGTCATATGGTCCAAGTTTCACACAGTCGGTTACCAGCATGATGTTCTCATCATGGAAGTCGAAGTTCATTGACTGATAATTATCCACAGCTTGATGGGCCAAATGATCTGCTAGTACACTTCCTTTAATGGATTTTTGAGTCGTGTATTGAATGTCGTACTCAGTCAAGATCATTTGCCATCTGGCTATCCGTCTGGAAAGGGCAGGTTTCTCAAAGATGTACTTGATTGGGTCCATCTTAGAAATCAACAAAGTGGTATGAGTCAACATATACTGTCTTAGCCGGCAAGCAGACCATGCCAGAGTGCAGCAAGTTTTCTCGACCAGTGAATATCTGGTTTCACAGTCGCTAAACTTTTTTGCTTAGGTAATAAATAGCATGCTCTTTTCGGCCAGACTCGTTATGTTGGCCCAAAACACACCCCATGGAGTTCTCTAGTACTATCAAGTACATGATCAAGGGTCTTCCTTCAACTAGAGGCATGAGAATAGGAGGTTCTTATAGGTATTCTTTGATTTTGTCAAAAGCAATCTAACATTCATCATTCCATCTGACTACCTGATCTTTCTTCAAGAGTTTGAAGAGTGGCTCACAAGTAGCAGTTAAGTGTGATAAGAAACGGGAAATGTAATTGAGGCGACCCAAGAATCCTCTAACTTCTTTTTCAGAATGAGGGACTGGAATTTTTTGGATGGCCTTTACCTTGGTAGGATCAACTTCAATGCCCTTGTTACTGACGACAAAACCTAGAAGCTTTCCAAATCGTACTCCAAATGTGCACTTGTTAGGGTTTAACCTCAGCTTGTACTTCTTCAGCCTCTCGAATAATTTGTGCAGGTGATCGAGATGTTCTTCTTAGGTTTGTGATCTAGCAATCATATCATCCACATATACCTCTATCTCATGATGAATCATGTCATGAAATAAAGCGACCATAGCCCTTTGATATGTTGCCCCTACATTCTTTAATCCGAACGGCATGACCTTGTAGCAAAAGGTGCCCCATTGTGTAAAGAAAGTAGTCTTCTCCATGTCTTCAGGAGCCATCCTTATTTGATTATAGCCTTAGAAGCCATCCATGAATGAGAAGACTTTATGATGAGCAGTATTATCAATTAAGACGTCAATGTGTGGTAGAGAGAAGTCATCCTTGGGGCTTGCCCTATTTAGATCCCTATAGTCTACGCACATGCGAACTTTTCCGTCTTTCTTTGGCACTGGAACCACATTGGCAACCCATTGAGGATAGGATGTCATAGCTAGGAACCCTGCATCAAATTGTTTCATCACTTTAGCTTTGATCTTTTCAGACATATCAGGCCTCATGTGATGAAACTTTTGTTTAACAGGAGGGAAGTCCTCTCTTGTCGGCAGACGATGAACTACGATGCCGGTATCCAACCCAGACATATCTTCATAAGACCAAGAAAATACTTCCACATAATCACGCAACATCTGAACCAACCTGCTCTTAACACTGCTTTCCAAATTAGCGTCGATCCTGATTTCCTTCTTATCTGACTCAGTACCCAGGTTGATAACTTCAACTGACTCTTCATGCGGTTAAATAGATTTTTCCTCTTGTAATAGAAGTCTGGCTAGTTATCCCGGTATGTCAAAATTATATTCTTCACCTTCATCTTCGGCTTGGTTGATAGGACATTCAAAGTCATAGTCGGCAATAATAGAGTCATTCTCAATAGGATCTAGAATGGATGTGTACCTGCAAAAGTGTGTGTGTGTGTGTGTGTGCGTGTGTGTGTGTATGTGTGTGTGTGTGCATGTAAGATACATGGCTATTTTTTTGAAAAATGTATTTGAAAGAAAGGAAAGACAATGGACACAAATATTTGAATGCAAAAGAGTCCAATGTACTGAATGATCATATGATTAGATGAATATAAATAAAACCCTTGACAAATGGACCAAAATGCCTCGGGCCAGGCACATGGCTGAAAAGTAATTTAAAATATTACAGACAACAATTTCTTGAATTGAAAGAAAAGAAATAACAAGTAGATTACTCCTCAATGAAGGAGATGGGCACAAAGTCCTTTGTATGCCAATTCTTTAGCTCCATTGTAGTTGGGTACACTCATTCCTCAAATGCAGCCTCTTCATCAGAATCAACCACGACGTTGACTTCATTGCTTCCAATGCAGAGAGGTGGCTTTCCAGAACGAGCACGCCTTACTTACTTTTAAGCTTTGATAGTGAAGCCTAGATCAAACTTGTCTGCTTTAAACGGGATATCGAGGAGTTGCCCCCAAGTATCGCAGTTTCCTTCTTCAATTGCCGCACGGGCATCCTTGACTGAAACCATATTAGGCGTGGCCTTAACAGCTTTAGACTCATCAGAAGAACATTTAGTAGCAGTAATCATCGGTGGTACAACCTCAAAGGCTTGACATGGGGTTTCCATGAATTCTTTGTCCATCTCTACGTACTTGAACGAGTTAAGGTGGCTAACCATAAACTCTTCTTCTCCGCAGATGGTGACTATTATGCCCTTAACTGGATATTTGAGTTTCTGATGGAGAGTTGAAGTTACCGCCCCAGCTTTATGGATCCACAGGCGACCTAACATACAATAATAGGTCGGACGAATATCCATAATATAGAAAGTGGAGTTGAAGATTTGGGAGCCCACTTTGATTGGAAGATCTACCTCCCCATGAACAGTCCTCTTTGATCCATCAAACTCCCTTACAGTGATGTCTCTTGGCTTCAATACTAAATCCTCACAGTCGAGATGGTCTAACGCCCCCTTGGGTAATACATTCAGAGAAGAACCAGTGTCGACTAGCATATGTGCTAAGGTGGTCCCTTTGCACTCGATTGACACATGTAATGCTTTATTGTGATTTTTCCCGAGAGGTGTTAAGTCAACATCTGAAAATCCTAAGCCATTATCAGCTGTCAGGCTAGCCACACAATTCTCAAATTGATTTGTTGTTGTCTCATGGGGGACATGAGCTTTTTTTAAGAACTTGATTAATGTCTGAGCATGGGCATCGAAGCAAAGTAGCAATGACAACATTGAAATTTTAGAGGGGATTTTCCCCAATTGTTCTACAATTTCGAAGTCGCTTCTTTTTATGATCTTTAAAATCTCGTCCATTTCACGGGCGGAGGGTTCTTCATCAGCTACATCTTTGGAGGGTACCTCAATCACATCAGGCTCAACAACCTTCCCCTTCCCTCTGGTATCGGTATTTGGCTTGGCAGCGGTAATGCGGATGGGCATCTTTGTAACTACTGGAGGAGAGATATTGGGTGAAAATATTCTCCCAGTTATAGTTACTTTGCTTGAGCCAACTATGTTGTCAACATCGTCATATTTTCCTTCTTTGATCCAGCCATCTTGTTTAATCCCATGATAGAACACTTCAGCACCGTAATTCCATGGTACCACTTTATTTGAAGAATAAGGAATCAGACCGGGATTGGTAATTATTAAGGGAGCAATAGTGGTTTCATTTGAAATCCTAATAGGACCTTTGGAGGTGATCCTAAGAGGCTTGTTGGAGATGGTAATAATGGAGAGGTCTTCACATTTGTTAACCCAACTCTTGGCAGGCGGAGCCTTTTCAAACAGAATTTTGTGGCTATCCATCAGGCATTGTACGCCTTTCTTCAGCCTTTCACAACCATTATATTGTTTTATACAACACCAATAGTCTTTTTCACATCCAGGGAAGATCCCGGCTTTCAACAGATTGTTCTTGATTACATTTAGCGGAGTAGTCAATTCTTCAACAGAGGCAATACAAATTGTATCTTCGACAGCATTAACACCTTTGTCATGCTTCAACATTGGACCGGTAATTACATTCGGCGTTATAGGAGGATCAAATTCAATAGTCTTATTGTCAATCAAATCCTGGATTTTGTTCTTCAAGGCCCGACACTGGTCAGTCTCGTGCCCGGGGCTATTTGAATGGTAAGCACACTTAGCATTTGGATTATACTTTGGTGACGAGGTGTCAGGGTTGGCGGAAGGATCGCACAATGTCACTAAATTAGCCTTGAGCAAATGTTCAAGGGCTTGAGACAGTGACATGCCTAACCTTGTAAATTTTTTTCTTGGAGTTTCAAAATGTTGATGATTTGCAGATGGTCTTGGAGTAGGAGTTGGATTGGAGATTTGGACATCATTGACAGACAGGTGATCATTCTTCTTGGTATGGGCCCTTGCCCCATACACAACATTAACTTCCTTTTTTGCAGCAAAAGGTTTCTTGATAAGATTGGTGGTGGAGGTAGATGCCGCAAAGATCTTCCTACTTTTGATTCCGCTTTCGACTCTTTCACCAGTTAAGATTAATTCGGTGAAACCAGAAGAAGAGAAGCCCACTAGCAGATTAAAGAAGGGACCAGATAAAGTACCCATGAACATGTCGATGTGCTCCCTATCCGTCAAGGGAGGTTGGACCCTACTAGCAAGGTCTCTCCACTTTTGCGCATATTCCTTAAATCCTTCATTCTTTCCCATGGTCATATCTTGCAACTGAACCCTTGTTGGCGCCAAGTCGGCGTTGTACTGATACTGATGGTAGAAGGCAATAGCTAAATCCTCCCAAGTGTTGATACAATAACCATCTAATTTATAAAACCATTCAAGTTGTGTTCCATCCAAACTCTCTTGGAAAAAGTGAACCCATAGCTTCTTATCGGTAGTGTGTGGTTGCATCTTGCGCACATAAGATTTCAAATGGAGTTTTGGACAAGAAACCCCATCGTACTTGGAAAATATTGGTACTTTGAATTTGTGGGGGATGACTACCCCAGAGATCAAACCCAAATCGTCAAAATCTAAACTGGGGATGGCTTGGATTTCAACAGCCTTCAATCTGTCTTCTAACTGCTTGTATTTGATATCAGCGGGTGGATACTGCTCATTGAAATAATCATCATCATATTCTTGATCATTAACACATTCAGCTTGAGTACTCTTGACCTCACCGACCTGGTTCTCGTCCTCTTCAGATGAGTCTCCTCCTACTGGGATTTGACGGATTGTCTCCTTGAACCTTCTACCCATGTTGAGTAGAGCTTTCGTCTTTGGCTTCTTCTCAACAGCAAGCAAAGCCATCATATCTTGCTTCCCCATGGCTAGGGCTAGTAGAGCTTCCTGAAACTGAGAATTCTGGGCTTGGAGATCCGTCACAGTTTTCTCTAGATCCATCTTGCTGAAATAAATAGTAGAAAGATAAGGAAACCTGTTATGCAAAAACTTCTCGTGTTATGATGCATGGAATATGTACATGCAAATGATTTCAAGGATTAATGAAATTTAAATTTATATAGACAAAAGAATGAACAAACGTTAATTTTCATTAGGAAAAACAAGAAACATTACATTATGCCTCTTGGGCTTATAAAATAGCTTTCTAAGATAAAAAGACTGAGCGCATCCTCTTTGGCGCGAGATACACATTCACACTTTTCTCTTCTTGTAGCTGCTTTGTAAGCTCCAAGACCCTCTTCTCACTAGCATATAATTGAGCTTCGAAAGTATCTCGTTCTTCCTTCAGCTGGATCCAACCCTTTTGTAAGTCTTCGAGAGAGGTAGGCATGTCGGGATGGAGGATAGTGTAGGGAACATCTCCTTCGACCACAGGCTCCATGATGACTGGTAGAATAGAGGGATAAGGCATCACAAGTTTCTGAGCACGTGCTCGCACCCATTTGAGGTAAGGCTCGAGGGGAATGGAATTCTTGTGTCCTAGTGTCTTGCTATCCACCTTGTTCAACATCCTCCAAGCTCGGATAAACCTCTGACGATAACCTTGATTGTCGCTCGCATAATCAAATACCAAACCTTGGATAAGCATCTCGTGCGGACCATCCCTTCGAGCATAACCAAACTGTCTTAAGGATAAGCAAGGATTATAGGTGATACCTCCTCTAATACCAAGCAAATGGACATTAGGGAATTCTCCACAACGGTCGATAATAGTAATATTCTCCAAAGAGCGGGAACACCAATGAATGTCTGAATGTCTGAGCATCATCAACCTATGGGACCATCTTGAACCTTGATCGTTCTTCAATATAGATTGGGGAAGATGCGAAATAAACCATCTTGCCAAGAGAGGAGTGTTGGCGCCTGAATTCGACACCTACTATATTTGGTCTTTTAGACCAAAAATGGAATAAATAAAACCAAGCTGAAGAATGTTTCGACGTGTGAAATAACTTAGAGAAAATATCTAAGTTATATTTTAGTCTTCGACCATGACTCACTATCAAGATTTCGACTGAGAAGGTCTTATGACCTTCGACTAGAAGAGAATATCCCCGCGTTGACACCAAAGGCGAGGGACATTTGAATTTGAATTATTGGAGGGAAAGACGGTTTCTCCAGTAGCCAAAGGAAAGCAACGTGGTTGGAAGCTAGAGGTCGAGGGACATGCAGAGGACACTTGTCCTCATCTTAGATCAGAACCACCCCTCGACAGTTACGTAGTTTTTTGTATAAAATAGGAAATTTGTGTAGTTTTTCTGGGTGTTCAACCTATTGTGCTAAGTTACTCAAATATTGTCCAAGTACCCGCTATGTGAGAAAGGATAAACTGAGAATTGCACGTTGGAAACACCATTTTTCATTAATAAAGTCTTTCTACATTACTTTAATCTTATTTTGCAAAGTTACTTTTCCTGCATCTTTACCTGCATTTCTACATTTCTATTAACTTTCTTACTTTCCAAAACCACAAGTATCATGTCTTTGGTCGAACGTGCGTTCTTCCTGGATTTCTTTTCTTATTTTACATCAACCCAATATATAAGTTAGCATATGTTCTAGGATCAATCTGATCGATCCCGCGAGTAACCAGAAGGACTTTCCTTTTTGGAGGATCAGCGGTTGTTTACCAAAAACCACGGTAAACAAATTGGCACACCTGGTGAGACGTTGCTAATTTTTATTAAATATTTTGTTCATGTTATTGTGTTTCTTCTATACATTTATAACGTTGCATGTTATTAAGAAGTGGTAGAATAACCAACGAGTGTACTGTTAGGAAGAAAAATAGCGAGAGTAGCATGGCTAATGAGCCAAATCATGGAGAAATACCTCCACCAACTATTGGAACAACGGTTATTACCACCATCGGAGAAAATATCTCAACTTCCATTGGCTCAATACCAATCTAACCACAAATCAAATAGGACCCTTACTTTCATATGTGGGTCCAAGAGGTCCATTAGGTACGCCCCCACCAAGGGCAAATCCAGTATCTCGACCATTTGTGCCCCCAGGATTTTCGACAGCCTGGATGGGTCGAGAACAACCATATGGCATGCCAACCACTGAAATGGCTAGCCTTATGAACGCTGATTCCACTTTTTCAGAACATTTGGTGAGTGCATCATCTCCATTACAGGGATCTGGATCCAGTATGGAAAATTTGGGTAGAAACCAATTTTTGGGAGGGCCATCTCATATAATACCAAGCCTCACAAATGCTTCGACAACAATTTTGAGGCAACATATGGACGAAAGTAATCATGATATGGTGCAAATTTTGGCACAAACTCTAAGTATAATGCCTAACCCCCTCATTCAAAATACTACCCAGTAGAACCAACAAATGACAGTGCAAATGACGCGCATGGATGAATTCTTTGGGGTACCCCAAACTATTCGACAACCCCAGAGGATACCAATAAGAGCAAACCAAGGGGTAATCATGGAAGAGGATTTGACTGTTAATCAAAATCCTCAGATCCCTAGAGTAGAAATGGAACAACCTAGGGTCGAAATACCTCGAAATCCCCCACCAATCCCTAGAGAAATCGATCAAGGAGTGATTATGGTAAATAGAAACCAAAATGCTGATGAATTGATATAGCAAGTTCGACACCAAAATTATGGAACAGACGATAATTTGACTGTCATGATCGAAAGGATTATGATTCAAAACGGGATGAACATTAGTTTTCACAAACCAAACTTCACATCCCCATTATCAGAATATATTCTGCAAACAGACTTACCCCCTAGGGGAAAGGTTCCCAAGTTTACCAAATTTTCAAGGGATACGACAAAATCTATTGTCGAACATGTGGCTAGATATTTGATAGAGGTCGGGGAAATAACGAACAACGAAAACCTTAGGATCAAATATTTCCCAAGTTCCCTAACAAATAATGCTTTCACTTGGTTCACTACCCTCCCATCCAATTCGATCCACAATTGGAATCAATTGGAAAGATTGTTCGATGAACAATTTTACATGGGACAGACCAAAATAAGTCTAAAAGAATTGGCTAGTGTAAAGAGAAGATTCACTGAGCCAATCGATGAGTATCTAAATAGGTTTTAGTTACTTAAAGCCATATGCTTTACCCAAGTTCCTGAGCATGAATTGGTCAAAATGGCAGCAAGGGGCCTGGATTATTCAATTAGGAAAAAGTTAGATACCCAATACCTGAGAGACATGGCCCAACTGGCCGATAGAGTTCGACAAGTAGAACGCCTTAAAGCTGAGAAAGCTAAAGCTACTAAAACTCATCGAAGAGAAAGGGTAGCCTATGTCGAAATGGATGATGACGATCCAGAGACATCTAGTGATCCTATAGATGTCGAAGAAGGCGGGATAGATTTAGCAGAACTAAAACAAGGACCGCCATATTCTTGTAAATTGCTAGTACCATCACATGGGAAAAATCCGGTAGAGTCTGAGAAAAACAACGATAAATTCTGTAAGAAAACTTATAGTTTTGATATATCCAAATGTGATGAAATATTCGATTTATTAGTTAAAGATGGCCAAATGATAGTGCCCCCAGGGGAAAAGTTGCCTCCTTTAGAACAAAGAAAGAAAAGAGGTTTTTGTAAATACCATAATTTTTTGGGCCATAAGACCTCACAATGTTTCCTTTTCAGGGATCTTGTTCAACAAGCGCTAAAAGAAGGAAGGCTAAAATTCGCTGATAAGCCAGCGATGAAAATTGACGCAAACCCACTATAGATGGAGGCACATTATGCTAAGCCAGTCGGTATTCACATGGTGGAAGTTTTTGAAGACTTCATTACTAAACCCACCTTTGGAAGTTTTACTGGAAACATATCCAGGAAAACTATCGAAGGAGTGAGAAAGGCCACTGAAGGCCTAGATCTGAACAAAGGAGTTGCTGAGAGCTCCAACAAAAGAACCACTACAGGTTCTTACTTGGCTGCTGTGAAAGGTTCGACAGAGAATTTAGAGGCCAAAATGCAGAAAATGAATCTCGTTGCCAAGAGCAACATGGAGGTCAACATGGTCGAAGTATCTGACGCCAAGGCTTCAGAAGAAGCTATTCGATAGGAGGAAGTGAATAAAACAGCATTTCTAAAGGAGAACGAAGATCTGGCAGACTTTCTACACAGATGCCAGAAGAAAAAATTGGAAGTGATGTTGTGCCCTAGATGCAACTCTATTTTCGACAAGAAAGCCGCAGAACACATACAAGGTATGAGAATTGTGAAAGCGAAACAGGGCATCAATGCCCAAAAAAAAATGGTTCTAGAAGTCAGATTCGATCCCAGAAGGGGGCATCAACAA